>OX030951.1:39912998-40347998 GCA_943735915.1 Pherbina coryleti | reverse complement strand
CTGTATATCTGCGCATCGTACATTCCGCCAAACAGTAACGATGCAATCTATGCTGCACATGTGGAAAATATTGTAGCCTTAAGCACATCGTTGAGTGATAGTTCTCATCTATGTGTTCTGGGTGACTTCAACTTGTCTAAAATTGTCTGGAACTATATTGATTGTGAATTAACTCCAACAAATATAAACCAAGAATATGAAATATATTTTATTGACAGTCTTTTTAGTACTGATTTACTTCAAGTTAATCGCGTTTTTAATGACTTAAATAAGTTGCTGGATCTTGTTTATTTATCCGCAAATATTAAGTATGTAATTGACGAATGCCTCTTTCCAATAACCAAATCTTGTATGCATCATAAGCCCCTCATGATAGTTATTGAATTTTATGAATTTTTTGATAATGATCCAGATATAAAAAATTACAACTTTAATAAGTGTAATTTTAATATTTTAAATGATTTATTGTTAAACATTAATTGGAATGCTTTATTTGAAGGGAATAATGCTAAGTCATGTTATGATAAATTTAAATCTAATGTTCTAGCTACTTGTGATTCTTGTGTTCCGCGGCTGTCTAATATTAAGCATAAACATCCGTGGTATACTAAAGGTTTAAAGAAATTAAAAAATCTAAGAAATAAGTTTTTAAAATTGTTTAAGGCAACAAATGTGCCCGAGCATGAATTAAAATATAAACATTACATGCGTGAATTTAATTTTCTGAATAAATTTTTGTATAAGCAATATATTTTGAGAATTGAATCAAATCTGATTTCTAACCCGAAATCTTTTTGGAACTTTATCCAGTCGAAAAGAGGTGGTTCACAAATTCCAACCTCAATGGTTTTTAATGAAAAGTGCTCGGTTAACATTGCCGACACAGTGAATATGTTTGCTGATTTTTTCAAGTCTAACTTTGTTGTTGATAATGGCTATATGAACGATAATGTTATACACTCTGTCGATACTTTTACTGATTTTGGTTCCCTTTCTGTCTCAGTTATTGATGTTGTTAACTCAATAAGAGATATGAAAACATCTTTTAAAGAAGATACTGATGGTTTTGCATCAGTTATTTTTGTTAAATGTTCTCTTGCTTTAGCTGCTCCTTTGTGTATAATTTTCAATAAATCCTTATCCGAAGGAAATTTTCTGCAGTGTTGGAAAATTGCCTCTATAAGCCCTATTTTTAAGTCTGGCTCTAAAAGCAATGTGGCAAACTACCGGCCAATTGCTAAGTTATCTAATGTATCTAAACTGTTCGAAAGTGTTGTTAAATTAAAATAAAATTTTTTGATTAAACGTTACATCTGCCCCGAGCAACATGGTTTTGTTGCTGGGCGGTCCACTGTATCCAACTTGGCTATTTTCTCGGAGTACTGTGTATCTTCATTTGCTTCTGGAAACCAAGTTGACGTAGTTTATACCGATTTTTCAAAAGCGTTTGATAGAGTTTCTCACAAAATTTTACTTATGAAACTTCGGAAAATGGGTTTACATTCATCCTTCTTGAGTTGGATAAAGTCTTATTTATCGAATAGGACATGTTTTGTCCGTATAAATAATGTTAACTCTTATAAGTTTGTAGCAACCTCAGGTGTTCCTCAGGGTAGCATCCTTGGGCCTTTGCTTTTCATTTTATTCATAAATGATATATCTAAATATATAAGAAAATCTCGTTTTCTACTATACGCGGATGACCTAAAACTTTTCAAAAAGATAACATGTTTAGCAGATGTTTTTGATCTACAGTGTGACGTTTCAAGTTTATTGTCATGGAGTGTAGCTAATTGTTTGCCTTTAAATGTTTCTAAATGCTTCCATCTCACACTTTCTAAACTCTCTCTCTTAAATACAATCAGTAATTCTTATTATCTCTCTAACTCTATTATTCAAACCGTTTCTCTTTACCGTGACTTGGGGGTTATTTTTGATTCTAAGTTCACATTTACTGACCACGTAAATTTTCTTATACCTAAGGCCTATTCCTTACTTGCTTTTATTCGTAGGCACAGTAAAGAGTTCTTGGATCCATATACTCTTAAAACTTTGTACACCGCGTTTGTGAGGTCGAGATTAGAATATGCTTCTATTATTTGGAGTCCGTTTTATGTCTCAACTTCTTTTCGGCTGGAAAAAGTTCAAAAAAATTTTACTAGATATGCACTACGTACTTCCAACTTTCATGAGCCTTTGCCACACTACGATGCTCGTTTAATGCTCTTAGGTTTAAAATCTCTTGAATCAAGGCGCAAGATCACATCTCTTTTATTTGTATTTGACATTATATCTGGATCAATTGATTGTCAAGTGCTATTAGAACTTATTACTTTTAATATTCCCGTAAGGAGCTTAAGAAAATCTAAATTGTTTTATATAAAATATTACAAAACTAATTATGCCCTAAATGAGCCAATTACAAGAGCTTTATTACTTTTTAATGAGTTAAGTGTATCCTACGACATTGATCTTTTTGTTCCTAAGCAATTATTCAAAAATTCTGTTAATAGTATTTTTTTAACATAGAATTTTATTATATTCTTATTTTATTTATAAGAATTGTTTTATAAACATTGTTGATTTTTCTTATTTTTATCTACATTTAGTCTCTAAGGAATTGTACTCCAAAGACTTCTATTAATAAACTAAACTAAACTAATAATAAACTAAACTAAACTAAAATGCAAACGTAAGATTGTGTGTAGCAACGACTGCGATGCGAGTGCGCACATGTTCGAACATACAAAAGCAGCGGCAGAATCTAACTGTATGCTGACGATTGAATCGAGAAAATCTCTGATCAGAAATTGCCAAACGCGCCTAAAGAAGTTATCACTTCAAAAAAATTTTTATCATTAAGGGGACATATAGGTTACAAATTTAAAAAAAATTTTTTTCGGGATTTTTTTTTCATAGAAGGAAAAAGATATCGTTTTCAAATTTTGCACATATATGTATTTATTAACATTTAAAGAATACAATACATTTTTTTTCAGAATTTTTGAAGCGGTTTTTGACGTTATTTGATTTTTTTTTTTAAAATACCAAAAAAATTGACGGTGTGCAGGATATCACCAGTCTGGAACATCTGAGGAAAAAATAAAAAGAAATTAATCCTTGTTTAAGTGGCCACCGCCTGAACTAGGATAATTTTTATCCGCCGAAGAAAAACAAAATGGCGACAGATTTTGTAACCTCGAAAACAGATTTTTTTTTTCAAATGGCCGCCACCCATACTATCCTATGGGTAGCCTGGATAATGCGAACAGCCCTTGCAAAAATTAATTCACGCTACCCCGACTATACTGTATTCGCAATCGTTTCAAACTGTTCTTAGCACCAATCGTTGTTTACGAACTCGAGCGGTATGCGTCCATTAATTTCTGTGTGCGATTGTGGCTGATTACGATTGTTATTCGAGTGGCAAAAAATGACGATTGGGCTTGTGCAAATCTCTGGTTGCTATCCTGAAATCATGACGATATGAATTTTTTTTTTTTTATATTTAAGTTGTGAGGCCAAATAGCACATCTATGATGTAAAAAATGTCTTTGATGACAATATGGACTGGCGCTTGTTAGAAAAATAACATTTTAGAATGTTTACACTTTTGAACATTCTGCTTCCAAACCCAAATTGCAGCGGAAATTCGCTGATGAAATAAGCTGATTTCAAGATACTCCGCCCCCAAGGTCTCCAGAGCTTAATCAGCCTAATTTTTTCGAACCCAGGGGTCCAAGGTTCTAATCCGCTACCAGACACATCATTTTTAAAAATTATTTTTAATAATGCAGCATTAATGCCGTGAGAATAATATGGCATTGCTGCTATGGCAGTTAGGGATGCAACATTGTTCTTAAAAACATCGATGTTTACGTGACAAATATCGATTTATAAAAACATCGGTTATAAGACCGATATATCGATGTTTTAACGTAGAATTACGTCATTCTCGTAGGTAAGTTGGGCGGTTGATAGTGATCAAGCGGCGCACAGTGCACTTTTTAGACCAGTTATCTGTCCAAAAATATATAACTTTTGAACCAGTCAATATTTTGGAATGCTGTTTTTTTTTGTTGTAATATTTAATTCTTAAACTAACTATAATTACAATAAAAAGATTCATAAGTCTTACGATGATTTTACAGGGTGACTATAAACACATGCAAGTAAGTGTAAAATTTTCGCTGACTTCACTGATCAGAAAAATGTGTAAAAATCATTATTTTTCGACATTTAATTAAGTTTTTTGAATTTTTTAGGTCTATTGACTCCAATAATTAAAATTATTTAAAAATAAACAGAGCCGTTTTTAAAATATTTGCTGTAGAACATTTCGAATTTTTTAACCTTTTTAAAATTTTATAAAAGTTGACTTAAGTATTTTTTGAAAATAAATTATATAAAACAATAATTATATCATGATTATTTTATAGGGTGACTATTCACATGAACAAAAAATTAAGATACTCGACACAATTTCAAAAATAGTATAAAGAAATTCTGGTCTCTTTTGTTTTTAGTTTTCAACTAATATCTTCATTTTCATCAACACTTTCTGTTTTTCTTTTATTTTTTACCTCGTGATGTCGTAATGACATTATAAGTGGGTCCGAAGATATCATAAGCATCGTCATTAAATCCGTATTTTGATTTTCTCTATTATTTTTCCTTGTGTTGCTTAGCCTATAATTTTTATAGTCTTTGTTTTTGGCTTCTTGTGCCTTTTCCGATAACTTGGTATTAGATCTCTCCAACTATATAATTGCTTGTGTATAGTTTGCATCTCTGAAGTGAATTTTCCAAATTTTTCAGCATCGATTACCTGGCGAGAGTTTATGTCACATAAAATTTTTTTGAACCCGTACAAAAGATCGGCATTAATTTAAGTTATTGCTGCTGTTGTTTCAACATCTTCAAAGAATCTCCTCGCAGTGTTGCCATCGTTAGTATTTCCAAATCCTTGCTTAGGAAAATCAACCCGTAGACCATAAATATTTCGAAACTCTTCCTGAATTCTTTTTTTTTCTGTAGCTATGAACTCATTTCTAATGATTCCCTTATCATGGGCATTCTTATTTTCGAATTCAGAATTATTCTGCTTAAATTTTTGAAATTCAATTTCATATGCAGTCTTTGAACAATGCTCCATGAACCGTATTCTTGCATATAGAGGTGAAAGTCCCATTTCATACATACTTTCAATATCTTTAAAAACCAATTCATCGATATTATTAAATTTCTTTTGAGTGGCATGGCAAACGGTAAAAGATTTAGTTGATTTATTTCCTAATAAAAATTTAATAACACTATATTTTAAAAAAAAGCATTACTTGCTTATTTATTATTTAAAATTTACCTGATATTGCCTTTGTAACTTTTCCATCAACCATTGTTAACTTTAAATCGTGATTTATTTCCACTCTTTTTCCATTTTTGCATAGATACTCCGTTTTCTTTAAGCTTTAAATTTCATTTTTCATAAAAGTATGTTTTTCTATTATTAGTTCTTTTGTTTCTTTCGAATAAGAAAATTCAATAGGACGGCAATATTGCACTGAAGATGGTCGATCATTTTTCCACACTTCTACCCAATTTTGTGTATTTTTTGAAGTGGAAGCTGAGTCCACTATTACTTTAAGAGGAACCATTGAAATCATGAACATGTTGGAATCACACTGGTCCTTATCTTAATATAAATTAATATTTTCATCAAAGAGATTTAAAGAGTATTAGTAGTAAATCTAAACGAAAAAGTCTATTTAGGGGCTATCCTAGTGTTAACACATAGAGCGTCAAATTCAGATTTTTTTGCTTCATGGATTTCTATGCAAGGATATATTTATAACACAATTATTCATTTTTTATATTAAAAATATTCTTTACTTTCACTTTTCTTCAACTATAAAACACTTGCTTGCCAACCACATTTGTCTTTCACATGTTTGTTTATTTTTATGTTGAATGCAACAAACAAAAAGTTATAGCATACCTATAGGCATGCCGAATATATAACAACTTGGAGTACTGAGATTAGTAAACTGATTTGTTTATTATTAACTACTAGTATCGCCTGTGGCCGAAATTCGGCCATCTGTTTCTGTAAGGTAACGAAACTCAAGGTGTTTTTCACATAATGAACGGTTATTAATTTGCATTGAAATTCTTAATGCTTACCTTGGCGCTATGAGGAAAATTGTGGTAAAGGACAAAAAAGGAAGCATATATCTAATTAAAACAAAAATTTATTCAACATATAATATTCATTTAAAGTAAATAAATAAATTAAAAGTAAAGTAAATAAAGTAAAAGTAAATAAACGGTAGAAAAGTATAACAAATAAATCAAGATAAATGATAATTCTCAAGATAATAGAAGCAAGCAGCAGTTTTTTTTGTTGTTTTAACGCTGAGAGATTTTAAGAGAAAGCAACAACCACAACAACAACAACAACAACATCAACAACAACAACAACAATAATGCTACTCAGCTCTTTTTAAGTGTTTGCGTCACTCCCGCATTCTACTCTTGCCTTTATAAGCTACAGCAGCGATGTTCAAAGCTTTGTTGCTTTGTAGTTTCTCATTGTCCCATTGGTAAAAAAAGCGTTTTACATTTGCTCAGTTTTACTTATCTTAATGACAACATATTCGAATTAAAATTATATTGTGCAAATCTAGTCGAAAATACCTATCCATCGATATAAGTATTATGTGAATATGTTGAAGGTAACACAGAAAAAAAGGGAACACAAACTTTTTGTTTGCCTATTAATATATAGATAATCAATATCTGTTTATAAAATATAAAAAGATATGTTTATAAGGATTTTTGTAACTATATTTTTTTTAATTTGAGGAAGGATAAGGTGAAATAGTTAGATTAAACATTAAATAAATACAGAAAAATCTCAAAAATCACTGTGTTCTTAGATAAAATTCAAAACTTTGTTCAAGGGCCGGATCAGGCCGGCTCAAAATCATATGTCACATGAAACTATATATATCAGGCTTTCTTATGGTGTATGTCATTCTGGATTCCTATGGATTCCGATTAATAAAAGCTTACCTAAATTTAAAAATTCATAAGAAAAAATGCTTTTTCATTCGTAATTTTTGTAAATTTATCATAAAAGCTACGGCGATTTCGTTTAATATTTTCGATATTCTATATACTCCTTATTTAGACAAAAACTAAATTTTTTAAAAATATTTAAACACTTTCCCCCGAGCTGGTTTCAAAATCGAAGAAAAGTTCACTTTCGACAATTTTGTAAAATTTTGAAAAAAGTTACATATTTGACACCCAATATCTTTAAAACGATGCAAGATAGATGCAAATAAGAACCAGATTAAAAAACTATGGAAAATTCTAAGTGAAATTAAAAAAAAAATTATTTAATTCTAAGCATGTTTTTTAATTTTACTTATTTTCGGACAGATAACTGGTCTAAAAAGTGCACTGTGCGGCGGTTGATAGCGTTTTTAGGTCACACTTTGAGCCTTTGGTGTGGATAAAGTACTGATCCTACAATGTTGATGTAAGCACTTGTTGGTCTGCTTGATCCTCACTGGGAGAAAAATTCATGTTTGAACTCTCTAACTTATATAAATTTTACACAATTACATGAAATATAAAGCCAACATTTCTGTTTGCTTTGCGCATGGTTCTTGTTTAAAGTTGCTACCTATTTACTGCATTGGTTCTTGTATATAATAGAATATATGTATGTACTGAGTGTTGCTGATTAAAGCAAAAGGGTACTGCCAGTTAAAAAAATATATAAAACTAGAATTTGACGTTTCTGTTTGCCTTGCGCATGGTTTTTTGTTTAAAGCTTAGTATGCTGTAGAAACGAAAATTCCGCGGCATATAATTCCACACAGTGTAGAATCAAAATTTTTGTGTGTACAAAAAAGCAACCATAGTACAACCTTCCTCAATGCAACTAGATAAATTTTTCCTTTATAAAAATTGTAGTTTGCAAGCAAAGAAGAACTGATAGGAAATAAGGTAAAAGTGTATGCAAGTTTACGCAAATGTAAGTTACGATAATTATGCAATTTTTTTCTTTAAATTTGCATTTACTAAGTGAACAATGTACATTTTTGAGTGTTGCGATAGTCGTACTGTACTTTTAAGCGAGGTCGTACTGTACTCTTATTGAAATGTCAAAATTACTCAGCCAATTAAATATCCGGGCTTATAATCGACAGATTACGGAATTCGATTTCGAAGATTCGATTACTGCGGAACGCGTAATCGACAGATTACGCGTCGACAGATACACGTTCCGCAGTCCCGTTATCTAATGCTCTCTTTCTCAACTGAGTGCATGACGTCACACAGTCTTTTGCTTGACAAAAACTTATGCAAATGTGCGATCTCTTAGGCAAATTGACGAAATTGAAAATAAGTTCTTTCGAAAAAGTAAAGTAAAAATATCTTCTCTTCTATGCAAAAATATGAATATTTTCGTATACGAAAAATATGAATTTTTTAAACTTTCAAGATTTGTATCTCCTAAACTATTCGAGATTTTCAAAAATTTTATTGTACCAGTAGGTTATGGAGGTCCATATACATGTTACTAGAATAAGAAAAAAAATATTTAGGCGTGGGTGTTGGAGTAAAATTATTCCAAAGTTTGACAATATCTCTTGTGACGTCATGCTCTCTCTCTCTCTCGTTTGCGGAACGCGTAATCTGGTTTCTATCATTCTTGGTAAAAACTAAGAAAATAACACTAAACACAGCCAATAGAAAATTCTTAGCTTAAATATGCCAGCACTTACGCCACTCAAAGAGAGATCCGCCAGCCGTCATAGAAAAAATAGAATTGATACTATTCTGGCGTTTTTCCGTCGCGGCTTTCTACCGCCATTTAATTTTTGGCGGCTGTATTGATTTGCATGTTTTTTGTTGCACAGCGCACACGACAACCGATATCTGCTTTGGTTCTGTTCGGGCTCTATGGCAAATAACTAAAATATAAGGAAGTGGTGTTGTCTACACATACAAGGTCTATTTCCGTACAGAGTTCAAGAAAAGTCCGAGTAAAGTTCAATATGTGAGAGTAATTAAATTATCTGTCAAAATGAGAGAATTTGCAAAAAAGTACGGAAACGACTTCTAGCGAGTTTCAAGCACAAAAACAGCTGATGCCTATAAACGTAAGCAGCGCCAAATTTATTTACACCAATTTGACATTTTCTTGTTCTTCTTGATGCTTGTTCTTATCGTGCTCGAAGAAATTGTTCAAGCAAAGTTCAAGCTAGTTTCGAGGCTCGAGAGAGTGGCATTTTGCTTGTTCTTCTTCTCTCTCGAGCTCAAAAAATGTGTAAAGAAACGCCTTCAAGCAACTTCAAGTAACTTGAAGTGCGTACGGAAACAGACCTACAGTGTACGTGAACTGTGGCCGATTCGTAAATTGAGCGAGCGAGACAGAGTGTGTTTTTTGACATTTATGAGCGTTCGTCATTTATGAGCATTCGCTTGTAAACAGCCTTCTCAGTAAAAAAAAGATTTCGCGCCAATTTGATGCGACCACAGTTGTCAAAACGCAAACATTGCTTCAGGGGCGCATTATTTTTTCACTCTTTAATGCACTTATGGGGCGCTTTTGTCTTCAGCAAAGTTTATAATATATAATTGTTATTTTTGATTTTTGTTCAGATTTCCGCATATTTTGGATCTCGAATTATATTATATATAGTCATATTATTGCAATATTATGTCTTTACACCCATAACTAAGATTGATCCGTCTTATATTAAGAACGCATTATTGTTTATTTTATAGCACCATATTATGCTTTGTTTTTAAAGGGATGCATAAAGCAATCTATTAAGCTTTGCTCTAAGCTCTCCACAGCTGCATTTATGTAAAATGAGAAAAGGTCTTGGTTAAAGCTGATATTAAGCTAACCTTTTTCATAAAAGCTTATTATAATAAGTTAGAGTTAAGTTAAATTACAAAATAAAGTTAAGTTGTTGATCAGAAAGCAAACAAAGAACATTCTTTTATTACTATACTAGAGGACCCGGCAAACTTCGTCCCGCCCTGAATTGATTTTTTTATTGAAATAATTCCGAGCAATCACGATCCCACCCGAAATTAATTTTGTATCGAACATTCACGATCGAAACAAATGGTGCCAATTGTATTTCAATTATTAATTGAATGAATCACTCTAATATCCCTTATTTACACGGAATGTAAGGAGGTTGAGGGAATCACATGTCAGATCAATTCAATGCTTTTTGATAGACAACATTAGCAAAAGTAAACAAAGATGGAGGCTTTTCAACACGCGAACATGTCATATATTGTAAGCCATGCAAGAAGCTTATGAATTCAAGGTTAATAGTTATAGACATATAGCTATACATACATTTTTTACAAATAATTTAAGACATACATTGTTTAGCACTAACATTTATTTGCGTAACATTTATATTGTTTCCATATAATTTTGTGAGCGGAACTTCCGTCCGCTTATTTATATCTAAAAAACTGAATGCACCTCCATGCTACAGGTGTAAAATAAGCTGCATTTGCATAGTCTACTTGCTCTCTCTCTTTATATGATCGTACTGCTTTGCGCTCCATTATCTTGATATACATTATATATTATGTTATTACTCGTATATTATTTTTATTCTTAAGGTATAAAATTAGTTTAGATTTGATTTAATCCAGCACACAGTACCATAATTAATTCCAAAGATTGGCCTTGTGATTCATTGATTGAATTCTTGAAATGTGCACTTCCTCACCTTTGAATTGGCCTACTCAAATGCGTTCATCTTTGCTTGAAAAACATTATTCTTGAGTTGCTTCACGACCAATTTTGTTCCCTTGCAGAATTTGGATTGATTGTGGCTCCGAAGCATGATAATAACAGATACAACCTTCAGTGGTACATTATATGGTGGTAATCCTTGCAAACCAATGAATTCAGGAACACTATTCGATAATTGGTTGCTTCGTCTGGACACAACCAACTGATTTGAACGAATGTAATTGTGCAGAAATTGCATTTCGAATTATGAAATTAAAATCGAGTTTATTTTATTTTTTAATTTTTCTATACAAAATGTATGGAACATCGATTTTTCCGAGGAAATTCCAATTTTTTTTGCTGTTAAAAGCTACCTTGTGCGGAAACGAACACAAAAAAAAAAAAACAAAAAAGAAGGGTTCTTATGTATGCCACTCTGTTTTGTTTATATATGACACTTATTCGGACATGACAATCTAATTGTTTTCATTATCCGTCACTCGCTGCTGTGTTGCTTACACGTGTATTAGCTCGCCGAGCATTTCACTGATTTCGTAGACCTATGTCTGGCTCGTCCCCTCCTTGGAGTTGTAATGAACACTGTACGACACGAAAAATTACCAATTTCAATTCTTTCGATTCTTTTCCTTCCTTATTTTCTTTTTTCCTACACCACATCAGTATTGTGGCGAACAAAAAAAAAATTATTAAAATCGGCCGAGCCATTTCCGAGTTTTAGCAAGACCAACGCACGGCAATTGATAATTAAATATTTAGAAAATAGAAGATAAAAACACGATTGGGTTTTGTCTAAGAAAAATATAATAGGCTGCTATAATTCGATTTCAGAAGATTGTGCTGTCATATCATTTTATTGCAAATTTTATTTGGAAATTTTTGTAGTACATTTCAATTTGAATAAAAAAAGTCAGCTCAACCGTCAGTTTTGAAGCCATGAGGTAGTCTAAGGCTCGATCCTCACAATGGGCAAACAAATAATATATAAAAATCATTAAATTTTTTTTATTTATTGAAATGACAGCCTTTGTGTTCTTTTTGGAGTAAAAAGTGAATATGTTGGAGCTTTCTTCAAATAGGGGTTTATTAAGTGCTTAAATTAAATTTATCAACGAAAAGAAATTGAATGAAATATATTCAAAAACAACGGAGTTATTTTCATCGAAAGTAGGAAATACGAATTTCTGATAGTTTTTTGTTATTCTAAGAAAACGATGTTATTAGAAAAAGACGCTGTACTTAAATGTTGTGCAATTTTGAAGATATGTGAATGCTTGAGGTGTTACAATAAGAGAATTTTCTTTTGATTATTTAGACGAACAGTTTCGCTAATAAAAGTACGCTAGTAGGATAATTTGCGATTCTTGTAAAGGGGCGGAAGAAGGGGCGTGGTTAAAACTAAGTATGCTGTAACCTTATCTAGGATTCAAGTAATGTGTGTGCAAAATTTGAGTTAAATCCGTTCAGCCGTTCAGATTTGTTGGCTATTTAAAGTAGTCTGATGTGGCAATTCCCATACAAAATTATCAATTTCGATTTTTCCGCTGTTCCTTCGAGTTTTTTGTAATTTTCTTTTTTTCTAAACCATATATGTATTAAGGCAAACAATACAAAAAAGAATTATTAAAATCGGCCAAACTGTTTCTGAGCCTTAGCAAGACTAACGCACACGTATTTCATTTTTATATATAAGAAGATTATATTATATTATATTATATTATATTACATTATATTATATTATATTGTATTATATTGTATTATTATTACCCAATAAAATATCGGTAACGCACCAAATTGTATGCCTCAAAGGTGGTGTGGAAATACAATAAAAACAAAACTATATTATCATATTTTATAATAATTTAATTATTTTTATATAAAATAATTAAATTATCTCCAAAATCAGTAAATTTAACCCAGAATCTATTGTACATGTGATTCCAATTAGAAACCGTTTGGACCTTCTTTAACGATCTAACCGAATATGGCCCTGAGTAAATGTTTCTGTGTTGCAATACAATTTTATTTTAATTTATTAGGTCTTTAATTATCAAACGTTTTATTAATACCGTATAACTCTAAACACCTGTTTTATATGTTATTCGAATCAGAAACAAATTGAGCCTTCTTCTTCGATGCAACTGAATACGACCCTTTGTGAATGTTTATGTATTTGTGTCAACCAACACTAATAAGAAAAATACCACACTTTTGGGCAATAACATCAGCTGCGAGATGTTGGCACCCCATTGGTTTAATTTCGACTGACCAATTGCATCATTTAAAAGGTCAGCAAAAGGTCAGTAAAGGTCAGTAAGTTTCAGTAATAGGTCAGCGATAGAAAATTTTTTATTCGCGGTTTAAATTTTTCAAGGTCACATTGAGATGTTGGCACCCCATCATCAATGAAATAAAAAAAAAAAATACATGAAATCAATAGAATATTGTCTGCTGATAATAGGTCAGCATAAATGAATAATAGGTCAGTCGTATTTCTTAACCAAATTAATTAATTAAGTTGCGTTTTCGAGATCGCCCATGGCGTATGAGTGATAAAAATCTTGTGTCCTTTTTTAAGAGAAATCCTGTTTCCTTTTTTTAGAGAAATCCTGAATCCTTTTGAAAATATTGATTTTTCACAAAATGGCGGACTTCCGAACGTAAGTTAACGATTTTCGACCAAAAATTCGTCATTATTTTGCCTATAAAAAATGTATGAGATTATTATGTGCAAAATAAGCCTGCAAAAAAATCAAAACAATCGGTTCAAAGAGTTTCGAGAAATCTTGGTCACCGACTTTGAAAACATGGTTTCGAGAAAAACGCATTTGAAAATAAAGGCCAGCACTGCGCGCTCTAGGCGGTTCACTTACTAGGCTATAACTTTGTTATTTTTTGAGATATCGACTTGAAATTTTCACCACATATTCTTGAGATTTAAAGCTTTAAGAAAATGTAAAAACTTTCTGGGTATATAACCCCCCTTAATTGAAAAAAAAACCATTAAATTATAAAATATATGAAATTGCGAAAATGCTTCGCTTCTTTCATGTGTCCAATGACGCACCTGTGTTTTTTGACAAGATGTCGCCATTTTAATTCAATTTTTTAAGCATATTTACCAAATTAATTTATTAAAAACCTGTTATTTTTTTAATAAATAAAGAAAAATTTAATCAAAACGTGAATTTTACAAAAAATTATTTGAGTTCTAAAGGTAGCAATATTCATCAACCACCCTCTAGCATATAACATTCCGATAGGAAAAAGATATTGCTTGCGATTACCACGCGATTTCTGATATAGATTAGATCGAAATAGCACAATTACATAAATTTTTATTTATTTTAGATTTAAATAGGTGTACAATAAGACAAATCTTTTATAGCACATCAAGAGAGGAAATTCAAGGTTGCAATAATTACCTTCTGAAAATATTCTTTGAATTAACTTATTATTAACTTATACATAAAATAATGAATTTAAAATAAAATGAGCAATAATAATGAATTACAATAATGAATGAATAAAACTTAGCGAGGAATAAGGGAGTTTCTCGAGTAATAAACATGAAAAAATAGAGACAAATAGTAATTTAAAAAAAGACAAAAGGAAATTTAAAAGTCAAAAATAGAGCAGAAAAGTGACGAAGTAGAGTAAATCTGATAGCCCGAACACAATACGCGCGACTAGCGGCAGCGCCAATTGTCACTTTTTTTTTTACATGTATTTGTTATGCCGTCGGCTTCAATTTAATTTTTATTTGACAGTCAGCAAAAGCAAGTTTCCGCCATTGTTTACATTGGTTATTACTGGTCGCATGCAGCAAACTAAACTGTTGTGAAATTTATGGTAGCGATGGTAGTGAGGGATGTTTTGTTTGAACTCTATTCAGAGTTGTTACGTCTGCATTAATATTCAGAATAAGTACAACTGAATAACGACATAAAAATTCATAAATTAATGCAAAATTGATTTATAAATAGAATTTTAATTCACATTCAATTTTAAAAACTTAATTAATTATTCATTTCAATAAATAATTTTTGTTGTCAATTTTTCAATTTTTTATTCATATGAAAACTATACACAAAGAATGCAATTCAAAAAGAATTTTAGAATTTGCAATTGTTTTTGACGTAGAATACGTCATTCTCGGAGGTAAGTAGGGTGGTTGATAGTGATCAGGTGTCGGTATTTATATAACTTTTTGAACCTTTGGTGGGCCTAAAGTACTGATCGTACAATGTTGATGTTAGCACTTGTTGGTCTGCTTGATCCTCAATGCGACAAAAATTCATGTTAGAACTCTCTAACTTATATAAATTTTACACACTTACATGAAATATGCAGCCAACATTTGATGTTATTGTTTGCTTAAGTTTGCTACCTATTTATCGACGGCTTCCGGTTTTTTCGACGATGAAGACAGCGCCATCTAGCGTGAAGACATAGATCTTATAATTAAAAAAAGCATATTTTTGGGGGCATGTTGTTTTTAACAGAATCGCGTAGCCCAGTAATTCTGAGTAATTTTGAGGGGCATGCTGTTCAGAATCTGTTCAAAATTCCGCAGCCAATTAAATATCCGGGCATATTATCGACAGTGAAATTTTGACATTTCGACTCTTCACATGGGTTGTTGAACTTGGTAGCATTGAACAAATTATTCGACTCTGCAGTGTACTAGGTAGCAAAAAAAATTCCGCTGTTGCTTTATTTATCCATTTTTGCTAAATATTTTATGAAAAGATATCATCAAAAGCTAATCGCAGCAAATGTTATGCGAATCGCAAGCATATATTATGCGAATCGAAAACAAAAGTTAAATATCGACAAAGCAATAAAATTTGTATGGGAGCCCCCCTAAAGAGTGGTCGGAGGGAATAGCTGTCAAAGGCAAAAATGTTCCTTTTGCAAAAGTAATGGGGGTCGGTCATACATATTAACCCTCTCCGGCACTCTTTTAAAGGTCATATGCTCAGGTGTATGGAATAAATATTTTGCTAAATATTTTTTAAAAAAGATGTCATCAAAAGCGTATTGAATAATTCTACGTCTTGTGTTACGACATAGTCGAAACTACTGTATCTTTTTAATATAATTATATTTTAATCGTTATTCATTTTTTGACGTAGAATACGTCATTCTCGGAGGTAAGTAGGGTGGTTGATAGTGATCAGGTGTCGGTATTTATATAACTTTTTGAGCCTTTGGTGGGCCAAAAGTACTGATCGTACAATGTTGATGTAAGCACTTGTTGTTCTGCTTGATCCTCAATGCGACAAAAATTCATGTTAGAACTCTCTAACTTATATAAATTTTACACAATTACATGAAATATAAAGCCAACATTTGATGTTTTTGTTTGCTTAAACTTGCTACCAATTTATCGACCGTTTCCGGTTTTATCAACAAAACCATAAAATTTGTATGGGAGCCCCCCTAAGGAGTGGTCGGAGGGAATAGGTGTCAAAGGCAAAAATGTTCCTTTTGCAAAAGTAATGGGGGTCGGTCATACATATTAACCCTCTCCGGCACTCTCTTAAAGGTCATATGCTCAGGTGTATGGAATAAATAAACAAAAACCATAAAATTTGTATGGGAGCCCCCCTAAGGAGTGGTCGGAGGAATTAGGTGTTAAGGACAAAAATGTTCCTTTTGCATAAGTAATGGGGGTCGGTGATACATATTAACCCTTTACGGTACAAACACAATACAATTTGTATGGGAGCCCCCCTAAGGAGTGGTCGGAGGGAGAAGGTGTCAAAGGCAAAAATATTCCTTTTGCAAAAGTAATGGGGTCAGTCATACCTATGAACCCTCTCCGGCACTCTTTTAAAGGTCATATGCTCAGGTGTATGGAAATATTGCTAAATATTTTTTAAAAAAGGTGTCATCAAAAGCGAATTGAATAATTCTACGTCTTGTGTTACGACACTGTATCTTTTTTATTGATTGTTCATTTGTTATTCATTATTCATTTGTTATTCATTACTAATTTCTTAGTTATTATTGATTTTTTATTCATTAATTGATATAAATGTAACGAATAATTAATAAATTTTTTAAATTTGAATGTGAAATAACATTTTTATTTATAAGTGAATTTTGCATTCATTGAATAGATTCTTATTTCGTTATTCATGGAAAATGGACTGGTGTCGCGTGTATTCATGGTATAATAATACAAGGTAGCGTTGACAACTGCTTATTTTCTCTTCTACAAGAAAACATCTCCTGTCAAAAACAACTGTTTGTGCAAACTCATCTGCAGCTGTTGAAGTTGTTGTTTTTTTCACTTCTACGTTTTCAACATTGTTTGTGTTTTCAATGGCCGATTGTGAACACTCTCTTTTTTGAGTATAATAGCCCGAACACAATACGCGCGACGAGCGGCAGCGCCAATTGTCACTTTTTTTTTTACATGTATTTCTTATGGGACGTATTTTGGAGACTTGTTGCTCAACATTGTCGCGCGACACTGCCGTCGGCTTCAATTTAATTTTAATTTGACAGGCAGCAAAAGCAAGTTTCCGCCATTGTTTACATTGGTTATTACTGGTCGTATGCAGCAAACTAAACTGTTGTGAAATTTATGGTAGCGATGGTAGTGAGGGATGTTTTGTTTGAACTCTATTCAGAGTTGTTGAGTCTGCATTCATATTCAGAATAAGTACAACTGAATAACAACTGAAATTAATGCAAAATTGATTTATAAATAAAATTTTAATTCACATTTAATTTTAAAAACTTGATTAATTATTCATTTCAATAAATCATTTTTGTTGTCAATTCTTCAATTTTTCATTCATATGAAAACTATACACAAAGAATGCAATTCAAAAAGAATTTTAGAATTTGCAATTGTTTTTTAATATAATTATATTTTAATCGTTATTCATTTTTTTATTCATTGTTCATTTGTTATTCATTATTCATTTGTTATTCATTAAAATTTCTTAGTTATTATTGATTTTTTATTCATTAATTGATATAAATGTAACGAATAATTAAATTTTTTAAATTTGAATGTGAAATAACATTTTTATTCATAAAAGAATTTTGCATTCATTGAATAGATTCTTATTTTGTTATTCACAACTTTTTGAAAATAAAATGAAATTGAATGGATTTCTTTTTCAGCTCTGATTGTGTTGTTATTCTAAACGGCAACTGTTGAGTCGGCTGAAAACAGCCATTGTTTTTTGTGTACTATACATGCTGCTGAAGTTTGCTGGTGTCGCGTGTATTATAATCAAGTCGCTCAACATTTCTCTACAACGACAGATTGGAGACGTGTTGCTCGCCGTTCGTCGCGCGTATTGTGTTCGGGCTATAATGCTACTTTGTATTATTATACCATGGCGTGTATTATAATCAAGTCGCTCAACGACAGATTGGAGACGTGTTGCTCGCCGTTCGTCGCGCATATTGTGTTGGGGCTATGAAGATCAAAACTTCATTCGAGCGAGCAAAAGTAGTTAAAAAGTGCATTTTTAAAGCTGACTCTGATACTTATATTTTTTAAATTGTTGGGTAATGAATTCCAAAGTCTAATGGTGCTTATGAAAAAGAAACGACTGCTGTTGAGTTTGTTATGTCTAGGAACAACAAAGTTAGTGAATCGTACGGATTAAAAAAACTGCAAATTATCATAAAGGTCACCACCAGGGCGTTGAGCATAAATAAGTCGATGTAAAAAGATAATATTACGCATATTTAAATATTGTTCTAAGCTACAGCCAAGAATACCCCTACTTATTGAAGAAATATGGTAAAATCTTTGGATTTTATAAACATATCTAAAAGCATTGTTTAATGCCACTTGGAGCTTATTCTGGGAATGAGAGTCAAGCTTACTATTAACGACATCTGCAAAAGTTATATGAGGTATTATCAATTGCAGTACAAGCTTTCACCGAGTTTCAAGGGGTGTAAAGTCAGAAGATGAAAGATAATGTGGTCTGTGCAAGTGAATTTGGAGTTTATTATAAAACTAAGATGAAAACACCTTGTTCACAAAGTCTAATTTATCAGTTCCTATTATTAACGACGGGATATCCACAAAACAAGAATCATTCCTCGCAACCGCCATCACTTTCGACTTTAAGGAGCTCGAAGTGGCCCACAAATTAAGTAAAGACAAGTCATGGCTTAGTCTATAGCTTAAGTTTTCTAACAATCCAGTAGGTCGAGAGAGGTACAGCTGAATATCGTCAGCGTAAGCGTGAACATTAGCATATTTGCAGACTCAAAAAATGTCGTTTAGAAAAATGGAGAAAAGAAGGGGACCCAAAATTGACCCTTGAGGAACACCGGCTGAAACTATCTGGAAAGATGAATAACTATTTCATATGTATTACCAAGTGTCACCAAAACCGGAGACCGTAATTGCAACCTTTTAAAAGACGATGCATTAAGCTTATATTCAGCAAATATATACAATATTAAGTTCTTCAAAAAAATGCTCTATAAAAACATCATTTGCTAGAATATAATTAAGAGAAGTTCACTAAATGCTTACATTCAATGCTAACATGCGAAAAGTTTATCTCATAGGCAGCTTGCTAGCCTTTTGGTCTTTCAGTGCCATCCCGGGCAAGACCGGGTAAATCAGCTTGTATCTAAATAGAGTTAATACACAAGTTTGAAGTTTTGCTTTTGCTTAAATTGTATAAAACGTAATTTATTGACTTTCAATATTGCGATCCATTATGATAAGAAATTGGAACGTCTTGACAATTTGATTTTAACACTTATTAAATACAGAGATTCTGGGAGTTCTTAGTAGTGCATTTACTTCCTGCAGCACCGCTTATATATATTGGCTGGCCTCTCATGTTCGTTGTAGCGTAGTTACAACAAACCAGTATATTATTAAAGCCTTCTGCTTTATACAAGCTATATGCGCAACCAACTTTGGTATTATTTTCTCCAACCATTACGGTAAAGTGACGTATTTCTCTACAATAGCATAAGAAATAAAAATTAGAATTAGAAATCAGTGCTAAATTAAATAAATGTGAAATTACTCTGGAGTTGGAGTTGATGGAAATTTATTAATATACTCCATTTTGGCATGTTTGTATTCGTCAAACCAATCTTGTATACCCCCTTTAACAAAGGGAATCACATCTTTTATCTCTTGTGTTGTGCCAGCATAAAACAAGTTTTGCCCGGAAAACGGGCATTTTATGGTATTGTGGCAATCATGTTTCATTTCGCATTGCATAACATTCAATTTGGCAAGTTGGGCTAGTTCAGGATCCCACTCCATGTTTGCCATGCGTACAGCAGGGCTAAAACCGCTTAGTTCGCCATTCGCTATTTTGCTACGTAAGCTGTTATGTTGTTCAACTGTAGCGGCAATAAGAGCTGGAGAAAAATTCTTCGCCATGGCTCCTGAACCGCATGCTTTGGCAAATTGCTAGATATGAATGTATATAAATTAAGATAATAATAAGTTTTATTTGTAGATTAGCCCGAATATTTGGCACTTACCTTAGAATTTTTACAACCTATATGATTCGGTTTATCTGGAGGACATACGAATATATCTTTTTTACAGTAATCTGCAGCAAAGGCACATGTTGCCAAAAATGCCAAGATAAAGAATGTCTTCATGTTGTTTTGAGGACAGCTGTAGTAACGGTAACGACTGTAGTTAAACTAGAACTGATAAATTTTGAAGCGAAAACGAGGGCTTTTATACCATTCATGAAACACTAATCAAATAATTTTTGGCAAAACACGCATGTTTGATTTGAATTTTTTTAATTTTTTTTTTGCAAATTGAGTAAATAATATTTTAAGAGTACGCGTGTTATAACTATGCCAATCCAAATGAAATTAACATCAAATAATATTGTTTTTCGACAAAGTATCAAAGCTGATAATATATGTTTAACTACTCAAATAAGTTCACCACTAGAAACACTTGTATAAATTGTACTTAAAATAGGTTTCGAAAGAAAAATCGAATAAACAAAAAAGAGTTAGCTGTGTACGTGGGTAGTTCAAGAAGTACATGACCTAACAAAGAAAATACAAAAAAAAAATTGGGATAAATAGCTTTATTTCTCTTTTTTTCAAGTTATGAAACATAAAATAATTCAAGGGGACTAAATCTAGCGAATAGGATGAGGGCGAGGAAGCAGTTTGAATATTAACTCATTAATTTTGGCCATTGCGAAAACGAATATATGAACTGGTGCATCATAATTTCACATAATACTCGCCGTTTTATCTCTCTGAAGATAAATAAAAAATAAATTAAAACTGGCCATTTCAGCCCTTGGAAGGACTTTGACCGAACTTCTTATGTTCAAATTGTGTTGTGAGTGTTATTAAATGTTTATACACAATTGATCGTGAACTGGACCTACTAGTTTTATGCCGACTCCGAACGTGTATGTTCTCAAGAAGCTTTACATGGCAATATTTACTCTCTGAGGTTTGTCATTGTCTGCAGAGAGATGACGGCCGATCAGAAAAATTAATTCAATTGAAAAAATATTTGTGTGGCCGCCACGCACGGAAGAAGTGAAACTTTAACCCAAGGAATCACACCAAAACAATCACACCAAACCTATCATATCATACCATACCATACCATACGTACCATAAAATACTATAGCATACCATACTATCATCCTATGCCGTGTCAAAAACATAAAGATATAGAATAAATCTTTACAGAAATATACTCTGTGTACTCTGCATTTCATGGTAAATACACTGTATTTTAAACAGACAGCACTGCAATCGGACCTTCTGCGGTTAGCTGCATGATCAGCTAATTCTGTACAAACTCTTTTAAGAACCTACCGAATATTGTATAGTACTCGTTTTGATTTCAGGTTTGATTTGAAATTACTGCACAAAAGTTTGAAATATACTTTAAAATTTTGTACAGCATAACTCTGTTGGGCGGCCTCGGTAGTCGAGTTGGTATCGTGCTCGACTGCCACCCCAGAGGTCCTGGGTTCGATTTCCGGTCAGGAATCACGCGTCCTTCGCTTTAAAGTTTGAACCTTTCTAAATTTTCTATCCTCATTTCTAATCAACTGAAATTAAAAATTCATCAATACTTACGACATGAATTTGTAGTTGATGGTAGAGAAGTTTGTGGATATATAACTTGAATTGATTGACATGTTTCTTTGGCTTTCCACCACGCTTAGAACATCCTTAACATGTTTCACTTGATTGATCTTTCCTTACCACTAATCTATCACGCCATTTCGAACCAAGGCAGACTTGACTGAAAATGTATTCCACCTGAAATCCTTGGATCAAAGCTAAAAAAACAAAAAAAGAAACAGTAGTTTCGACTATGTCGTAACACAGACGTAGAGTTATTCAATTCGCTTTTGATGACATCTTTTTTAAGATCTTTTTTATTGATACCTATTCCCTCCGACCACTCCTTAGGGGGGCTCCCATACAAATTTTTAGGTTTTTTGTATATTTATTTCATACACGTGAGCATATGACTTTTAAAAGAGTGCCGGAAAGGGGGGCTCCTTAGGGGGGCTCCCATACAAATTTTAAGGTTTTTTGTATATTTATTCCATACATCTGAGCATATGACCTTTAAGAGAGTGCCGGAGAGGGTTAATATGTATGACCGACCCTCATTATTTTTGCAAAAGAAACATTTTCGCCTTTGATACCTGTTCCCTCCGACCACTCCTTAGGGGGGGCTCCCATACAAATTTTATGGTTTTGTCGATAAAACCGGAAACTGTCGATAAATAGGTAGCAAACTTAAGCAAACAAAAACATCAAATGTTGGCTTTATATTTCATGTAATTGTGTAAAATTTATATAAGTTAGAGAACCAACAAGTGCTAACATCAACATTGTACGATCAGTACTTTAGGCACACCCAAGGCTCAAATTGTGATATAAATACCGACACCTGATCATATTTACGCAGCTTTCGTACTTAAATCACAATAAAAAAGGCCTGTGCGAGTACTTCGAACGGCGAGTAATTCGTTGCTTGCAATTCGAGTCGAATAGTTCGACTCGGAACTCGAATTGAAAAATCTGGTATTTTCGAGTAACTTGTTTGAGCAAAAAATTCGATAATTATCGAATAACTCGCGCATTTCGAGTTTCTCAGAATAATATTTATTTGTAATTTATTTATTTATAGTACGATAAGAACTTAGTTCTTTTAATGTACAAACTATGGATAAATTCTTCAGGATTATACAAACTATACAAAGTAAAGAAACATAATTTAAACCATTATACTTATAATAAAATAATCTTAATATTAAGCAGAAATAAAAGAAACTGAAATAGAGTATGACAAAAGTGTCAAGAAGAGAAATGAAGAAGAAGAAGATAAGTGTAGATTCTGAAATAAAGAAAACTGGCTAGAAACATTTAAATAGAAGCAAAGTGCTGAAATACGGCACGTCTAAATCTTGGTATTTCTCTTAAAGCTCTTACATGACTCGGTAAAGAATTCCACAGGCGTGTGGCATTAATAAAAAAAAGTCTTGTGGAATTGAGGTAGTTAAAACTTGGTGGAGTCAGCATGTAACTCCTCGTTGAGTGACCGAATTGAATTTTTTCAAATAAATAAGGAGGCATTTTAAACATTATTATTTTATGCAGAAAAATACAATTTCTAGCATTGAGATAGGTAATTATATCACTTCCCAGAACGCATTTTTTAAACTGATAAATGTGATCAAATTTTCGCAGCCCATATACATATAAGTTGAGTTTTAATTGAGATCGCGAGTCCAAATTGCTATAAACACATTCTGCATAAGTAATTATAGGTAATATAAGTTGAATAACTAGCTTACGCTTCATTTCAACAGGCATAAATTCAGCTGAAACTCTTAGGTTACGTAGAATATAGTATATTTTTCGAACCACGCTGTTGATGTGGTCATTGCAGGTAAGTGTAGAGTTGACATGAAAACCAAGATTTTTAACTTTGGTAACCAGAGTTAGGTTTTGTTCTTTTAGAATTAGATCCGGTATTAGATCCGGATCCAAAGAAAACATTATCCTTGCTGATGGGTAGCACAAATGATTTTGACGCATTAAGTTGAAGGCCATTACTAAATGCCCATTGACCTATACTCTCTAGATCCTCATTAAGTCTGCACACCAGGTCTTCCATGAGACCAGCTCTACGGGAAAGATATATCTGAATATCATCAGCATAAGCATGCATAGACGAATGCTTGCATACACTGAAGATATCATTTGTAAAAATTGAAAATAAAAGAGGACCTAGTACTGATCCTTGAGGGACGCCACTGCAAACATACGAAAGATTCGAAAAATTCTCACCGACCTTAACTTTCTGTACTCTACAGGAAAGATAGTTCTTCAGAAGGGACACAGCGCTGTCACAGAAGCCATATATATATTAAGCTTATAACATAGTAAAGGGTGATTAACTGTATCAAACGCTTTTGAAAAATCGAGTAAACATAGCAGTGTTACTGATCCATTATCATATGAGTGTCTTATATCGTCCAAAACCTTAATCATAGCAGTTGAGCAGCTATGTCCAGCGCGGAAGCCTGACTGGTGTGGAGATAGCAGTTTATTTTGCGATAGGTAGTTTGATATTTGATGAGCCATTAAAGATTCACAAATTTTAGATAAGGACGATAAAATGCTAATTGGCCTAAAATTATTCGGCTCATTTGCCGCTGTTTTCTTGGGAATAGGAAGAACAATTGCAGTTTTCCAAGAGCTTGGAAAGCAGGATGTTGTGAAGCAGTGGTTTATAATATGTGTCAGTAGACTGAGAATAAATGGTAATATTTCTTTTAAGAATTTAATATGAATTCTATCTGCTCCGACTGCATTTGATTTGATTTTTTGAACACATTTGCCCACATCGCTTTCATTTACAGCAGAAAACTGAAACGTTTGTTCGACATATTGTATTTGAGGTTCAAAATTTATATTAACAGAGTTTTGCGTGTGAGATAGGAAAAAGTTATTAAGTAGACCAGGATCAATAGAACATTCAGATTTTGTATTGCTACAAATACCAAGATTTTTGACATTTTTCCACAAAACCTTAGAAGGAAGAGATATCTTAAGTTTGGAGAAAAAATACAGTTTTTTTGAATGTCTGAGAATACGTATTGATTCATTTCTAGCTAATCTATAGTTTTCCCATTTTTCAGCTGTGGGGTATTTTTTCCACAGACCATGTAATTTATTGCGCTTGTTTATGGTGTTTTGAACTCGGTTATTGAACCAAGGGCAGGAGGGATTCTTTATTGTGACACTACGAAGAGGAACATAATTAGTAAAGAGTCTATCAATAATCTTCAAAAAAACAACTTACTTTTCATCAACAGTTTCACTGTTCCAAACTTCATTCCATTGAACTGAAAATATATCTTGGAAGAGAGCAGCACGATTTATATTTTTAAAATCATGGTACAATCATGGTTTCATGTTTGCTCTCGGTGTTGCTCTCTTTGCAGTTGCAACTAATTACCCATATACCTTTTTTAGTTTAAATTACACTGTGAGAAAATGTCGGGTAATTTTCGTATAGATTTTTGCAATGTGCGTGGACTGAGGACGAATTTTTTCTCGGTTTATGCATATTGTACTCTTAATAGGCCTCAAATAATGGCACTGAGTGAGACCCAGGTGAGCGAGGATGCAGATCCACTGGATTTTCATATACCTGGGTATCACTTACTGCCATTGTTTTCTCTGCATAGGGGCATCGCTCTTTTTATAAGAACGGACGTAGCATATCGGTGCGAGAGGAGTCTGAGCGTTACAGATCCGGAGTTCTGCTCCTTGTGGGTGAAGTTCAGGGTTCGCTCGCACTTGATTCACTTTTGTTATGTTTATAGAAGTCCGAATTTAGGGAGGGAGTCCACTTTTAATAAATTGGACTCACTCTCGGATTCGATCACGCACATTTTGGGGTTGTTTCCTGACAGTGAGATCGTTGTTGCCGGCGATTTCAATGTCCACAACCCGGCTTGGCTATGTCACTCGGGCCAATCAACACCTGAGGGTCAATATGTTGAGCTCTTTGCCGAATCGAACCAATTGATTCAACTAGTGAAGGAACCAACTTTCATCCCTAGAGTTGGTCTGCAAAGCCATAAAGTCCTAGATCTCTTTCTGACTTCACATCATGAAAAATATGACGTGACTGTCCATGCACCTCTTGGTAATTCGGACCACTGCACCATATCCGCTGCTTTTTCATATTCTAACCTATGCACTTCTACGCCTAAAGCCCCGAAGAAGATCGCTTGGTTTTATGGAAGGGCAAATTGGACTGCGTTAAATAATTTTTACCGCAATTTCAATTGGAAATTATGTTTCGCTGATAGAAATGTTAATGCCGCGGCTCTTATGGTACAAGAAATAATTTTATTGGGCATGCGGTCTTTCATCCCCAATAAAACGAGAAGTATTAAACCAAAAGACCACTCCTGGTTTAATGAGACTTGCAGGATTGCAGTCAGGTCCAAAGAGGAAGCCTTTCAGAATTGGCGTTCCAACAAGAATGCTGATACTAAAAGGCTTCGCACTGAGGCTAGGAATCGCTGTAATGCAGTTTTAAAACGCGAAAAGTTTCTTCACGAAACTCGTATTAGAGAACAGGTTCTTCTCTGCCCCAAAGGGAGCAAAAACTTTTGGGCATTTGTTAAAAGAGTTAAAAATCAGACATCTTCGTCGATTCCAACTCTTTTAAAGGATGACCAAGTCTTCACTGACTCGGCT
Source organism: Pherbina coryleti (assembly GCA_943735915.1). Lineage (NCBI taxonomy): Eukaryota > Metazoa > Arthropoda > Insecta > Diptera > Sciomyzidae > Pherbina > Pherbina coryleti. The sequence goes on along the minus strand of OX030951.1, from coordinate 40,321,435 downwards.
GATAAAGCGAATCTATTGGCTGAATTGTTTGCACAAAATTCTACAACCCCGGCTAGCAATCAGCCACTGCCCTCTGTAGAGGAAAAATCTTCCGCGATGCAGGAGATATTTTTTCGAACGAGAGCTGTCAAAAGAGTCCTTGCAAACCTCAACATAAACAAATCTTCTGGCCCGGATGGTATACCACCAATTGTGCTAAAAATGTGTGCTTCTACACTGGCACGACCTTTGCGTAACCTTTTCAACATCTCCTACAGGACAGGAGTATTTCCATCTTGTTGGAAGGTGGCGAACGTTCAGCCAGTACCTAAAAAGGGCGATGCCACGAACCCTGAGAACTACCGACCCATTGCGATATGCTCTACGCTCTCCAAAGTCATGGAGAGTGTAATAAACTTCCACCTAATGAATTATCTGGAGCGCAACGAATTGCTTAGTGACCGTCAATATGGCTTCCGTAGGGCTCGCTCTACTGGCGACCTAATGGCGTTCCTCACAGAGAAATGGAACCATTGTGTTCACTTCTTCGGTGAAAGCAGGGTTGTTGCTCTGGATATTTCTAAGGCGTTTGACCGAGTGTGGCATAAAGCTCTCGTGTCAAAACTAATTGCATATGGTGTTGGTGGTAACTTTGCTCGATGGATCACGTGTTTTCTAAAGGACAGGTCGATTCGTGTCGTGATTGACGGCATTTCGTCAAGGGAACACGCCATTGGCGCTGGAGTACCTCAGGGTTCAGTCCTATCGCCAACTTTATTTCTGGTTTTTATCAACGACCTTCTGTCGTTGACTTACAACCCAATTCATTCGTTTGCTGACGACAGCAACATTTGTCATTCATATTCCTTCAAAAAACGCCCGAACTCTCTGGAGATTGAGAGAAAGAGGCAACATATGAATGACACACTGCTTAATGACTTGGAAAAAATCTCCGGGTGGGGACTTGCTAATAGAGTTGAGTTTAATGCTAGCAAGACTCAGTGTTGCCTGTTAACTCACAAACGAATGAATTGCCCCTTAGCTCCCCTCAATATGAACGGTGTGGATCTAGCGGAGTCAGATGCTCTTGACGTTCTGGGCATCTCGATCAAATCTGATCTTCGTTGGAATGATCACATTTTCGATGTGTCGAAAGAAGCGGCCAAGTGCCTAGGTTTTTTAAAACGGTGTAAGAAATACTTCACTCCAACTGATTTACGCGTGATCTATACCTCATATATAAGGCCGAAAATGGAGTACAATTCGCACATTTGGGCAGGAGCTTCAAGATCTTATTTGGAGCTTCTGGATCGAATTCAACGACGTGCGATATATCTGATTGGAGATGAAAACATTTCATCTTCTCTCAACTCTCTTGGGCATCGACGCAATGTTGGTTGCCTAAGCCTTTTATACAGGTACTATCATGGGAAGTGTTCAAGGGAGATACATGACCTGACGCCATCAGCTCGTGTGTTTCCCAGGTCCACTCGGGCAGCTCACCAAGCCCATCCCTATACCATTGCTTTGATGCACAATAGAACCTCGCATTACCGAGATAATTCATTCTTCGGTCGTACAGTAAAATTGTGGAACAATCTCCCTGCGAACGTATTTCCCGGCAGCTTTGAGCTATGTAAATTTAAAACTAATCTTCACCGACACTACTCTATCTTTCCACCCTCCAACTAACTATCACCCTTCTTCCGAATCAACACAATGCTTGCGCATTTATAGGGGGCATCCCCTGAGCGTTGGTTTAGTCTAAAAAAAAAAAAAAAAAAAAATTATATTAAGTGCAGACACAAACCGTATGATAAAGCTACCGTAAGCTACTGTACTGTACTGTAAACGTAACACTATGTGAAAAACACGGCGAAGTGTTTCATCGGCGAATTGATTCATCGGCCTTACTCCCCATCGCGGCTAAAGAAGTTTCACTTCAAAAACTTTCTGTATCAGATGGTGTCAGAATTGAACCAGGGTTATCTGGCGTATGGGTCACGCACTCTATCCACTGCGCCACGGCCGAAGTCTTCGCCTTCTTCGAGGCATATTCTCACCTTTCAGTCCATTGTTTTGACTGTTCCTTCGTCTGAGGTGTGAAGTGATGAACCCATGTTTCTTCCATGCTTATAAATCGACGCAAAAACTTTGCTTTATTGCTGTGAAACTTTATCGAACACTCGATCGAACATTCGACGTTGTTTTTGTTCCATTGTGAGTAATAGGGATGTCCAAAAATGGTCGGTGTTTAAGATTGATCGGATTTCTTTTTAAAAAACCGGCATTTTGTTAGAAGAAAAATACCATAACACCGGTGGAAAATGTCAAAAACCGACAACGAGAATGGAACCATAACAAAAAAGCGGCCAGCGGTAAATAAATGGTTTGTTCAAAATCTTATAATTATGCTTTGGCCATCATGGACATGAAGAAAGTTTTGTGATTGCTGTGTGTAATGATGATCCAGCTAGGAGTATATTAGACAGGAAATCGTTTCACGGGCAACAGATCTCATCAAGTTTTGGAAAAACAACATGTCATGCATTAAACACTTATCTACAACGGCTCTTAAGTATCTCGTAGTAACAGGCAGATCGGTAGCCTCTGCGAGGCTGGTTGATACGATCAATGATCTGGTTTCCGATGAATCAAGTTGCCTGACTGATTCGCAAGTTACGCAGAGTTTTGTAAAACGTATAGACGAAAAATACTGGTCTGAATGTAGCTAAATCCGTCAGCACCTCTTATACTAGTTTACAAATATTAATATATATTTTTTTCAACAAAATGCTTCTTAAGGGAAAAGTGTGAGATCCAAAGATCCAAAAAGATTTGATGGAATTACAAGCGATCATTAAAAAAAAAAGTGATTTTTCAGAAATTCTTTAAAATTACTGATATTCATTAGTTTCAAAAATAGTGGAACGTTATGGCGAACACGGCACTCTATCGAATTTACCAAAATGTGGTCGAAAAAAAGGTCCACGTCGCACAGTGCACTTTTTAGACCACTTATATGTCCGAAAATAAGTAAAATTAAAAAAAAACATGCTTAGATTTAAATAAATTTTTTTTAAATTCACTTAAAATTTTCCATAGTTTTTTAATTTGGTTCTTATTTGTATCTACCTTGCATCGTTTAACCCTATTCACGTCACGCTATTTTAATAACGTAAACTGTCACGGTGTGACTTAGAGTCACTAATACAAAAAACATAATTATTTTGTTGAAAAAAAGAAAATTTAATACACAATATCGTTCATGGAGAATTAATTTCTTTTATTAAAAAGAAAAATTAAATTATTTATAAATAATGTGGAAATTGTTATTAAACTATTAATTTGTACATTTAAGGCAAACTACACTTGTCTGTGAATGCTCGTTACTCATGGGTTTCTGACTATTATCACGGAATTGCTTAGAAAATCGTCCTTATAAGAGGAACATTTACGTTGACGCCTCTTCTTTGATTATACTGTCGATGCATTCTAAGCTGGGTTTCATGATGATTTTTCGATTATCACGTCTTTTGCAGATACCAGTGTTTTAGAGTCACTAGTTCATGTTATTTTTTAATATTTTGTGTAATAGGTAAGTATTATAAAAACATAAAAAAAAAAGATACAGTAGTTTCGACTATGTCGTAACACAAGACGTAGAATTATTCAATTCGCTTTTGATGACATCTTTTTTAAAAATATTTATTCCATACACCTGAGGATATGACCTTTAAGAGAGTGCCGGAGAGGGTTAATATGTATCACCAACCCCCATTACTTTTGCAAAAAGAACATTTTTGCCTTTGACACCTATTCCCTCCGACCACTCCTTAGGGGCGCTCCCATACAACTGTCCATAAATAGGTAGAAAACTTAAACAAGCAAACAAAATTTGTTCAATGCTATCAAGTTCAACAACCCATGTGTCAAAATTTCACTGTCGATAATATGCCCGGATATTTAATTGCCTGCGTTTGATATTTCAATAACAGATTCTGTTAAAAAAGCATGTCCCTCAAAATTACTCTATTACTGGGCTACGCGAGTCTGTTAAAAACAACATGCCCCCAAAAGTATGCTTTTTTTTAATTATAAGATTTATGTCTTCACGCTAGATGGCGCTGTCTTCGCCGTCGAAAAAACCGGAAGCCGTCGATGAATAGGTAGCAAGTTTAAGCAAACAAAAACATCAAATGTTGGCTTTATATTTCATGTAATTGTGTAAAATTGATATAAGTTCTAACATGCATTTTTGTCGCATTGAGGATCAAGCAGACCAACAAGTGCTAAGATCAACATTGTACGATTAGTACTTTAGGCCCACCAAAGGCTCAAAAAGTAATGTAAATACCGACACCTGATCACTATCAACCACCCTACTTACCTCCGAGAACGACGTATTCTACGTCAAAAATGAATTGTATATTACAGAAACAGAATGACCAATAATAAAATACATTTGACTTATTTTGCTTTAAAACAAGTTTTAAATCATTTATATTGGTTTGAAATTGTATAGTGACCCAAAGACACAGCCTGACATGAATAGGGTTAAAAGATATTGGGTGTCAAATATGTAACTTTTTTTCAAAATTTTACAAAATTGTCGAAAGTGAAATTTTCTTCGATTTTGAAACCAGCTCGGGGGAAAGTGTTTAAGTATTTATAAAAAATTTAGTTTTTGTCTAAATAAGGAGTATATAAAATATCGAAAATTTTAAACGAAATTGCCGTAGCTTTTATGATGAGTTTAAAAAAATTACGAATGAAAAAGCATTTTTTTTATGAATTTTCAAATTTAGGTAAGCTTTTATTAATCGGAATCGATAGGAATCCAGAATGACATACGCCATAAGAAACTCTGATGTATCTAGTTTCATATGACATATGATTTTGAGCCGGCCTTTGAGCCTGATCCGGCCCTTGAACAAAATTTTGAATTTTATCTAAAAACACAGTGATTTTTGAGATTTTTCTGTATTTATTTCATGTTTCCTCTAACTATTTCACCTTATACTTCCTCAAATTAAAAAAATTTAGTTACAAAAATCCTTATAAACACATCTTTGTATATTTTATAAACAGATATTCATTATAGTTAATAATAAACAAATCAGTTTGTTTACTATTATTAGTACTCCAAGTTGTTATATATTCGGCATGCCTAAAGGTATGCTATAACTTTTTGTTTGTTGCATTCAACATAAAAATAAACAAACATGTCACGCTGAAATGCGATTTACCCTGCATTACATCAATTTGCATTATTGTTATCCTTCTTGTTAATCTTAATATATTTAGTAAATTATTGGCCTAATTCTGTATATCCCTATCCGAACACTCGTCTCGTGCAAAACACTACTCGTTCGTGATTTTGAAATTTCTAATTCGAACAGATAACAGCTGACGAACTGGCGAACGATGCCTTAAAGCAGTAACATTTTTCAAATTTGTATCCCTAACGATCAACCAAATGACGAATTGAAACGTCAAAATCACACGAATACTTTTATGCTATCGTTGTGATATGTTGGAGTTCTTATGAAGCAGCTAGAGGGTAAATTGGATTTAGGAATATACGCCCCAAAGTTGGGAGCTTGTAGGGTATCTGTCGATGAGTTGTGCAAGAACTTTCTCAGGGTCTGCTAGCTCTAGAATATTTCTTAAGCCTCGCATTCACCACATGTGCATTCACAACTCACTTCCATATCAGAGAACTGCAATAAGTATCCGATAGAAATCGGATACTCGAATCATACTCGAGTAACTTGTTGTTCACTACCCTATCCATACTCAATAAAATATGTACAATACTTATACTCATTCCACTCATTAGCATATTTTCGGGTATAAGTACATACTTATACCCGAGCGCGGCGTGACCCGAAGCACTCAGACTCGTTTTTAATGAGTGCGTCGAGTTAGAGTCTTGAAAAGGCGCTATATCCGAGTATTTTCGGGTATATTTTGAGTGTACTCTGAGTACTGCTTTTTCTCTGCCAACGTCTTTAAGCGACAATAAGTAAAAGCCAACGCTCGCATATTTTGTTTGAGTTTTATGCTGCAAATTTGTTGTTGATATTTTATTTCGTTGTTAGTGTAAGTGTTTCGTTGTTAATGGTTTCGTTAGATAAAAACAAAAAATAACACATAGCACTGCATCATGGTGTAATAATAATAAGGTGTTAGTTAATTTGACAGTACTCTCTCAATATGATAAATTTTTTCGCCCCGCTCCTGTCAAAAACAGCTGATGGTGAATTGGAATGAAAATAAAGCATCTAACGTGCAGTCGGTCGAAGCTCAATGCCATGTCCACTTCTTTTGATGGCTATTATCAGTTGAACATTTTTTGATGGCATTCGATATTTTCTTGAAGCAGTCGATGTGAATGCAAAACAATTTGCATGCTGGCCAAGGCTTCATGTCGGTGGCACCTTCCAGCGCACGTTTTTGATAAAATGGCAAAACCATTCAACGGCAAACTTGCCCAATGGGCGAAGACAACTGCAATAACTTCTTGTGAACACAACACGGCACAATTAATTCAATTAAATATTTATTTAAACTTTATTCGCACAATAACCTACAAAAACTATAAAACATCATCATCTAGCAACTCAAACAAATAATAGAATTTGACAACTATCAACGGCTCCTCTCTTTCGATCTCAATATTTGGACAGAAAGAAAGCTATTCTTGGTGTTGTCAAAATTTCACTAACACCTTATTATTATTACACCATGCACTGCATAAACAAAAAGAAAAAACAACACAAGACGAACACGTGTTTTTCTGTTTCTAACTAAGTGCTCAGGAAAAAAAAGCACAAAGAAAATACAAAAAACTCATTCATTCTCACTGCTGCGCTCTATTCCGCTCTGCTTTATATCAGTGGCAGAATGACCCGAGTGATTTGAGTATTTGCGCCGAACCCGAGTGTTTGGGTAAGAAGAATAAGTATCAACAAGACGACGACAACCATAAGTATTAATGAACCGAAAAACCCGAACTTTACCCGATCCGACTCGTTATTTAAGATACTCATATTCATTTGAGCCGCCGCACTGTGGGATTTTGGCTGCAAAAACCCCCTTTTTTGAGTGTAAAATATCAAAAATGTAATGATGCAGTTTTGTAGAGAATTGTTTAATTAAGATAAATTCATCATACAATTTTTTCTACAATTTTTTTTTTTACAAAATAACGCGGTAAAGTCACCTAAACGAAATTCTGCAGTAACTGCCTTAGATTTTCATCCCATTTCAATGGGCTGGAAACATAATTTCTTTTTCTCGTATCTATATGATGTAAGTATATTTGAAAAACATAGTATTTCAGCATTAATTTAGAAGTAAAGGAATTGCATTACCGTAATATTTTAATATATATTTAGGTTCTTTTTTGAAGGCACTCAAAAAGTCAATGTTTTTAGTTTTTCTTGGACAAAAAAAAAGGTGAGCGTTATCGATCGTTGTGTTCTGGTTGCAAAAAAATGAAAGGTGGGACTGTCTTCTTTAAATTTACTCAAAAAAATCCACCAACTTTTCTCAATATTTTACAAACGCATAAATTTTATAAAAAAAGTCAATAGTATTACAACGAAATTTTGCAATTAAATGTAATAAAAAAAGTGTGCCTACTTTTAGGCATACACTTTAGCAACAATTTGTTAATAACTGATTGACAGCAATTCCAAAGAAAAGCATAACAAAATAAAAAACAAAAACATATGATTAGGTAAATAAAATTTGGTAGACCAAAAGTGTAATAAAATTGTGAAAAATAATTATTAAAATGAGTTCATTTTCTGTATCATTCTTCTCCAATCCTGCACTTGTTGCTGATATAACTGGTGTTAATGAAGAACTAATAGATCGCTTCCGAATCATTCTGCAGATAATAACGTGTGGACAGAAAGTTGATAGTGTGAAGTTTCAAAAATTTGCATGGGATACAGCTGAGCTATTTGTTCAAAAATATAAGTGGTACTTTATGCCTGTTACTGTGCATAAAGTACTTATACATGGAAAGGACATTATTGATGCAGCAGTACTTCCTATTGGTATGCTATCCGAGGAAGCAGAAGAAGCACGCAATAAAGATTACAGAAACTATAGATTAATGTTTTCTAAAAAGTGCAATAGAACTGCAACAAATACTGATGTTTTCCATCGTCTGCTTGCATCATCTGATCCATATATAAGTAGTATAAGACGTCAGCCGCATAAAAATCTGTTAGAACTAGATGATGTAGTTAATGAAATGATAGTTGAAGAATAAAATTTATAATTTATAATATAATTTTATAGTACAAATTTGACTTTTATTTGCAATGATTGGTTAATTAAAAAAAAACGCTAAGCCATGGCCCCCTAATTTTTTTTGCAAATGTTTAGCTAACATATTAGTCTTTAGTTATTTATATAGATGTAAGTGCTGCTTGGCATCGATCACAAACTACAAAGGCTTAAATCTGTTTTTTTGAAAATCGTGAAAAATTAAATTTATCATATGGGCGTTGGGCGTGGCACTTAAAATTTTAATAGAATTGAGGACTCAAATGCAACCACTGGTAGTAATTTTTATTAATATACATATGAAAATAAGGAAAATACAACGTCTTTTAGTTTTACGTCATATGGGAGGCAGGCGTGGTTGTGGGCGGATTTTAACAAAAATTTATTTTTCATCTAATTTGGCAATATGAGAGATGTGTGCCAAATTTCAAAGCCCTACCTCGATTCCTTCGATTTTTTGCAGCAGCTTGTATGAAGAAATCCCACTGTGCGCCGCATTGCAGCTTCGTATAAGTGAGAATTTTAGAATTTACACTTAATTTATACGAGGTGTATTATCAATTTCATTTTGTTTGGTATTTTGGCAAAGAATTGAGGCCCAACGATCCCACCCAATTAAAATCCAAAATAAAAAAACAAAATATTTAACTTTTTTATCAACGAGGTGTACGAGTAAAATTGAATTGAAACAAAGCTCAACGGCTCTTACAAAAAATAAATGGATCATTACTTAAGTGTCAATGATTTAGGGATCAATGATTTAGGTGAGTAAAATAAGTACTTTGTTTGAATTTGAAAGATTTCCATTGAATGAAGCAAAAATAAAAATCATTTGTTTACCTTTAAGAACGCAAAAAAATAATGAAAAGTAATAAATTTCTAAAACCTCAATAAATTCCCTTCATGATGATATAGTTCTATCAGTTCGCAGATTTTTTTATGATTTTTGGGAATTTTTTTAAGAAAAATAGAACATAAAAATTAAGTAAACAATTGAGTTTGATCTTCAAAAACACCATTAAATATCGCACCTACATAATAAAAGTTGCACGGACAGTCTTACCTGTTTAATTGTATGTCGAAAAGAAAAAAAAATTAAAACCGTTAACTTTTTTTAATAAAGTTACAGAGTCAACATTGTTTGAGCTTTTTTCAAGCAATTTTAAGCCCGTTTTTGGTGCTTAAAATGAAAACCGGCTGGCTATTTTCCACTAACGATACCCATCTTTTGATGCACAACTTATTTTTTATCCTCATTCTATTAGAAAATGCTGGTGGAGCGAAAAAAAACACCTTTGCACATATGGGTGCTCTAATATATATGTATATGAATATGGAATATGAATATGGGCTCCCAAAATGTCAGTGGATAATATATCTGCGAAAATTCATTTGCAATGTATTTTGAACCACAGTGCCAAACGAATTTTAGATTCAATTAATTTCGAAGTAGAAAATGATTTTACATATTTGACGTTATTCTCTAAGTGGGCCTGTAATGGGTCTTCAGGGCAAAGTCAATACAAACAGAGGCTAGATAAAATTAAAGATAATGAAAAAATTAATTCAAATTAAGATAAGGACCAGTGTAATTCCAACATGTTCATGATTTCAATGGTGCCTCTTAAAGTAATAGTGGACTCAGCTTCAACTTCAAAAAATACACAAAATTGGGTGGAAGAGTGGAAAAATGATCGACCATCTTCAGTGCAATATTCGTCCTATTGAATTTTCTTATTCGAAAGAAACAAACCAACTAATAATAGAAAAACATACTTTTATGAAAAATGAAATTTAAAGCTTAAAGAAAACGGAAAATGCAAAAATGGAAAAAGAGTGGAAATAAATCACGATTTAAAGTTAACAATGGTTGATGGAAAAGTTGTATTTTTAAAATTTGGACAGCTAAATTTTAAATACTAAATAAGCAAGTAATGCCTTTTTTTTTTAAATATAGTGTTATTAAATTTTTATTAGGAAATACATAAATCAACTAAGTCTTGTACCGTTTGCCATGCCACTAAAAAGCAATTTAATAATATCGATGAATTGATTTTTGAATATATTGAAAGTATGTATGAAGTGGGACTTTCACCTCTACATGCAAGAACGGTTCATGGAGCATTGTTTAAAGATTGCATATGAAATTTAATTTCAAAAATTTAAGCAGAATAATTCTGAATTCGAAAATAAGAATTCCAATGATAAGGGAATCATTAGAAATAAGTTCATAGCTACTGAAAAAAAAATTCAGGAAAAGTTTTGAAATATTAGTGGTCTACGGGTTGATTTTCCTAAGCAAGGATTTGGAAATACTAACGATAGCAACACTGTGAGGAGATTCTTTGAAGATGTTGAAACAACTAAAATTAATGCCGATCTTCTGTACGGGTTAAAAAAATTTTATGTGTCATAAATTCTCGCCAGGTAATCGATGCTGAAAAATTTGGAAAATTCGCTTCAGAGATCAACCCCTACCTGAATAGCTACCTTGATGTGGTGTAGGGGCTTAGGTTGCCGTGACACAACAGGCTATGATGACGGGAGCTTCGGCTCCTGGTAGGGTCACCCTTGTCATACAGGCTGCGGTGTAGCAATGAACAAAAGGCTATTCAACCCCTAATCCAAGGTGTCAAGCGTACCGTGCCTACTGGATGGTTTGCAGCCAGGGGTTAATTCCGGCTGTATTAGAACGAAGCCTCACTGACACCTGGCCACCTCAGTGAGTAACCTTGGCCTTACCACGTCAAGCGGGGCTCTGGCGTGGTGGACCACCCTTTCCCTAGCTTCTCGTGGGTCCAAAATAGAAAACCAACACGCAACAACTCTAAAACCTGACGGAGATCCTTCATCGATCTCTGTCTGTCAGCCTATGGCTGAAAAACCTGAGCTAATCGAGCGGTCTGACTACTCGATCGTGCTCTCTGACAGTGACAGAGAATCCGTCACTTCTGCAGGCTCAGAACTCTCGGACGTAACCTGCATAGACAGAGCAATTGCCTATGAAGGAGAGTCAGTGAGCGAACTGAACCTTGGCAGCTTGAACATCTCTAGAAAGAGACTGCGCACATCGAAGAAAAAAATGATCAAGCGCCTTATGGCTGACAAGATGCCATACAAAGAAGCACTAGAGAAGGTCCTGGCGGTGCCATCGCCTGGTGCATCTGTCCCCTCTGGAAAGAGAAGAAGGCCAAGTGACGACTCACCAGTTGTCACAGTGAAGAAGAAGTCAAGGCCAGAAATACCTTCTTTCGCTGAGGTGGCAGGTGTAATCCAGGTGGCTGTAGTTCCGCTGGACTTTCCTAACAGTCATCTAACCCAGGATGAACAAAAAGTAGTGGAGAAAACCATCATAAAGGAGCTGCATAAGCTCCCCACCGGTGGTCCACAGATTAGGTTTCTGGGCTGCTCTTTCAAACCGGGCTGGATGACTGTCAAGTGCGCAGACGTTGCAACGCGAGACTGGTTGAAGAAGGCAGTTGCAGTCATGGCCCCTTGGAAGGATGCTAAGCTGCGCATGCTGGAAGGAGATGACCTTCCTAAGCCGTGCGTCGCCACTGCATACTTTCCTGGAGCAGACTGCGGTGCTGAGGAAATACTACGCGTACTAAGCGTACAAAATAATACGCTACCAACCTCAGACTGGAAAGAATTGAGGAAGGTCGTGAACCCTCAAGGTACTGCCCTTACCATCTCGATGGATGAGAGATCGGTAAAACTGCTTGAGAAACTGGACAATCTGCCATATTATGATATGAACAGGGTACAGTTTCGCATCAAGCGGAACCCGCACTCTCGTCCATCCCCCCAGGCTAAGGTGAGTGGAAACGTGGGGGGGAAGGAGGCTGATCATCGACCTTCCGCCACAACGAGTCAAGAGACTAAGACGATAGTCTCGACTCCAGGGCCTAAGGTGGATGACCAGCACCCATCCTGCTCCAGGTCCACTTCAACACCAGTAGCCTCTGTGTGTCAGGAGGGAAGATTGACTGGTCAGCTTCCCTCGGACAAAACAACACCACCTCCACTGCCATCCACCAGTGCAGAGGCAAAATCATCTGCCCCTGCACGGCCGGCTGGCAAAAAAACGGACCCAAAAAGGACGGACAAACACACAAAAAGACCGCCAACAAGACCAACGGACGAAAACCGAGGACCGCAACGAAGGGGACGTGGCGGAAAAAAGGGGGATTCCTTTAGTAAGAATCCCCAAAAAAGGCACTAATGGTGAAGGCTGTACAAGTCAACCTTCACCACGCCAAAGCAGCTTCCGCAGTTCTGGTCCAGACAATGCTTCAACACGGAGTAGACATTGCATTTGTGCAAGAGCCCTGGACCAGCACAAACGGCGATATCCTGGGTCTAAATAATGCAGGTAGGATTATATATTCCAACTCATCTTCTAGACCCAGAACCTGTATTGTTCATAATAATAATATTTCTCTTTTTCCTTTAACAGAGTTCATCAACCAAGACCTCACTGCGGGCCTGATGAAGCTCAATGATCAAAAGGAAGTCATTGTAGCTTCAGCTTACTTTGCGGGAGACGAGCCCATTTGTCCCCCGGACTGCATAGCTGATCTGCTTAAATTTGCTGCCAAACACAAGACAGAAGTTGTCTTGAGCTGTGATGCCAACGCTCATCATACACTGTGGGGTAGCACAGACACAAACCAAAGAGGTGAGTACCTTTTAGACTTCCTTATTTGTAATAACTTGTATGTATGCAACGTTGGAAATGAACCAACGTTTATTACCGCAAATAGAAGAGAGGTTCTAGACCTAACTCTTACCACATCAGCTCATGATGATATAATAGCTGACTGGTATGTTTCAAAAGAACCTTCGTGTTCGGATCACAGACACATTAGGTTTGAAATAAAGTCAGCCATTATACAAAACCTCTTTTATCGCAGAAAACAAGACACTGACTGGAACTCCTATAAAGAGCAGCTTGGTCAGCTCATCCCCGATAAACTTCCCCTCAGAATCGATACGATAAGCAAATTGGAATACTCAGCAGACTATGTCCAATCATGCATTACTCAATCTTTTGAGGACAACTGCCGTCTTAAACTGAAGAAGTTCAAGAGACAAGCACGCTGGTGGAACAACCATCTCAACGACCTCAGAAAAGGAGTAAGGAAGCTGTTCAATAGAGCTAAGCGCAATAATGATTGGCTATCCTACTCCCGATCTCTTACTTATTACAATAAGGAGATCAAGAAGGCTAAAAAGGACTCGTTCAGGAACTTCTGTGGCTCCATCAAAGATGTTCCAACGAGTTGTCGCCTTCAGAAGATCTTATCAACTGTCAGACCACAATCCCTAGGTAGTCTATTACATGGGAACGGTGTTCAGACAAAAACAAAGAAAGAGACCCTAGAACTCCTTCTCAATACTCACTTCCCGGGCTCCGTCATTCAAAACGGTCCCCACCCAAACCAATCTTACAACTACGAACAGACAAATCTGCCAAGTAGAGAAGATTGGAGAATCAGCAAACAGATCTGCAATACTTCAGCAGTTAATTGGGCCATAAATTCCTTCAAACCCTTCAAATCTGCTGGTGGAGATGGTATTTTTCCAGCTCTTCTACAACAAGGTTCAGAACATCTGATACCACTACTATCAAAACAATTCAGCTGCAGCCTAGCCTATGGCCATATACCTGGAGCATGGAGAAAAGTGATAGTAAAATACCTTCCTAAGGCTGGCAAAGGCTCAGAGAGTAATCCAAAATCTTTCAGACCCATCAGCCTTATGTCCTTCATACTGAAAAGCATGGAGAAAATAATTGACAAATACATCAGGGAGAATGCCCTGTCAATACACCCCCTAAGTAAGGCACAACATGCCTATCAAACGGGTAAATCAACAGAGTCAGCACTTAATGACCTTATAACCACAATTGAAAAATCTATCGACTGCAAGGAAATATGTATTGTCGCTTTCCTTGACGTCGAAGGAGCCTTCAATAATACGTCATACGAGTCCACTAGAAGGGCACTTAATAACCTTGACATGCCAACAATCATAGGCAGGTGGATTATGACGACACTCAATAGCAGAGTTATCCAGACCTGCCTGGATAACACCTCCCTCAAAGCAACTACAACCAGGGGATGCCCGCAAGGAGGCGTCCTATCACCTCTACTTTGGTCACTAGTTGTAGATAGTCTCCTAGTTGAACTCAAAGAAACTGGGATAGAGGCGGTTGGGTATGCTGATGACGTAGCAGTCATCATACGGGGGAGCTTTGAAAACACAGTGTCTGATGTTCTACAAGCAGCACTGAACACAGTACAGAGATGGTGCAATAACGAAGGCCTCTCCGTAAACCCAAAAAAGACAGTCATTGTTCCTTTTACAAAACGACGCAAGCTCAATCTGACTTGCCCGGTACTTTTTGGGGAAAAAGTAGATTTTTCCAACTCAGCAAAATACCTGGGAGTGATCCTGGACAGCAAACTGTCTTGGAACCTCCACATAGACCGCATCATCAGCAGATCAACAGCCTCATTGTGGACCTGCAGAAGAATTTGCGGCAAAAACTGGGGGTTAAGCCCTAAGATGATGTACAATCTCTATACTTTGATCGTCAGACCAGCACTAACATACGCGTCCGTAGTATGGTGGTCGAAAACGCTAGAAGGATCAACCATCAAGCGGTTAGGACGAGTTCAAAGATGTGCAGGGATATGTATGACAGGCTGCATAAGATCTACGCCAACAGCAGCCCTCAACGTCATCTTAGGGCTCACCCCAATCCACATACACATCCAGATGGAGGCGAAGCTCAGCCTTCACAGACTTTTCCATCTGGGTTACACTGTCCCAAACCATCCCTTAAAGGGACACCTAACCTTAATCACAACCCTAAAGCGAGAAAAGGAGTTCTGCATGCCATTAGATGACATGCTTCCCAAAAGCCGCTTTAACAAAAACTTCATCGTAGTTATCCCCCCCAGATCCAACTGGGAACACGAGAAACTAAACCCGTCCGAAAACGACCTTGTGTGGTACACAGATGGCTCCAAAATGGAGGAAGGCACGGGAGCAGGGGTCTTTGGAGAACACTCCAATGAGAGCCACTTCTTCAGTGCAGGTCTATTTACCACAATCTTTCAAGCGGAAATCCTTGCCATTAACAGATGCGTCAGACTGAACTGTATGAACAATGTTAGAGGCAAATCAATTTTCGTCTTCTCTGATAGTCAAGCTGCCCTTAAAGCTCTGACATCACCTATCATAAAATCCAAGCTAGTGCTGGAGACTGTAGACGTCCTCAACGACCTGGCTGCGCAAAACAATAAAGTTACTCTACAGTGGATTCCTGCCCACTGTGGTTTTGACGGGAATGAAAGAGCAGACTCCCTGGCCAAACAGGGAGCATCATCAACACTCACAGGACCGGAACCGTTCTGTGGGGTTGGTAAGAATCTGTTCAAGCAACACGTCAAAAAAACCTCATTCCGCGAATCTCAAGACATCTGGAAGAACTGCTTAGGACAGATATGCACTAAGCAAATATTCCCAGAACTTTCTCCCAAGAAATCGAAATTTCTTATTAACCTAGGGAAGAAAGACCTAAAGATGATGACCGGAATCATAACTGGACACTGCAAACTAAAGAAACACCTACACAAAATGAATCTCGCTACTGATTCATTATGTAGATTATGCCTTGAGGATGAAGAAACCTCCAGACATATTCTCACAGAATGTCCAGCCCTTCTCCATATAAGAAAGAGAATCCTAAATAGCGAAATAGTCTCTCAAGGACACCTTGCGATCCTCAACCTCGAAAATATATTATGTTTTCTGAAAAAAACTAAAGCAAACGAACTGCTTTAAGAAAAGAAAAGGTATGGCACAATAGGCATCACAAGATGCCGCAGTGCCAGAGCTGAATTAGCTCGCCACAAGCATATCTATCTATCTATCTATCTTCAGAGATCTAAACTTTACACAAACAATTAAACAGTTGGAGAGATCTAACACCAACTCTCCATAAGGTATTTTGCCATGGAAAGAAATAATTAAATACCATTTCTTCCCAATTGGCGAGTTATCGGAAGAGGCACAAGAAGCCAAAAACAAAGACTATACAAATTATAGGCTAAGCCACACAAGGAAAAATAATAGAGAAAATCAAAATACGGATTTAATGACGATGCTTATGATATCTTCGGACCTACTTATAACGTCATTACCACATTACGAGGTAAAAAATAAAAGAAAAACAGAAAGTGTTGATGAAAATGAAGATATTAAAGATTTATTAGTTGAAAACTAAAAACAAAAGAGACCAGAATTTCTTTATACTATTTTTGAAATTGTGTCGAGTATCTTAATTTGTTGTTCATGTTAATAGTCACCCTGTAAAATAATCATGATATAATAATTGTTTTATACATTTTTCTGATCAGTGAAGTCAGCGAAAATTTTACACATACTTGCATGTGTTTATAGTCACCCTGTAAAATCATCGTAAGGCTTATGATTCTTTTTATTGTAATTATAGTTAGTTGAAGTAATTAAATATTACAATAAAAAAAACTGTATTAAAAAATATTGACTGGTTCAAAAGTTATAGATTTTTGGACAGATAACTGGTCTAAAAAGTGCACTGTGCGCCGCTTGATCACCATCAACCGCCCTACTAACCTCCGAGAATGACGTATTCTACGTCAAAAAATCTTAAACCGTTCAAAAGTTACAGATTTTATAGCAAAAAAGTGCCCAAAAAGTATGCTGTGAGTCGCATGATTGTTGTCTTTTTGTTCTTCTGCGCCCTCATGACTTTTTTTTTTGTCTATTTTAGTCGTGACGCATAAGAACCAGCCTTTCCTGAGGTACTCGTATAACAGTTTTTACCGTAGCATTCATACTCATAAAGTAATAATGTCATGTAACAAATTCGCAGTTTTTGATACTCCGTCCGAGTTCCGATGACGTCATTAAATTGTTTTTTATTTTTATCAAAGAATTATTCTTGATTGTCGTACTATAACTTTTCCCTGGCATCAATACTCAGTGAGTTACAATGTAACGACGATGCGTTTTGGAAAATGCCTCTTTTTAACTTCTTTGAAAAGTGCAATTAAAACGTACTGTTGTCACGTTCGAACACTGATGTAACGACGATGCGTTTAGGAAAATGCCTCTTTTTAACTTCTTTGAAAACTGCAATTAAAACGTACTGTTGTCACGTTCGAACACTGAGACAATCAGCATTCTTTCGAAATATACCTATTTACTTTTATTAAAAACTTACAAAGAAATTTAGAAAAAAATGTTCATTTAAATTCTTGAATCCATTGGTTCCATGATTAGTAAATCTCATTGATGGAACAAAGATTGGGATACTCGGCATTTGTTCCAGTCCTACACCCTTGAGCTGGGATATGACTGGACGTATAAACGGGACGGTTAACGAAATTATTGAATTTATAATGACAGGCTAACATAAAGTGATGTAAGTCTCTTATCGTATATCTCGAGGCTGCGCAACCAATATGTGTGTTCTGATCTTTTATCGTTAGCGCTAATGAGGAGCAATAACTGAAAATGAGGAAATAGTTATGTAGGGACACTTTACAAATAAATATCATCATCATCATTATCAGTAATAAGAGCACTTACCGTGCATCTAAACGGTAATTATCCATAACATGCATGGTGCAGTTATCGCCACTATTAAACCAGGTCATCATATGTAGATGAAATAAAGCATATATCCCTGGTTTCTTCTCATCTCCGGTATATCTGTATATTCCTATATTTTGGCCAGCAAATTTGTTTTCCACGGTGTTGATGCACATATTCTGCATTTTGTTACATGTCAGCACCTTCAACGTAGCCATATCGGCTAGATCATCACTCCACTGTATAGTTGCCATGCGTGCAGCAGGTCTTAGTGGTCCGCTTCCACCTGCAACATCGTTACGTTTTATGTTGTGTATGGTCTGAATATAGTTCTTGAACTGTAGCATATTCACTAAACGTATAGAATGTGGACAATCCGGACCTGGTTTCTAACGTGCAAAATTATTTCACGTTACAGTTAGTATCCCGTGTGTGATGGTTGTACTCGTTTTAAACTTACACCATAGTTGTTGCAAGCTAAATGCTCCGAACGTGGGCAGTAAAATGTGCAATAATCCGTTTTCCTGTGTCCACTGACTGTATTGATAAGCAACAGCAACAGGCAACCGTTCATTCTTGTATACGCCATTTTGAGAATGATAAAATTGGTATTTTCTGATTTATAATGGCAACGGTTTTTATAGCCAGCAGCGAGATGTAGAAAAAATTAAAAATTCGTTTTACTCTTTGGTGCATACTAATGGAATTGGTTAAGTATGGATAAAGAAGTTTGATACGCTCATTTGGTATGGCCCATTTTTGCTAAAACAATATAAAAAAAAGTAGTAATGTGTGTGTAATGTGGTTACAGTTTTGCTCAAAAGTTCTCTAGTTGATTGGTCAATAATAATAATTGCTTATTTCGGGTGTTGCTCGTGGTGTAGATAATATTAATATATTTGGATTATTATTAAAACTGTTATGCTCTGGGTGGAGAGTTACCGTAGTGTTAATCAGTTTTTAAAGTTGTTCACGCAGAAAATATGACTGGGAAATATGACAAAAAAGATTAAAAAGGCATTTTTCCAAAATGCATCGAAGTTGCATGGAATTGAACATCTAGAGGACACCACGGAGAGGTTTAAGTCGACTGGTGAGGAGAAATCGTCGACATGGATAATGCTGGCCCTACCAGGTTGAGGAAGTCAGACACGTTGCCTTGTGACAATCGTCCTCTGATTCTCATGCGTTGCCTTGTTAGTATCGTCATCCTACAAACAATTTTTAAAAATCTGTCATTTTGACAACAAATAACATTCAAATAGGCCATTCAAATAAATATTGACAACAAATAACATTCAAATTAGGTGGAAATAATTTTGTTGTTGTTGCCAATGCAAAACTGTCAAAAATCAGTGAGAGTGTGAGAGGATGAACACTTTGTAGATCGAGAAAAATATGTTAATTTTTGCTCGGTGTACATTAGGGCGTATCGAATTACAATTTTTTTTCGAATTTCACATTCTAAGAGGTCTCAAAAGTTGCATGGGGTTGTCAAGATCACCTAAAATAAATTTTAAGGAAAAAAAAGGATGTCTTCCTGCCCCGCAAGGACAAAGTTGTTTTTTGAGGAAAACAGTGAAAAATAACGACCTTACAATGCTTTGACTTTTATAAATAAAACTACGTATGTCTTATAGCAAAAGTAAGTATAGGCTTAAACTAACAATACATTGCTAAACACGATGCCACTCACGTTTTTTATCCACAGTGTCCTGTGTAAAGGATATATGAAGCTAAAGTTGTAATCGAGATAACACAGTACTTTTGATTGTTACGTAATACTCTAAATTTTGGTGGTATTAATTATACTGCTAACGTATTCCTTAAAGTTGCCGAATTAATAATTAGCATAATTTTTGCATATGTATTTTCCTATTTTTGAGAAATGTATACTTGAATGCAATTTTTTTACTTTTTCAAATAAATGAATATAAGATTTTATATCTCGGGTACCAAAAATGGTACCGAAGAAACTTTGCTCAATTTGGATTCTTTAAATATTTCTGAACAAACCCTTGTCTAAAACTTTTAACTTGAAATACCAACTTAAGGCCACGAGTTTATTTTCTATTTTGATAGTTAAAAAAAAAAATACTTCCTAACATGAAATTTAACAATTTCATCTAAAAAATATCAAAGTAGAAAATAAAATTGTGGCTTTAAGCTGGAATTAACAACGGTACCAACCACAAGAGAGAATTTCAACTACTAACTCTACCTTCCTTAATATACCTTGTTAAAAACGATAACAAAATCAAAGTTTTGACTTTCAATGCAAATATCTCTGCTGTTTTTCCATTTATTAATTAAATTTGTTTGACGTGACAAAGTTACGTTTTACCACGCAGGTTTCCAAATTAGTTGAAAAAGCCATTTTTTAAAAATGCATCGGCTTTGCATGGAATTGTTATTCGCTAAGTAGAGATGCTATGATAATAATGAATGCATAAGTACAATAGGAAAGCTTAATTCTTCGATTTTGCGATTAAAAAACAAGAGGAAATAAAAAATTAAATACGCGGAGGGAGCTGCTTAAGTAACGCAACTGAAAATTTGCTATGGTTAAAATTAATATATGTCAGTAAAGGTTGGTTCTTAGTCCTAACGACAAAAATAGCCTAAAAATGCATAAGGCCGTGGAGAGAGCAGCTGCAAAATCGAAAAATTAGCTACCATGCAACGGCGTTGCAACGGAATTATAACGTGAGTATAGGCGGTACGGTAAATATTATATAAAAAAAAAATGAGGGATTTATACTTAGCCTTACGAAAAAAACAAAAAAAAAAAAAAATGATAAAGTCGCAACACAAATGCAATTAATTCATGAAACTATTACTCGTCCAGTGGAGGTGCTATGATAAATTTTATTTTACGTCAACAAAGGTGGGTTTTTTGACTTCATAACGAGAATACCACAGTAAAGCCGTCACATGATAAAAATAAAAAAAAAAAAAATAAAAAAAGTAATGGCGTCATAAGGCCTGACAGGGAACTCCTTAAAATAACTTGTAACTTGTATTGCTACAAATACAATAGCAAAAATAAAAATTAAAAATAAAAATAAAAAATTAAAATTAAAATAAGGACAAGGATTTGGTTAAGCATTAGGGCAATGATTAGACAAGGATTGCGAGCAAGGATTTGGACAAAGGTAAGGACCAGAAATAAGATAAAAAGTAGGACAAAAATTTTGAAAAAGATTAAAATAAAATATTGGACAAGGCTTAGGACAAGAATTTGAAAAATGACTTCGACAAGGACTGAGACAAGTGTAAGGACAAATATTGAGAAATGCCTAAAAAAATATCTGGGATAAGATTGGGAAAAGAATAAAGACAGTAAATGGGATAAAGAATAGAACAAGGATTTTAACACACTAAGGTCAAAATTTAGGACAATCATTTAGAAAGAAAGTGTGCAGAAGTATTATCATAAGTGTTACAACGTGGCAAATCTACTTTATTTCATTAGTTTGTACAATAGGTCTGTTTCCGTACGCACACTGTGTAACTTGTGGGACGCTATTTTCTGTTTCCGTACTTTCTGTGCTTAAAATGGGAGAAAAAGAACAAGCATACAATCGCTCTCTCGAGCACACAAAGTGCACAGAGAGTGCTAGAACTCGAGACTTCGAGTAAAGTAAGAACAAGCATCAAGAAGAATAAGCATCAATAAGAAGAAGCAAATGTCAAATTCCATTTCATAATTGTTTATGTTTTGCGATAAATAAATGCACAAATTGTGTGCCTAAAAGGAAATTTAAATACAATAAATAAATAATAATAAATAAAAATTAAGTAATTGTTCAGTTTTGCATTAAAAATGGCTGTTAATAATTTGAGTGAAAGTGTTTTAAATTTTGTGCTGCCGTCTGCAGTCAAAATCAGCTGTTTTGTGCTTCAAACTTACTAGAAGCTGTTTCCGTACTTTTGCAACTAGTCTCACATTTCGTTTTTACTCTCTTGCACACATTTTACACAAATCTTACACAGTGTAAAGTACGGAAACAGACCTAATATATGCTGTGATATGGCAACTCTTCTTTATTTGATTTCGTCAGTTATGTTTAAACATATGTATATATCTATCTCTCTCACTCTTGTAAAATATCCTAGCTTTAAGGAGACATATAGATTACAAATTAAAAAAAAAATTTTTTCGGGAATTTATTTTCATAGAAGAAAAAAGATATCGTTTTCAAATTTTGCAAATATATTAACTAACATTTAAAGAATACAAAAAAGTTTTTTTTATAAGTTTTGAAGCGGTTTTTGACGTTATTTGATTTTTTTTTAAAAAAATGCCAAAAAATTGACGGTGTGCAGGATATCACCAGTCTGGAACATCTGAGAAAAAAATAAAAAGTTTGGACAGGAAGAAGGACAATTATTAGAACAAATATAAGAATAAGGATAAAATGAAGACAAGTTTGGGAACTTATATAAGGATAGGGACAATAATAAGGACAAGTACAAAGATATACTGTTACGTCAAAATCTATAGATGTGTCTACGAACAAGAGAAAAATCGATTTTGATATGGTGGGATTTCAGTCATGGGCAATACTAATAGTCAAAGTAAATATGTAAAATGACGAGGTTGTTGATTAATTTTTGTGGAATTTTGATTAATTTTGCGCGTGGACAAATTTATTAAATTAACCAAATTGTAGATGGTTAGTGTAGATCATTGTCTTAACATTTAGCCAAAGGAAAAAGTCTAATGATGTTAAATCACAAGATCTTGGTGACCAGTGTTGTCTCCAAAACGTGAAATAAAGGGAATTTTTTGCGCAATAACTCGAATGTTTTGCAACTTGTATGACACGTAGAACCAATCTGTTGCAAATATAGGTCGCCTGTGTCTGTATACTCCGTCTCCGACCAGAAAAAGTTTGTTTATCATTTCTCAAAGGGGTGCATCCACATTGATTTTAAGACAGTATTCAAGTCTAGAAATTTGAAAAAATCGAAATGTTTCGATAGTTTAGGTATTCAAGAATATCTCCCTAAAAGGATTTTTCAAAATTAATTTTATTTGTAATAATATCTCAAGTTCTAGTCGACCGATTTATTTGAAATTTGCATGAATATTCTTTATAATTACAATTTTTCATTTTTAATATTTTTAAAAATTCGGGAAAGTTAAAAAATTAGTGGGAAAATCGACCTCAATTTTTGAGGAGCCACCATTTTACAAAAAAAAAATTTTCACTTTTCTGGTTCATATGATACTGGCATTTATACTGATCAAATATTATCCATAATTTTATTTTTCAGGTGACTAGGAGGGTAGAAATCATGACGACCAGGACATGGATTTTTTTCCGCCCTCTACTTCAACGGCGCATAACTTGCTGAAATTTCAATATTTTATTTTTTTATTTTTTGAATGTACTCTTGAAATATGAATAAATAATCCTTAAAAAAAATGGATGCTAAAAATATCAAATTTACTTTTTTAAAAGTTCACCTACAATTACTGGTCTGAATAAAGGCCTGATTGTTTTGTTTAATTTCAGACTAGAATGCAAGTCTGTATAGTAGAAGCTTGAATAAATTTCAATTTCAGCCCTGAAATCATAACTGAAAATGGAGACATTATTATAATAGGGTGTTCAAGAGGCTAACAAAGAAAACAGACGATTTTTGCCAAAACTATTTTTTATTCTACAACACAGTTGTAACGATTGGAAACATTCGTGGCCCCACGTTGGGCGCCATTTCTTGTAACGATTGGAAACATTCGTGCCCCCACGTTGGGCGCCGTTTCTTGTAGCGACATAACCGCCTATGTGTCGCCCTGTCAAAATTATTTTAATCAGTGGCAACACTTCGTACACCACTTTTGACAGAACGCCATTGAGTGTTTACCACGGTGGCAACACCGCTTGGTTGGGAGTCATGGACGACCGGGTGGCACGCTTGCTCTTCCACAGCTTGAACTCGCCGGATATGTGGGTTCGGTTTGGTGTCCATGTCACCCTGTAAATCGTGTACAAAGAAAAAAATAAATCGTGCCGGGTTTAAGGTGAGCAACAAAGGTGGCAAAGAAGTGAGAATGGAAAGAAAGAAGAAAACAGATGGAATAGGTATAGTATAAGAGGGAACAGATTAAGATCCCTTAGTCTAGAAAGAAAAAACACAACGCCATTTTGTGAAAAAAAGAAAAAAAAAGGAAACCCAAGACAGCCGGATGTCACGCTGTTCTTGGCGGCCCACCCCAAATCAGTATCGACTAGATACTGATCCATGATACCCCTGCGCCGGTATTTAAGGATATCCCTGGATATACAACCTGTCCTAGCTTTATTGCAACACCACCTTATTGAATATTCTACTTATTCATACTTAGGACAAGAACAAATGAACAACACAAATTTTTACCAGAAGTAACATTTATACATTTATTAACATATATTATTTTTTATGAGCTTTTCAATCAGTTTGGAACAAATGGAATACAAAAATAAAAACACTTATATAATACAAAGAAATTTTATATAATATAATAAGATCAAAAATTATTAAGATTTAAGAACCAGTTAAGATTTTATTGAGTTTTCTTTAGAGATATACTCTAAAACTGAATTAAGTTATCTATGAAATTAACATTGTTTGAGAAAACAAAACAAAAAAAAAAGGAAAAGTTGAAGTATACTACGAGGGATACTTTAACGATTCTTCGTTACGGTTTTGTCCAGATATATCACGCTAAATTCAAAACTACAACACACAACATATAAAATTGGTACCAAGTTTACTATGTTATAGACATATATCAACGGGTTTTTCTTTAAATGAAAACGAAGATTCGCCTAAATATCAATAGGACACAGTGATGTGATAATAAAAAAAAAATCTATTATTTAGTTTACCATGGGTTTTATGAGAATATAAATCAAAAAGGTATATATATATTATGTAAAGTAATATTTTAATTAGTTAAATTAATTCACTTGCAACATGTTCTTGTTTGTTTTTCTCTTATGAATTTGTTTGCTCTATTCACTAATATTTGTGCATTAAATTTTTTTTTATAGTAAACTAATTAAATATAAATACGTTTTTTTTTACAAAAATTTTCCATTTTTTTTAAAATTTTGTGACCTAAAAGGTCTCACAAATTGGGCCGAAAATTTCCCTATATGACTTCTGACCTGTTTTGATCTCTGTGCATGACCTTCTCCAAGAAGTGTTGGTGGAAGCGACCGTGTCTGCTGTCCACGTTAGTGGTGTTCAAGTGTACCACGCCTGCGCCCTACGGGTGCCGATCGTTGGTGAAAATAGTTGAAGAGAGATACGTTGATGGAAGCGACCGTGTCTGCCTCCACGTGTGTGGTGACCAAGTCTACCACGCCTGCGCCCTTCTGGTGCCGAGCGTCAGTGAAAATAGTTGAAAAGGAATACGTTGATGGAAGTGACCGTGTCTGCCTCCACGTGTGTGGTGACCAAGTCTACCACGCCTGCGCCCTACTGGTGCCGAGCGTCAGTGAAAATAGTTGAAAAGGAAAACGTTGATGGATGCGACCGTGACTGCCTCCACGTTTGTGGTGACCAGTGCCGCCAAAAGAAATTACCACCGAAATTGTGTTTCTCACACTTAATCCTCACAAGTTAACACACTTATACTTAGTATTACTTATTGTGCTTTTCTGGCAACCTAGGTGGTGAACAAGTATACCACGCCATATATAAATTCTTGAAAAACGTGTGTTCTCGTGCACTGCAGAGTATGAAAAGGGCAGAGAAACAGGAAAAGCCTTTTTTTTGATTCTTTTCTGATTTGATTCCATAGGAATCAGTGTTCAACTATGTTACGGCTATATGAGTTCGCCCACACTGAAACCTATGCGGCTTGCTTTAGTTTCATACCTGCATCTACACAATACCCACGATATCGAACACAATACCTTTTATTTCACAAGGTGAAAATACGACTACATAGAATAGGAGCGACAACTGGCTATTTTCTCACAAGTGTCTATTTTATTTTATAAAAGAATTTTTACTTTTGAGAGGTGATGCAATACGGGCAACGTCACTCCTACCCTGCACTATTGTATGATTGTGTGAATACAACATCAATATTTATAGGCAAGAGTGATCGACACCTTTATCGCTTACTGTTCACTGCTTAGTTGGAATTATCGGTAAAGAGGAAAGAAAAAATGGAGTACGTACAAGCAGGTAAGTGCGGTATTTATCAAAATTTAACAAAAATTTTTCTTTGCAGGTG
Organism: Pherbina coryleti; assembly: GCA_943735915.1. NCBI lineage: Eukaryota > Metazoa > Arthropoda > Insecta > Diptera > Sciomyzidae > Pherbina > Pherbina coryleti. The sequence goes on along the minus strand of OX030951.1, from coordinate 40,295,256 downwards.
GACGCAACACAGTCCCCTTTCAGCTCAATACACTTATTCCATTGCGATGCCCTTGGAATAGTTAGATTTTTCAAGATCTTCGAATTACGCTTTAGTTTCCAATTCCACCTTGAAATTCATTCGTTTCAAATCTCCTTCCCTGGAGTCACCTTTTTAAGTTTGGGAACAAATAATAATCGTTGGGGGATGTGGAAGCAGTTCGAAGGGTAACTCGTACAATTTGGCCATGGTTTTGATTGATTTGTAAGCTGGAGCATTTTCTTGCAAAAATATGATTTTTTTCTTCGATAAATAGGGCCGTTTGTTTGCGATTTCATGCTTCAATCGGTCCAATAATTTAGAGTAATAGTCGTTGTTGATTGTTTTTCCTTTTCTCAAAAGTTCATGAAAAAAATGGCACTTGAATCCCAAAAAAACAAACGCTAACACCTTTCCGGCCGTTTGTTGAGTCTTCGTTCGCTTTGGTACACTTCCATTGGGACCTATCCACTCCTTTGCTGATTACTTCGATTCTGGTGTATAGTGGTGGATCCATGTTTCATCCATAGTCACTATTCGACACAAAAAATTAGTCGGATTTTGTTTAAACATGTCCAAACATTGTTGGGAGTGCGAAGAACATGTTCTTGTCTTTGATTGATTGTTTACGAACGCGGTACCCCAGTCAGCTTTCTCATACCCAAATGTTCATGTAAAATTTCAGATTTTCCAATACGAAATCGTGGACTTTTCCAATATATTCTGGAGTGGTCACTGTTTTTGGTGCTGATTTGACCTGTTTTGAACTCTGCAATCCCATATTTTACAGTTGAATACGACAGAGCAGATTCACCATAATATATATCGAGCTTTTCTTTTGTTTCTTTCGCACTTTTGCTACGCAAAAAGTAATGATTCTTCTTTATACATTTTTATAACAATACAAAAACTATTTATTGACAGATCGATCTGACATTTATGGTGTATTCATGTTAAGGTTGCCACCCGTCAAAAAGCGTCATGCATTTGAAGAGTGGTGGTGCCGTCACTTGGAGACCGGTAGCATCTTGAACGCCCTAGTATTTAGAATTTATGGCTCGAGTCCTGGGCCAAGTAGGAGAGGCCTAAGGAAGTTTTCTGCTGGGTGTATTTAAGAAATTTTGAAGCATCTTCCTCATGCTAGTCTTTTCTTATTTGTAGAGAACCATAGAATATCGATTTTGTACGCTACGCTTTTATAATTAAGAAACTATGATAATTTAAAAAAATGAAAAGAAAGATAAAAGAAGAAGAGAAAAAGAAAATCTAGTGCAATTTGTGTAGCCTATGAATATTCTATATAAGTAAGTGTCGATATCAACCTGATGTCTGGAATCCGGTAAAGTTTCAAGTAGTTTTTTTACTTAGTAACTTTTCAATCTTCAGAATCTACTGAGTAGTTAAAAGTAGCTCTACCATGTTATGGAGATACTTAAAAGAATGCCTGATTTTGCTGCAGCTGCGAGTTTTCTTCGGCTATGCAATCGCAGACGTTGATTATTGCAATTTAAATGGCTGTGGTATGCTACATATTGCCTGTAATAACTATGGAGTAAGTTTGCAAGTAGCCAGATCTAACCTCAAATATTAATAAAAGTTAACTTGCAGGACGTTGGTCCAGATTGTCCACAGAATGTGCGTTTTGTCAGCCTGATTTCACACAAACAGTTTATTATAGATAGTTTAAATGATTTACGCAATGAAATCGCTGGTGGAGACCCACCATTTCACCCGGCGCAGCGTATGGCCACCATACAGTGGGATGGGGATCTTGCCGATCTGGCCAATTTACGCACGATGAGATGTACTCATACCCAGGACTATTGTTATAGCACTAAAAAATACATAAATCCCGGACAGGCTGCAATTTGGTATAGTTTCGATGGTGTAGAAGACTCAGAATCCATTGATCGTGCCATTAAGCAATCATTGCGTAGCATTATAAAGTACCAGGATAAATTTCCCCCAAGTTATGCTAATGCCATGCCAGCACCACCTCATGATGCGTAAGCATTTAACATTTAAAGCTTTAAGCGAATTCATTGCATTTTAAATAACATCTAAATTAAAATTTTAGTCTCGTGGGTCATTTTGCAATTGCTATAAGGGACAATAACGCATTTATCGGATGTGCTGCATCGATTTCCTCTGCAGCTGACGAAAACCTATTCCTCTTGGTCTGTAACTATTCTAATGCGAATTTTGTTGGATATCCAGTTTACAAAGTGGGTAGACCGGGTAGTAAGTGTCAGACCGGCACTAACCAAAACTATACTAGTCTATGTTCGACCAAAGAAGTTTATGATTTTTCGGAGAATGGCAAATACGAGGGGGGATAGATATAATAAATTGATAAAGCGGTGCACAAACTGAAGGTATTTTTCAGTAAATGTTAGAATTTCGAAATAGTTTTAGTAAATTATTGATTTTTGATTTAATGGGTCATTTGATACAACAATAATTTTTTGATTTTTTATTCTTGAAATTATGCGAAATAAAGTCTTTTAGCAGCTAATTGATAGGTATTTAAAGACCATAGGGTAAAGGTATTTTAAAAAAGCATATTTGTAAACTAACTTTTGCAGTTCTTATGAAATAATACTCGTTTTGCATAGAAAATAAAGTTTTCACAAGAATTAGGTTGGCCGCATAATTGGAAGACGTGGCTCATTAACAAGTAAGTAAGTATTGTAAAAACTTAGGAGCTGCGCAGTCATAGGAAAAATTACCAACTTGCTTTCAAGTACTTCGTCTCTTCTACCCTTGCGTTTCAAAACACGTAGTGTCGTGGTTATTACTTTATATCTGAAGTTACGATGGTTTTATTATTTTGATGACATCACTTTGTATGGTAGATAGAAGTGTCTTTCATTTGATTTCGAAAAATTCAAACATTGAGTACGAAGTTATTTGTAATCAAAGGTTTTTGATTAATTTCCATTGAATTGTAAGAGCTTTTACCATTTTGTTATAGTCACTTTGTGTCGGAGGTAGGCGTGATTTTCACCCAATTTCGCCAAATTTCGTTTCATTTGTATTTGAAATCAAAGCTTGTTTGTAAAATTTCAAGTTTTTAGATGAATTTTTATGGAATTTTACGGCTTGTTTTGGAATAGTATCGTGTTAAGAGGCTTCACGACCTATTCCACAACATCGGACTTATACACTTTCACCGCAGTTTTGATTCCTTCCTTTCACAAAAATGGAGCTTGGTGACCCCATCATAGGCGTTTCCCCACCAAACCATCACAGAAGCTGGGTGGTGACCTCTCTAAACCTTCGGAACGAGTTCGGCTGCATATCGTAATGACAGAGCATACACTCTATCATCTTCTCTTATGTATATTACGCAAACTCAAATTTTGTCCGGCGTAAGGCTTTTTAAGTACAAGACCAATCTTAATAAATTTAGTATTTCTTGGTAGGTTTAGACCTGTAGATGTGCAAACTGGACCTTTTATTTCTTAAAAATTTATTTTTTTTAAGTTATATCTTATTAAAGTTTGCATATAATTGCATATAATTGTTGTTGTTGTGTTGGTTTTTCTTTTCTTAACAGAGCATGAGAACAACGCTGTTAAACTCAGAGCAAAACTATTTGCTGCTCACATTTCGTTCTCTTCTGTCTCTTCTTAATAGAGCGTCTGTTTACAACAAAATGAAAGTCAGAAAAATGTAAAGCAGGGCTGGGCATTCTAACACAGTCACATTTTATTTTGTCGTGTTAGTATTAGTGCGCTCTCGAATCGTGCACACTGAGCGAAATAGTTGTCACAATTACTTAGATTTGTAAGTTTCTATTTCCTACTTTATGTTTTTATTTTAAGTCATTATAATCTATGTCATCTATGAAATTAATTAATACAAGTAATATGAATGAATAATGCAAATAATATAAATAGGTAATATGGATGAATTATATGAAACCTTAATATATACGAATAATTATTTAAATATTATAAAATCTTAATATATACTAATAATTAAAAAAATAAATAAATAATATATACGTCATAAAAATTTATTATTAAAAAATTAGTTATTAAAAAATTAATACAAGAATATGTATGAACAATACAAAGAATCATAATAGGTAATATGTATGCATGAATTATATGATATCTTAATAAATGAGAATAATATGAAATTCTATAAAATTTACAATGCAAAATATGCATTTAAAAATACATGCATAAATATTATGAATCTACAAATCAATAGCTTGGGTTTTTAAGAGTGTACATAAAATATGCAGCGCAAAGCGACATAGACCTAACAGCATCACCGTCTGTGAACGACTAAATTATATTCTCTTCTGTTGTAAGCTTTGTGTACATGTGAAAAGTTACGCTCGCAGAGAGCTCAGTGAGCTATGGAGTGCCCTGCGCTGATGTAAAGCTTTCGTAAACCGCTCGCGCTAAACGCTCGCAACCAAGATACATACAAATTTTTTTATTGCAATTTTTCGCTCATATTTCACTTTATTCTGCCTCTTCTTGATAGAGCGCTTGCAACCAACGACGAAACTCTTAGAATATACGCTGAACACAATGAACGGCGTCAGCGGTCAGCGCCAATTATTATTATTTTTATAGTTGATGGGTGCAGCAGCGCGCACCAGTGGTCGCTAGTTCTATTTATTGAATGATTTCTCTAGGGTGAAATTTTTTCGTTAGACAACATAATTTGGCTGTGGGCATTATCCGCATGCTTGAGAAGCAACACTTTCCATTTTTCCTTACGTGGTTCCTTTAACGCTACCGTGAGAAGGTGCCCGGTATGTCTTTTGTATGGTCTGAGCGCCAATTCATATTTAAGAATGCGACAGATCGATTGCTTCAAGATATTTATCTCCCGCGACAAGATTTTCTGCTTTCACAGCGGTTTTCGCTTGGTTCGAGACTTCACCGCTTTGATGGCTCAAGGTGTTCTAACAAAACTCAGACGGCCGGATTTTGGATGCTCGATTATTCCACCAGTATCCTTAAACAACTTCACATTATGATACACAAAATTACGAGTGTCTCCGAGTGGTCGCAAGGGCCGAAAGATATCGCCTCTTTTCATGCCACACTTTGTTTAGACCATGTAGGTGTTTGTATATTTATGCCATACACCTGAGCATATGACCTTCAAGAGAGTCCCGGAGAGGGTAATATGTATTACCGACCTCCATTATTTTTGAAAAAGGACCATTTTTGCCTTTGACACCTATTCTCTCCGACCACTCCTTAGGGGGACTTCCATACAAATTTTATGGTTTTTGTATATTTATTCCATACACCTGAGCATATGACCTTCAAGAGAGTGCCGGAGATGATTAATATATATGACCGACCCCCATTACTTTTGCAAAAGGAGCATTTTTTCTTTTGACACCTATTCCTTCCGACCACTCCTTAGGGGGGCTCCCATACAAATTTTATGGTTTTTGTGCCGGAAAGGGTTAATATGTATCACTGACCCCCATTACTTTTGCAAAAGGAGCATTTTTTCTGTTGACACCTATTCCCTCCAACCACTCCTTAGGGGGCTCCCATACAAATTTTATGGTTTTTGTTTATTTATTCCATACACCTGAGTATATGACCTTTAAAAGAGTGCCGGAAAGGGTTAATATGTATCACCGACCCCCATTATTTTTGCAAAAGGAACATTTTTGCCTATGACACCTATTCCCTCCGACCACTCCTTAGGGGGGCTCCCATACAAATTTAATTGTGTTTGTGCCGGAAAGGGTTAATATGTATCACCGACTCCCATTACTTTTGCAAAAGGAACATTTTTGCCTTTAACATTTATTTCCTCCGACCACTCCTTAGGGGGGCTCCCATACAAATTTTATGGTTTTTGTTTATTTATTCCATACACCTGAGTATATGACCTTTAAAAGAGTGCCGGAAAGGGTTAATAGGTATCAAAGACCCCCATTATTTTTGCAAAGGGAACATTTTTGCCTTTGACACCTATTCCCTCCGACCACTTCTTAGGGGGGCTCCCATACAAATTTAATTGTGTTTGTGCCGGAAAGGGTTAATATGTATTACCGACTCCCATTACTTTTGCAAAAGGAACATTTTTGCCTTTGACACTTATTTCCTCCGACCACTCCTTAGGGGGGCTCCCATACAAATTTTATGGTTTTTGTTTATTTATTCCATACACCTGAGTATATGACCTTTAAAAGAGTGCCGGAAAGGGTTAATATGTATCAAAGACCCCCATTATTTTTGCAAAAGGAACATTTTTGCCTTTGACACCTATTCCCTCCGACCACTCCTTAGGGGGGCTCCTATACAAATTTAATTGTGTTTGTGCCGGAAAGGGTTAATATGTATTACCGACTCCCATTACTTTTGCAAAAGGAACATTTTTGCCTTTGACACTTATTTCCTGGACCACTCCTTAGGGGGGCTCCCATACAAATTTTATGGTTTTGTCGATAAAACCGGAAACTGTCGATAAATAGGTAGCAAGTTTAAGCAAACAAAAACATCAAATGTTTTGTCGCATTGAGGATCAAGCAGACCAACAAGTGCTAGCATCAACATTGCACGATCAGTACTTTAGGCCCACCAAAGGCTCAAAAAGTTATATAAATACCGACACCTGATCACTATCAACCACCCTACTTACCTCCGAGAATGACGTATTCTACGTCAAAACGTGGCTTTTCTTCACTATACGGCGCTACAACGTTGATCGACAAATTCAATAAAAAAATAGTCGACTCTGTTGTAAAGTCCAGCGTATGCAACAGTTGCAAGTATTGGGAAGCTAAGAAAGAAGAAGACCCACTGGCATATGAAATTTGGATTGAAGACCACGAAGAGGAATGCGGTGGCAACCATCAAGGAAGCTTTGGGAAGATGGAGGTGGATGCGATAAAGGAAATGTTCGCCATATCAGTCCAAAAGCATGGCGTAAAATACTGCAAGTATATCGGCGATGGCGACTCAAAAATATTCAAAGCTATTATAGACGAAGATCCGTACGATGGCGACCCAATCGTCGAATCGTCGTGCAATTTTTCGCTCATATTTCACTTTATTCTGCCTCTTCTTGATAGAGCGCTTGCAACCAACGACGAAACTCTTAGAATATACGCTGAACACAATGAACGGCGTCAGCGGTCAGCGCCAATTATTATTATTTTTATAGTTGATGGGTGCAGCAGCGCGCACCAGTGGTCGCTAGTTCTATTTATTGAATGATTTCTCTAGGGTGAAATTTTTTCGTTAGACAACATAATTTGGCTGTGGGCATTATCCGCATGCTTGAGAAGCAACACTTTCCATTTTTCCTTACGTGGTTCCTTTAACGCTACCGTGAGAAGGTGCCCGGTATGTCTTTTGTATGGTCTGAGCGCCAATTCATATTTAAGAATGCGACAGATCGATTGCTTCAAGATATTTATCTCCCGCGACAAGATTTTCTGCTTTCACAGCGGTTTTCGCTTGGTTCGAGACTTCACCGCTTTGATGGCTCAAGGTGTTCTAACAAAACTCAGACGGCCGGATTTTGGATGCTCGATTATTCCACCAGTATCCTTAAACAACTTCACATTATGATACACAAAATTACGAGTGTCTCCGAGTGGTCGCAAGGGCCGAAAGATATCGCCTCTTTTCATGCCACACTTTGTTTAGACCATGTAGGTGTTTGTATATTTATGCCATACACCTGAGCATATGACCTTCAAGAGAGTCCCGGAGAGGGTAATATGTATTACCGACCTCCATTATTTTTGAAAAAGGACCATTTTTGCCTTTGACACCTATTCTCTCCGACCACTCCTTAGGGGGACTTCCATACAAATTTTATGGTTTTTGTATATTTATTCCATACACCTGAGCATATGACCTTCAAGAGAGTGCCGGAGATGATTAATATATATGACCGACCCCCATTACTTTTGCAAAAGGAGCATTTTTTCTTTTGACACCTATTCCTTCCGACCACTCCTTAGGGGGGCTCCCATACAAATTTTATGGTTTTTGTGCCGGAAAGGGTTAATATGTATCACTGACCCCCATTACTTTTGCAAAAGGAGCATTTTTTCTGTTGACACCTATTCCCTCCAACCACTCCTTAGGGGGCTCCCATACAAATTTTATGGTTTTTGTTTATTTATTCCATACACCTGAGTATATGACCTTTAAAAGAGTGCCGGAAAGGGTTAATATGTATCACCGACCCCCATTATTTTTGCAAAAGGAACATTTTTGCCTATGACACCTATTCCCTCCGACCACTCCTTAGGGGGGCTCCCATACAAATTTAATTGTGTTTGTGCCGGAAAGGGTTAATATGTATCACCGACTCCCATTACTTTTGCAAAAGGAACATTTTTGCCTTTAACATTTATTTCCTCCGACCACTCCTTAGGGGGGCTCCCATACAAATTTTATGGTTTTTGTTTATTTATTCCATACACCTGAGTATATGACCTTTAAAAGAGTGCCGGAAAGGGTTAATAGGTATCAAAGACCCCCATTATTTTTGCAAAGGGAACATTTTTGCCTTTGACACCTATTCCCTCCGACCACTCCTTAGGGGGGCTCCCATACAAATTTAATTGTGTTTGTGCCGGAAAGGGTTAATATGTATTACCGACTCCCATTACTTTTGCAAAAGGAACATTTTTGCCTTTGACACTTATTTCCTCCGACCACTCCTTAGGGGGGCTCCCATACAAATTTTATGGTTTTTGTTTATTTATTCCATACACCTGAGTATATGACCTTTAAAAGAGTGCCGGAAAGGGTTAATATGTATCAAAGACCCCCATTATTTTTGCAAAAGGAACATTTTTGCCTTTGACACCTATTCCCTCCGACCACTCCTTAGGGGGGCTCCTATACAAATTTAATTGTGTTTGTGCCGGAAAGGGTTAATATGTATTACCGACTCCCATTACTTTTGCAAAAGGAACATTTTTGCCTTTGACACTTATTTCCTGGACCACTCCTTAGGGGGGCTCCCATACAAATTTTATGGTTTTGTCGATAAAACCGGAAACTGTCGATAAATAGGTAGCAAGTTTAAGCAAACAAAAACATCAAATGTTTTGTCGCATTGAGGATCAAGCAGACCAACAAGTGCTAGCATCAACATTGCACGATCAGTACTTTAGGCCCACCAAAGGCTCAAAAAGTTATATAAATACCGACACCTGATCACTATCAACCACCCTACTTACCTCCGAGAATGACGTATTCTACGTCAAAACGTGGCTTTTCTTCACTATACGGCGCTACAACGTTGATCGACAAATTCAATAAAAAAATAGTCGACTCTGTTGTAAAGTCCAGCGTATGCAACAGTTGCAAGTATTGGGAAGCTAAGAAAGAAGAAGACCCACTGGCATATGAAATTTGGATTGAAGACCACGAAGAGGAATGCGGTGGCAACCATCAAGGAAGCTTTGGGAAGATGGAGGTGGATGCGATAAAGGAAATGTTCGCCATATCAGTCCAAAAGCATGGCGTAAAATACTGCAAGTATATCGGCGATGGCGACTCAAAAATATTCAAAGCTATTATAGACGAAGATCCGTACGATGGCGACCCAATCGTCGAAAAAAAAGAATGTATATCACACGTGCAAAAAAGAATAGGCACCAGACTCCGCAAGGCCAAAAAAGAGAACAGAGGCATTGGCGGCAAGGGTTCAGGCAAACTCACAGATAAAGTCATCTCTGAACTAACAACATATTATGGCCTCGCTATTCGTCGTCATCCAGAGTCGGTTGCTCACATGAAGAAGGCTGTTTGGGCAACGTTTTTGCACAAAATCTCGACTGATGAAGCTCCACAGCACCAAAACTGTCCGGGCGTTGCGTCGAGCTGGTGCGCCTGGCAAAAAGCGGTAGCAGAAGAGACAGTCTACAGCTTCGAGCATACGTAAGCACCACTAAATCAGAGAGTCCAGGAAGCAATCAAGATCTATTTACGAAGCACTGTCAGCCGATGATTTGTTGAACAGATGCATTGGCTCCGAAACTCAAAACAGTAACGCATCTTTCAACGCAGTGCTGTGGTTATTCGCACCGAAACGTATGCACACTGGCGCACGCCCTATTGAGATTGCCAATTACATTGCAACTGTCATATTTAACGAAAGTTTTTTGCCAACACTTCAAATAATGAACCAAATGGGCATCTGGATTGGTAACGTCACATATGATTTCGCCATGTCTCGGAACGAAGAACGTTTGAAAAGGTCCGAAGCCAGAGCTCTGGACGCATCAAAAGAAGGTAGAACTGCCCGAAGAGCCGCTGAGTCCTCATTTTTTGAAGAAGCGGAAGGAGTTTTTTATGGGGCTGGCATTGCAGATTGATATATGTAAGAGTTTCAAAAAAAAAAAAAACATGTTTATTTGCCTAAAATTTTCTTTGAGTTTTTTCAAAATCACGTTTTTGAACTTCGAAGTCACTTTTCTCCTGTTCTACTGAACCGATTTTGATAAAACCAAGCGCAATCGACGCAGAATTGTCGAATTTCTGCATGCTCAAATTTTTCATTTCAATTTTTTTTTTATGCAAAAAAATAACTTCAAACTTAAACGCGTTTATCTCGAAACCACGTTTTTTGAGCTTGCGGCCCAGATTGCGTCCGTAGTTATGAACAGATTTTGATGAAACAAAGTGGAATCGATGCAAAATTGTCACCATTCTAGACCCTTCCTCAATCACAATTTTAAACAATTTTTTTTTACACTAAACTACAAAAAAAGACCCAAAATCGATTTTTCATTTTTCAATGACCGTCATTTTCTAAAATAATCGCAAAATTATGATTGAGGTAGGGACGAGAACTACATCTGTACCGAACGCGGTTTACTCTTTCCATTTCAGATGATCCGAAGTCGAGTTATCCGGTCCGCAAGCAGCATACCTTTTTTTTCGACGACCAACTTTGAAGGCCGACAACTTTTTGAACAGCCCTCGCACAAAGGAAAAATAATTTTTATTTAATTTAATATGTTCTTAATACAATAAAAAAAAAACAGAATTTAAATAACTCTTTGCGATTTCAAATGAGAAGTTTTTCAAAAAGGGTCCAAAAACAGCCTTCCAACCAGGAATACTCCCTCAATCACTTTTTTTTAGATTTCTTGTCTCTTGCCCAAAATAGCTGTTTCCGAATTTTCGAAATTAAATGGGGCAACATTATATTTTGTTTTCTGTTTGGAACCTAGGATAGAAGATTCCAAATCTACAAGTGGAAGAAAAGATAACCAAGTGGATTGTTGAAATGCTGAAAAGCAGAATCATCAACACACAAATCGGAAACAGTAAAGCAAGGAAAACAACTTCAAGAGGAACACCTCAAGGGGGAGTCATATCTCCCTTGCTTTGGCTCCTAGTTGTAAACGAACTGCTGACTACTCTCAGCGAAAAAAGCTTTAAAGTGACAGCATATGCTGACGATGTCGTACTGCTGGTGGGAGGGAAGCATCTCTCAAACATCAGCAACATGATAGAAACAGAACTTAAAGAAACTGTCTCGTGGGCAGTACCAAACGGACTAGGGGTCAATCCCGATAAAACCGAACTGGTGCTATTCACAAAAAGAAACAAGATTGAGAATTTCTGCCTCCCAAAAATAAATGGCAGAACCCTGCAGCTATCCAATAAAGCAAAATATCTCGGAGTAATCCTTGACTCAAAGCTCACTTGGAAAAGCAACACTGATGAAAGAATAAAGAAAGCAACCAGTGCCTTCTACGCTTGCAAGAAAACCTTCGGTACCAATTGGGGGATGAAACCCAATGTCATCCATTGGATGTACACGGCTATCGTCAGGCCCATACTAACCTACGGCTTGATTGTATGGTGGAAGGCCACTGAGAAGACAAGTTACCTCAACTCTCTCTCTAGAGTACAGAGACTGGCCTGTCTAGGAATAACAGGTGCACAGCGATCAACGCCTCAGGCAGGCCTGGCGGTCATATTGAACCTTCTCAATATTGAACTTGGTTCAACTTCAACTTCAACTTCATATTGAACCTTCTCCCCCTGGACGAGTACATGAAATCCACTGCAACCAAAGCGGCGTTTCGACTTAAGGAAGCTAAGCTTTGGAGGCACTGGACGCATGGACATGCCTCTATACTCACAAAGTATAGTCCTGAGGATCTCGCCACCACCTCGGATTACATCACCCCGAAAATAGAGTTTCGGCAGAATATGTCATTCTCCTTTTCAAAAAGAGAAGAATGGGATTCGAACCACCCTTTCAGTGGACACGACATCCAGATCTTCACTGATGGATCCAAAATGGAGAATGGCACGGGGGCCGGAGTCTACTGCAGTGCACTACAATTATCCTTGTCATACAGACTACCAGATTACTGTAGTGTCTTTCAAGCAGAAATTTTTGCGATTGAAAAAGCGGCTACGACAATCCTAACAAAGAACATCAATCCATCATGGATAACAATCTTTGTGGACAGTCAAGCTGCGATAAAAGCACTCCGCAGTGAAACAACAAACTCGAAATCTGTACTGAGCTGCCGACAAGCTCTCATCAGAATGAGTCCTCCCCACAATATCAATATCTGCTGGGTCCCCGGTCATCGTGACATAGAGGGAAACGAAATAGCGGACAGATTGGCAAGGGAGGGCTCAGAACTGGAAAGAAGTTCTGCGATCGGGTCGATTACGGCTCCAATCGGAGAATTCAAGAAAAGAATAAACGACAAAGCCAGAAATAACACAAACAACTCCTGGTCAAACAGGGACGACTGTGTTATCTCTCGCCACCTATGGCCTAAACTCTGCGAAAAAAGGACCCAATCCCTACTTTCAATGAGTAAAAATGAAACTCGCATCCTAGTAGGAGTTCTCACGGGGCACTGTTGTATAGGCACAATGGCCTCGAGACTGGGAATTCCGCACCCAGACTTCTGCAGAAGCTGTGGAGATGTCGAGGAAACAGAAACCATCAAACATCTGCTTTGCGAGTGTCCTAACCTCCAACAACGCCGACTTCGCCACATGGGAAGCAGAGTGTACGGAGAACTGCAGGAGCTCGTGGATGTACCACTGATGGATCTTTTCAGATCTATACGGAGCACCGGTTGGTTCAACCAACCTCGCTCCAGTGACTAGCAAGACCTAGTTGATTTTGCCATATTAGGACCACAGATAATAGGGAACCACAATGGACTAATAGGCCCCCGTGTAGGCAACGCAAAGTTGTCCCTCCCTTTTAACCTAACCTAGGATAGCAAAGTTTTCGTATTCGTAGCGTATGATTAGGCTCGTAAACTTATTACGACGGATCCTAGAATAGGGCTGATAGTTTTCGTAACCAACCTCCCCCTGCCCCCCACAAGGAAAATTCCAGCTACTGCCCTGTCAAAAATTATATATTTTAATGTTAATAAAGGCCATTCGGCATTAAATGAATAATGATCCGAAAAAAAAGATAAACTGAAAATGTTTTTTTTATTAAGTATTATTTTTTTATCATATTCACGTTACTGTATATACACATAGTACATATGTATTGAAATAGTTTAAACATATATTTTGTTAAAATTTATAATTATTTACATATCAAATATTCAGCATGTTAACACTTAGCAACGCTTTTAGTTCTAAGATTTCTACTAGTTTGCTTTACATAATATACTTGTAGGCAGCCATTAAGAAAAAAAAAATAAATTATATTAAAGCTTTTCAATAACAAAACCAAAAAAAAAATTAACATTGTGCGAATGCAGTTTTTAAAACTAAAACTTATATACTGGTTAAACTTACTGGTTGAATTTAAATAAAAAAAAGAAAAATTGGTTTGAGCCCCGGGAAAAGTGTTAGTGGAGAGCAACAATTAACAATCTTTGTATAAATATAAACGAAGCTACGTGTAACTTTAATGCTAGACAGCTTAAATTAAAAGTCAAACTAGTTAAAATTAAAAAAAGTGCTCTTGAATATCGGCGCCATTTTTAAAGCTTTGGTATTTAATATATATGTGAATGTATACATAAATAGTTATACGTATAAGTAGTGCTGTAGAGCTTTTAATGTACTTGGTATTTAAAATATTTTAATTCATAAACCTAGTTATTATTTGAGGATGTTTTTGTTTTTTCTGTTTTTTTTTAATTAATTATTTATAACATAAACTTAAAATAGGCATGTAATACATTTTCATGTGTTTTTTTTTCTTTAATTTAGTGTTTTCTTAACAATGTCATGAAAGCGCTAAAAAAGAAATGTTTGCAACATTCTTTCTTACAAAATGTTCGATTTCAACTTAGTTCAAAACATGAGTCATACATTTTAAATTAATTTTGATTAGCATATATTTCACATAATAATAATAATAATAATAACAGTAATAATAATAATATTCCTAGGAGCTAATTAAGTGTTAATTAAGTATTTTTTCTTTGTTTTTTAATTAAGCATTTAATACATACAGCATGAGTTTGGTTTTCTTTTCTTGCCCTATTTGAAATCATAAATATTTTTTTTTTATAATTCTTTTTATTTAACTTAGTTAATCTACTTAAAGATTTAATGAATATTCGCACCTTCGGGCTTAACTTATAATAGACACCATTTTGAATTTTGCATTTACGCACTATGCAATAATTAACTCTGTTGTTCTTGTAGTAGTTGTTGTTGTTGTTGTTGTTGTTGTTGTTGTTGTTGATGATGATGATGATGTTGTTGTTGTTGCTGCTGTTGTTGCTGCTGTTGTTGCTGCTGTTGTTGCTGCTGTTGTTGCTGCAGCTGTTGCTGTTGTTGTGGCCCAAATTTACTCGTGATCTTGTGTGAAACATTCACAATAGCCATTTCATGTTTCGAGTCTAGATCACAATCGTACAGTCCGCTTAGCGAGTCCAAACTTAAAAGTCGCGAACTAGCCCGACTCGATATCGAAGTATCGTCCACATCCGGCGCATTATACAGTGAATTGACATCGGAAAGCGCACCCTCGGCATCTGTTAGACCAGCCTCGTTAAGCAGCGAAATGTTCTCGAGTCCAGGTTCATCGGTTATATAGCCAGTCGATTCGGCTCCACCTGTTTTGAGAGAGAGCGGCTTGTTAAAATCAATAATAAATTTGAGTAAGTTATCTAAATATTTCCATAGAGGGAATGACCATTTGAATATCCTGCTTTGATATAAAGTGATCTCTATAAGATTTGAACTTTCCGATTTCGATCATTACTCGTTTCTAATTTCAACCAAAATGTTAAGGAATTTCGAAAAGGAAAATTTTAAGGAGATCCGAAAAATTCAAGACTTCAGTTTATTCTCACAACAAAATATGGTCCTCTGCACACCTAAAAAGACAGTTCTTGTACCTTTTACCGAGTGGCGGAAGCTCAATCTAGCCTGTTCTACACTCTATGTGGAAAGAATAGAATTTTTATATCGGTTATTAAAAATACTAAGATGCGACATACTATGTACATCAATACGAGTCCCATTCCTTCGGTTAGATAGATGTTGGATTGGAATGGATTTTCACCAAGTCTAAGCTAGTTTCAGAGAATGGTAATACTCTTGGAAACTTTGCTGATAATAATAATATAGTCCTTCACTGAATGCCTAACCTTCATTCATATGGGAGCTTCATTCATAGGACTGGGACCGTTATGTGAAGTCGTTACAACTCTTTTCGAACAACACGTCAAAATCACGTATCAAAATCAAATGATTTTTGGAAGAACAAATAAGATCAAAATTACCATGAGTCATGTTTCCTGAACTCTCAACTAAAAAAAAAAAAATAAAAATAAATAACTGGCCATTTCAGCCCTTGAAAGGACTTTGACCTAGCTTCTTATGATCAATTGTATTTTGCGTGTTATTTAAGTTTGTACACAATTTACCGAGAACCGGACCTACAGGTTTAACGCCGACTCCGAACGGCGCTGAACGGAATGTTCTTGTTATCAAGAAGGTTTACATGGCGTTTTGATAACTCTCTGAGGTTTACCATTGTCTGCAGAGAGGTGGCGGCGGCTGTACAGAAAAATTATTTTAATTCAAATAATTTTCTGTCGCTGCTGGGTTTCGAACCCGGGTCTCCAGGTTCGTTTACATAGAGGCCACGCACTTTGACCAACTACGCCACGGACGCCACCCGAACTCTCGACTAAAACATCTAAATTCCAGTAAGCCTTAATGCAGGGGAATCACTGTGCCATGGAGGACGTGATCAACTGCTCGGACTATCATATTTAAAGAAGCATTTATTATAAAAAAAAGCCATGCCTCAGTGAACCTAAACTCAAGGAAATACAATTAGTGATGCAAATCAGGGAATTTTACAGTTGACATGGATTGATGCTTGAAATATTTGGGGATGAAACTTTTCCAAAAATCCCGGAAAGAATATGGTACATCCAAGGCTTAATTTCAAAGTATACAAGGCTTCAAGGTTTTACGTCAAACATGCCCACGTAGTTGCCCGTATGGCCCGCGTGGCCTTTCATACAAATTTTTTTCTATCTTCATTTTGTCTTTGCAATGAGCCAAAATTTAAAGAATACTTGCAAAATACAACAACACAAACCGCACTCGTTCAGTGTTCAGCACATTTTCCAGCGAACTTTACAAAAACAATTGCATGCAAAGCCAAAATAAAATACTAACAGGCAAATGTGTAGAAACTTGAAGTTTATAGAACACACCAAGAGAGAGAAACAGGACGAGGGTTTACGATTCCAATGTAATAAAAGACCTTCCAATGAGCTTTATCCAGCCATATCCCAACTGAAATATATTCCAATGAGGTATGTGCCCGGAAATCTCCTTAGGAAAGTTAAGCAGGCTATATTTTTTGATGGGGGCCAAAATATGAGGGATTTGAAGGTAATCAAAGTACAAACTGGCATGTCAAAAGAGAATTTCTGATTTGGTATCTCTTATTGGCCGCGAATTATTCTGTAGTTTGACTAAGCTCTGCATTGTAAAAAATTTTAGTGTCTGGGAATATAAGAAATGTCTGTCCCATTAGGAAAATTGCAAACAAATAAATTTCCAACTTTTAGGAGATCTTGATCGATATATTTACTTAAGCAAACCCATTACACGTCACTGTATCCTCCAGTATCATCTCAAAGATATAGCCCTGTCTGATTTAGATTACTGGAGACTTTGCGAGGAAGATGAAGAACCTTCAGAGCACATTCTTTGTAAATATCCAGCAATTTATAATTTCAAACTTCATTTCAGGCTTCAGACTATAATTTTTGACTTCATTATCGGTATATATTAGTGCTTTCATAACAAAAGAGATACCCAGCTAAAAAATTTGCTCAAATTTATAAAAAATCTAACTAAGGGCATGTATAAGGGCTCCTGTATTTGGCAGGACAGTTCTGTTATTTCAAGCAAAATCCTGTGTCCTGTGTCCTGTGTAGCGGGCTGAAAATCAAGCTTTTTCTTTTTTTGTTTTGTTTTTTCTCTTTTTCTCATATTTGTGCACTTCAGTTCACTTTATGATAATTATTTATACTATCTTTTTAATAATAAGTTAAAAAATTTCCCAATACACTTTTCCCTTTTTTGCCACTCTGTTAAAAGTGTTACACTGCAACCCTGTCCGTTCTACTCATTTTTTGAACTTGTCAAAATGTCGAAGAGAAAGTGTTTGTTAAATAATAACCCAGCAGAAAAGTGGACCAAATTTGAAATAGTTCTGAACTAGTTCCAAACAGGACCAGTACTAGTTCCACTACAATACCCTTTAACATTGAACGAACTGACGCTTTTTGCGGGTTGATGTCATAGGAAAAGACAATTGTCCCCAGAAACACTCCTTTTTCCCAATATTTGAACTAGTTGCATTAGGAACATTTTTAAACTGGTTGCTTTCGCAGTAGCCTGAAAGTGGTTCTTTTTTAACTAGTTTTAAAGTGAACATATCAAAAGTGTAAGAATTTAGTGCAATGGAAAGGTCCTAAAGATTTCATTTGTACCATCTTTTCCATTCACAATCCAGAAAACATTTTGTCTATAAACATTTTTTTTTCATTATTTTTTCTTGTGCGCAGCAAATTTTAAAAAGTAGCCAGAACGCATTTATTTTTGCCAGCAATACTATTGAAAACAAAAGCAAAGATAACTGTTCTACACTGAACACCTTTTGTACTTTTTCAGAGCTACTGCGAACTGCGCTAGAAATGAACTAGTTCACTTTTTCAATTGACTGCAAAATAACTGCTGGGAAACTTCAAAGAAGATATTTATTCCTGGAAAAAAACAAAAAGTGACAGTAAGGTGTTCTACTCAAAGTGTAAAGAAGTCTTTTTGATAGCATATTGATAGCATAAGACGCCGTTTGAAAACAGCTAGGCACCTTTCCGCCTTGGATGCTACGTGTTCTAATGTAACCATTTAAAGAGCTGCACGGGAGTGTTTGGCCCATATTACACGATGTCCGTTTGTCCGGCCTACGCTGGGGCAGACAAGCGATTTTGTTGTTGCATCCGCTCTCACTCTCACTGTTTTTTGACAGTTTCACATTGAAAGCAACAACAAAGATCGGACGAACGGACATCGTGTAATATGGGCCTTTGCAAGACATTCATTTGTTGTTTGCATGCTCACTCTATTCAACTCTCATCTTTAAAAGTGTTTAAACACCAACAATATAGAGACCAAGAACAAATGAGCATAAAGCATATCGAAAACAAGACAAACGAGAACTTCAAAGCAAGCATATAAAGTAAAATTGAAATGTGTTGATATGCTCGGTGCTAGACATTGAGTACTGGTGTATTTTATGTTTATTTTTTACAATTATTTGACAAGAAATTAAAAGTAAAAAACATTAAACGAACATAAAATTAACGAAAAAAAACAACCTTCACACAAATAATGTGTGTTGTTATTGATATGTGTTAAAAAGGTTTTTTCTGCTTCATATCAGAGCAAAGAAAAGAACATCGAATGTTGATAATTCTCTATAACATATTTGTTTTACTCGGTGTGCTCGTTGTTTTTTGCATTGATTTGATAGTCTCGATTTGATTGTAACGAATATATAAAGCATTTAAAAATAATGAGAATGTACTTATCTTGGTGAGAGGCAAACAAATGCTGTAGAGTGAGCACTTTTTTGTAAGTGAATGCTGTATTATGTTTACTTATACTTGAAAGAATAAAGTAAATAGAGAACAAGACAATCAATGCTCGATGCACTTTATTGTATCAAATACATTCATGCAGCTCTTTACTAACCATTGTAACTTTTCCGCCCTGAATGCTGTGTGTTTTAACCTAACCATTAGTATGTACTTTCAATCAACATTCTACGCGAAAAATTCAGAGAAGGAAGCCATCAGGGCATATATAGATACAAACAACAGCTTTATATCCTCAGATTGTGCGTAAAAAATATTTGAAAATTGATTCCATACTTGATTTCGTGTTTTTATATTAAAAAATATTGATACAACCCATTTTCCCGCCCACAAATCATTAAAAATGCTGTATTTCTATCGTATTAGACTAAAAATTTTGTAATTTATTTTATATTGTTACTGTCGGCAATTGTGCTAAAAATGGGCGTGGTCAAACTTTATCTACGTTCACTTTTCAAAAATCATTATAATTCCTGAGTTGTACAATGTACATGTCTTGATAGTGAAACTTTGTATCTACATACCATGGGCTATGGGTCCAAATGGCGGTCACTATATATATAAATGTTACAATACCGACTGCTACCACCCATCTATATACATAAAAAGCAAAGCAACGTCTGATTGCTGTATACTTTAAAACGACTGGGCCGATTGGACTCAAATTTAAGCGGTCTATCTCTTTCGAATACGAGCCACAGCAACACGTGGCCGTTAGTAAATTTATAAAAGTATATTTTATTGACAAGGTGACACTCTTGCCCAAATTTATACGAGTCCATGGAGAGCATTTGCCAGCTTACAACATTTCTTAACTGTGGGGTGATCTTTATAAAGGTGTGGGCTTCGTCTCTTTTAACCAACTCAAAAAGAACGGTATCAAGGTAATAGTATAGTGAATTTCATGTAAAAATCGAGATGCATTGAACCCGACCACCTCAGATATCGATGAAATTTTGTTCATAGCTAAATTTGATTAATACAAAAAAACCCTCATTTTTTTAGAAATGACTGTTTTGCGATTTTTTGGGCGTGGCACAGTGGGAAAGTTTTCGAAAAAACGCGAAAATTGTCGAAAAGAGCTCCATTTAAACTGCAATAACTCAGAATCGGCTGAACCGATTTCCATGATCTTGGTATCATTTAAAAGATATTTTAACAGGCTTTATGACACGTTTAAAAAATAAAAAAAAAATACACTGTAAAAAATTTTATAACAAAAAGAAAATTTTACCTAACGAAAAAACCAAAAAGATCAAGGGTTTTTTTACAGTGTATTACTTTTTTAGAAAGGTTTATCCTTCACCTATAACATATCAAAAAATAAAAATGGGTTCTTTTTTAGTTTTTTTTATATAATTTTTTAAGTAGTGGCACTTCTAGTAATTGCCCATATATTTTTATATTGAAGCCACGAAAAATAGCCAAACATCTGTTATATTACTGAGAAGTGTTCAAATTTCAGTTATATTCAAAATATACTTATAATGTGCAAAGATTATTGATATAATATGCATAAAAGAAAATTATGTTTGTATACAGGTAAAAAAAATAAACATTGTCCCAGAAAAATTATGAATATGTTTTAACCCCAAAAAGTTCTTGCGGCCGTACCAGCCCAAACCAATAAGTATACAGGTAAGCGCATAAAATGCTTACTGTAACTGTGTTTCTAGGATTAGCAAAATAAACACACTGCAGGTACCCCTAATTAAAGAATTGATTTTAAATTTGCCTTCAATATTGCTATATAAATGCACCTGATGAACGTACCCAAATTCATAATTATAAGCCGTTTCGAGAAGCCAAGATATCCCATTACAATTTTTACGTGTATATTTTAAAATTTTGAGTGAATATGAATTCAAACAATAAGTACAGATGCATAAAAATATCTAATAAGTGTTGCTGAAGTGAAATTTGAACACTTCTCAGTAATATAACAGATGTTTGGCTATTTTTCGTGGCTTCAATATAAAAATATATGGGCAATTACTAGAAGTGCCACTACTTAAAAAATTATATAAAAAAAACTAAAAAAGAACCCATTTTTATTTTTTGATATGTTATAGGTGAAGGATAAACCTTTCTAAAAAAGTAATACACTGTAAAAAAACCCTTGATCTTTTTGGTTTTTTCGTTAGGTAAAATTTTCTTTTTGTTATAAAATTTTTTACAGTGTAATTTTTTTTTATTTTTTAAACGTGTCATAAAGCCTGTTAAAATATCTTTTTAATGATACCAAGATCATGGAAATCGGTTCAGCCGATTCTGAGTTATTGCAGTTTAAATGGAGCTCTTTTCGACCATTTTCGCGTTTTTTCGAAAACTTTCCCACTGTGCCACGCCCAAAAAATCGCAAAACAGTCATTTCTAAAAATGAGGGTTTTTTTGTATTGATCAAATTTAGCTATGAACAAAATTTCATCGATATTTGAGGTGGTCGGGTTCAAAATTTCAGTTTTATCTAGATTTTTAAATGAAATTCATCATATGCGGACTAGAATGCTATTGATAGTTGGAATGGTAACCTCCTATGTTTATTATGATTTGAATGATTGTGTCTAACTAGGTGCAAACCTATTTAGACGAGTGTTGAGCATAGGTACTTGAACCAATACACAACTGATGTTTTGATGGGCAAAATACAGGCACTTAAACCAATATTTTGCTTGATGAATCAATCTGATGTTTTAAAAAATGTAGACAATGTAAATAATGTTTATATGTACATTTATTCAAAACGACTGAATAACAATTAACAAAAAGTAAGAGTATTTAAAGGAAAATACTTAGACTAAAATAAAAATAAATATGAAATTGACAAATATAAAATTGCTGCATTGCACTATAAGAACGAAGTTCATGACCGCAGGTTATTGCACTTATTTTTGTGACCCAATTTTCCAATATTGTTTTGGTTACAATTCAGCTGACTAACGCAAGAACGAATTGCATGTCGTTGGCCTAGAATTATGCTGGTGTCAACAAACTGCGTTCTTATGTGCAAATTGTTTTGATTGCTTAGTGTATTTTTGTTTATATATTATGAATTAATATTGTATCGTGTATGTATGTTTTGTGTGTTTGTTACTTTATGTTTGTTTGTATGAACATTCTCCCCCCCGTTGAGTCTCTAACTCAACTCAAGTTATCTCAATTTCAAATGCTGATTTGTGCTGACGTGGCATCGGTTGAGGAGATGTGCTAGCCTTGGTTGCGGATCTTCGTTGGTAGTGTGTTCTTATCTTGCAAACACTGTAGGTTGTGATAAAAAACATCGCCAAAATTAACGCTGAATAACTGACCACATGATGATGGATTTTATTGGATTTGAGCTGGTTTGGTAACTGGTCAAAATCTTCTCTTGATAGTTTTGTCTGAAGATCAGTGAGTTGTTCCAGTTTTGTCTCAAAATGTTCGAAGTTTTGTGTTAATAAACCCTTTAATGCGTTAGGTTGACTGATGGACGAGATATTTCCAATACCAGCAAATGATGTGTATACACGACTGGATGATTCAACATAACCTCGGATCTGGACGTCATCATTTTTTAAGCTGCAGTGTTGGTCAATCGCAAGTATTCCTGACCCTGTAAGTGTTAGTTGAATGGTTTCGTGATTACATACTGCTGTAATTTCAGTTGGAACTGTAGAAGCGTAAATCCATTTATTAGCAAGATGTAATGGTGTAAATGTTAACTGATCAGAGCACTTTGTTAGGTCACATATTTGGGACGTCTTGTTGTTAAAAAGTTGAATCTCGCAAGCAAGTTTCTTTGATTGTCTTCCAATGGTAGCTTGCTTCCTACTTATTAAATAAATGTCATCACTAGTCAACGTTGCTGCTTTAACCTCGGCTCGGTTTAGTGCAATGTATTGATCCCGATGGCCGCTAACTGCTAGTATTTCGGTGGTGGGTTTAATCGCCACAAGAGTGTTGTTTACTGTTATTGGAATCGGGTGTATAAGAAATAGGTCTAGTTTATTATGATCAACTAGTGGTACAGCTAATTCAAAGATGACGTGATTTTTTGTTAATCCAGATTTAACATCCATAATGGTATAAAGTTCCAGTAGGTTTTTGTCTTCGACTGGAAGGGCCCAACTAGTGGGTAAGTGTCCTTTGATAGTCAAGATTTCCTTCGCAAGTTGTTTTGGTGTAAGGATCTGTGGACTTATTTTTCCATGTTTAGTGTTCGTTAAGATGTTTATTAAATCTGCTTGTGTATGCTGCAATTCTGTGCTAACCATAGAGAGTTGAGTGATTAAAACTGCCAGTTGCTGAGTCAAACGTAGTTGAGCAGCTGTGTCTTCAATTTTGTTTATGTCCACGTTGATCAAACGCTGTATTTCAATCAAACGTGAGGATGTATCTGATTCATCTTGTTTTATAATGTTGATTGTGGAATCAATAATTGACGTTTGATTCTTCAACAGTTTTAGAAGATGTTCTTCGTTGAATTTGACTTCATTTATGGTGTTTGACATGTGTTCGGCATAGTCTGAGTCGAGAACACCAAACAAAGTGTGGGCCACGTTTCCGATGATATTAAACGCACCTCTTTTAGGACGATTTGATGACAATAAGGTTTCCTCCTGGTGCAGATTGTTGACAGTAACTTGAAAATAATCAATGAGTGAACTGCATGAGATGTCTGATGTTGGGTGTAAGCAGAGCTTCCTGAGTGTTGTGATTCCATCTGATAGCGAATTTATTTGGTAATGAAACGGTGCAAGGTCATAGTATACGATGATTTTCCAGATACCTGTTGATAGCCGTGCAGCACCTATTCCTTCGAAGTAAATGCCAGGCTTGTTGCGAAATCTTGATGTATTAATTGGAGAGGTCATTGCTAATGGCAACATCAGTAATGCAACCAGCATTACTGAGAGAGCAAGACCCTTTGATGCTGACTTGTTTTTTGGGGTATCTTCATGTGGATGTGACCTTTTTCGCTTGTGATTATTTGTCAGTACTGTTGCAGGTTCTATTTTTTCTGTTTCTTCTTCAGTGAATAATGGAGCTAATTCATGTATAGGTCGTTTGGATATGCCCGAAGATGTCTTGACGTCAACGACCCGAATAAAACCATCATCTCCTTTATAGGTTCGGATAATTCGACCAAGGGGCCATTGAAGGACTGGAACGTTATCCTTTTTTATGATGACCAATGTGCCTTCCTTTACATTTGGTGTTGGATGCTTCCATTTAGACCTTTGTTGGAGCTCGTGCAGGTATTCGTGGTGCCATCTTGTCCAGAATCTATGTTTTATATCTGACACATACTTCCAATTTGTTTTAAGTGATCTTCTTGTTTCTGATGTCCTTGAGTCAACTGGTGTGGTGAGTGGCTCTCCTATGATGAAATGACCTGGTGTTAGTGCTCCTATATCATTTGGGTCTGAAGACAAAGGGGTGAGAGGCCTAGAGTTTAGAATTGCCTCTATTTCAACTACAACAGTCTCTAGTTCTTCATATGTAAGAGAAGCAGTAGAGACACTGCGATACAAATGATGCTTCGCAGATTTGACTGCAGCTTCCCAGAGTCCACCAAAATGTGGAGCTTTAGGTGGAATGAACTTAAATTCGATGCCCTTGTCACTGCAGGATTTGATAATTTCCTCTTGAGCGGAATTAGAGAAAACAGCTTGTTGCAATTCATTTAATTGATTTTTTGCACCCACAAAATTTGTTGCATTATCAGAGTACAATGTCTGGCACCTTCCACGGCGGCTGATAAACCGTTTTAGTGCTCCAATAAAGGCGTCAGTAGTGAGGTCCGAAACAATTTCCATATGTACTGCTTTCGTGACAAAACAACAAAACACTGCTATATAAGCCTTTTGAGGTCGTTTTCCACGGATTTTGTAATGGATCCATATTGGACCGCAGTAATCTACACCGGCTGTTAGAAATGGCCGTGATTCAGTTACTCTATCCGCTGGTAGATTCCCCATGATTTGGCTGTAGAGCTTTGGTTTTGCTTTGACGCAACGCACACAGTTTTGTACAATATTACGTGCCATTGTTTTTCCTCTTACAATCCAGAATTTTTGCCTCGAGGCTGCCAATAAGGCCTTCGGGCCGCAATGTTTGTTGTCTTGATGAACCATGGTAAGTAATAATTTTACTATTGAATCATTGTATGGTAGTAAAATTGGATGTTTTTCGTCAAAGGGTAATGATGATGCTTCTAATCGGCCTCCCACACGCATTACATTTTGATCGTCTAAGAACGGACATAGGCTTACAAGTTGATTTGAATTTCTCACCTGCTTGTATTTTTGCAATTCTTTAATTTCATCTTTAAAATCTGCCATTTGAATAGTCCTGATTATAACTACTAAGGACTTATTCATTTCTGATGCACATATGGATAGATGATTTGGCCGAGCTGTTGTCTGTATCTTTAGATTTTCAATAAAACGTAGCATGTAGGCAACTGTGCGTTGCAAAGTTCGAAATGAATTTTTGTGGTTGATTCCATAAATTAGCGCCTCCAATGATGCTGACGAAGAAGCTATTATCGATGCAGTGGTCGTTTTTCTTCTTTCGATGTCATTGGGTGTATCGGCAGGTTTTGGTGTTGGTTTAAGCCATGACTCTTGGCTGCCATGTAGAAATAAGGGTCCGAAAAACCACGCAGTACACGAGGTGAATTTTTCAGGGTTAATCCCCCTTGAAATTATGTCAGCTGGATTATCTTTTGATGAGACATGATGCCATTGATTGATGTGTGATATTTCTTGAATCCTGCTTACTCGGTTGGCGACGAAAGTGTGTAATGAAGTTGCTGATGATTTAATCCATGACAAAACTATTTCTGAGTCTGACCAAAAAAATGCTGGGACATCTTGATAATTTAGATCCTGCTTCACTCGTTCTGTAAGCTCAGCTCCTAAAACAGCTGCACACAATTCCAATCGAGGAAGCGTTTGTAGTTTTAGGGGTGCTATCCTTGATTTTGCGCATAGCAAGTTCGATGTTATGGTTCGATCCTTGTATGTTGTTCGCACATAAACAGCTGCTCCGTACGCTCGTTCTGAGGCATCGGCAAAGGTGTGTAGCTGAACCTTTACTTGAGGTTTTGAATGAAATATGTGTCGGGGTACCTTTGAGTTATTGAGTTCCAATATATTTTCTCTGAAGTGATGCCATTCTTGTTGAATTTGATGTGGTAGCCTTTCATCCCATTCATATTCTTGCTTCCATAGTTTTTGCATGAATATTTTTGCGGATACGATTACAGGTCCAAAGATTCCTAATGGGTCGAAGATTCGTGCTAAGTCTGAAGCTACTACGCGTTTTGTAATCTGTTCAACTGGTGATAAGTAGGCTCGTCCGCATAGTTGATCTGTTTTTGGTAGCCAAATGAGACCTAATGTTTTTGTAGCCTTATCATCCAGATCCAGGTTAACTTCTTGATCCTCTACAGGTATGTTTGCAAGTAATCTTGAGTTGTTAGAGCACCATTTCCGGAGTTTGAAGCCAGCTTCTTGAAGAATTTGTGTAAGTTGGGTTTGAGATTCTAAAGCTGATGCGATATCATTGGCACCACTGAGACAATCGTCCACATAAAAATCTTCAAGCAATGTTCGTGCACCTTGTGGGTATTTACCCATGTTCTGTTTTGCCAGATATTGCAGACATTTGGTAGCAAGATATGGTGCTGATGTTGTTCCATACGTCACTGTTTTAAGCCGGTAGTATTGAATAACTTCACTTGGGTCCTTCCGCCACACAATGAGCTGTTGAGCTGTATCTTCCTCATGCATGCCAATCTGTCGATACATCTTTTCAATATCAGCTGTAAACACGTATCTGTATGTTCTAAAGCGCAGCAGCATTGAAAATAAATCACTTTGAACAATAGGGCCCTTATGCAATATATCGTTTAAAGCCTGGCCACTTGACGTTTTGGCTGATGCGTCAAATACGACCCTAAGCTTTGTGGTACTGCTATCTGGCTTTAGTACGTAATGATGAGGAATAAAATAATGAACATCGGGAACATCTTTCGGCCATATTTTTTCCATATGATTCAACGACTCGTACTCATCCATAAACTTAACGTATTGTGCTTGTATGGTCGGATCTCTGTGTAATCTTTTTTCGAGAGATAAAAACCTGTTTATAGCCATGTCCCTTGATTTTCCGAGAGCCGTTGGACTTTCAGAAAAGAGTAAACGGGTAATGAAACGACCATCATTATCTCTTCTTATGTTATTAGTAAAATGATTTTCACACCAATTTTCAACAGGGGTCATGGCTTGACTTACTGTGTTCAAATCATCGATTCGCCAAAATCTTTCAAGAATAGAGTCCAAATTTTCATCTTCTATAGTAGCTACGGCGCATGCTGCAATTGCTTCTGTCGACACTTCAGTTTTTCCAATGACAATCCATCCAAAAACTGTGTTTTGTAGGAGTGGTAAATTTCTTTTCAATGTAAGCTGCTCTGGGTGGATTAGGCTATGGTAGAGCTCAGCACCAATAATCATGTCAATTCTTCCAGACTTAAAGAACTCGGGATCAGCCAGGCGTAGATGAATTGGAAGATTCCAATTTGTCACTTCTAGGTCCCTTGTTGGTTGTGAAGAAATAAGTTTTGGCATGACATAGGCTTCTACTCTTGTTGAAAAGCCTTCTGTTCGTGAATGAATTGCAACGTTGACTCTTGAAGTTGAAGTTCCTGTTTGTTGTCCGATTCCTTCAATAGAAAGCTGTGACCTTGTAGTGGTTAATGATAACTTGTTGACGAGCCGCTGTGTCACCATGTTTATTTGTGAACCAGAATCAAGTAATGCACGTACTTCACAGGCCTGTCCATTGTTTGCGACAACTTTAATTTTTGCTGTTGCCAACAGTACATATTTGTTGTTTTTCATTGCATGATTAGTTGTTACCACAGTTGCTGGTGAATTTTCCTTAACTTCATTCTTTATCCCCTGTAATGATGATTCTTGTTGCTGAAGATGAAGTAGTGAATTGTGTTTTTTCGAACACTTGGGACAGTGTCGCCATGCACATTGTCCTGCTGCGTGACCTGATTTTAGACAATTCAGGCATAATTTGTGTTTTTGTACAAATTTTATACGATCCTGCACCTTGAGGTTTAGGAAGTTATCGCATGCGAACAGCGGATGGAATTTCTTTCCACATAACAAACAGAGTTTGATGTCCATTTGTGCGGCTGATGATGTGAAGACCTTTATTGGCGCCTTTGGTTTTTCTCGTTGTCCAATAGTTTCCATGGTTTGGAATTGTAATTCGAGGAAAGCCAACAATTCTGATATTTTGGGAATTTCTTTAGGCCTCACAATTGATTGTTCATATAGAACGTATGTGCTTCGATCCAATTTTTTTATGAGAATGTGAATCAGCAATGGATCCCATGAATCAGTTTGGATGCCTAAATTATTTAAAGCCAGTAGACATTCCCTTGTTGTGTCATGCAGGTGTTTGACTGCTGCTATATTCGAAGTTCCGGATGGTTGATCTACCAATTTCTTTATAAGTGTTGACGTCAATACTCTTTTGTTGTTGTAGCGCTCTTCTAGTAGCCTCCATGCTGCGACATAGTTTTCATCAGTAGTAGCCAGGTGACTGATTAAGCCTGATGCTTCTCCTGTAAGCTGTGTTTTTAGATGCCACATTTTTTCTACGTTTGATAATGGTTGTTTATGGATTATTTCAGTAAACAAGTCGTGGAATTGGCTCCATTTTAAGTAGTCCCCATCAAATTTCGGAATTTGCACCTTTGGAATTGGTAAAGTGCTCTTTGATGGGTAGGACTCGTGCTGATGAACGGGTTGGTTAAGCATTAATGTGATTTCTGTTATTTTCAGATGCACTGCTTGCTCAAGTGTCTGAAATTTCTCTGCATCATAGCCTAAAGCTACTGGATTGGAGTGTTGCTCCCAAATTTGTTCGTCAAATATGGCTATGTCGTGCCATAGTTGGTTCAAAAATTCCACCTTTAGGTCATAATATCGTGAAGATTGTCCTTCCAAGACCCCAATGTTAGAGAGCCTTGACTCTAGGAGAGACATTTTTCTGTGGGCCTTTCTAATCAGACCATTAGTTAGATTCTCCTTGTTTGAGATTTCTTCGTCTAATGCCCGTTGTTCCGGTCTCCGAACGTTGTCGTCAGCACTGTCTCCATCAATAGCTGTATCCAATATGTTGTTGATCTCTTGCTTAAAGTGCTTTACGTATTTTTCGCAAAGCACTGTCAGCTGCGTGTAGTAGTCCTTAGTAAAGTACTCGTGACTGCGATCCTTTACTTTATTAAGCTCTATATGATTTGCCTTGAATTTGGCATGTATGGCTTCAAGCTGGCTTAGCCGAAGTTTGTAATATTTTAGATCCCTCCGAACTTCTGGATCCTTTTTGTAGTTCCGGATGATCCTTTCGATTTCGTCTCCGAGCTGAGACTGTGCGACATACAACTCCTCCATCCCTAAGTTGATTGCTGGCTGCTGTATACAGGTAGAGAACTTGATTGGTGTCGTCTGGGTCACTTATGAATGGCCGCCTGTGTGTTTAGTGATCAATAGATTATTGGATACTTGGCACTTGAACCAGTTATCCTTCCGATCACGTCGGGGTCACCAATGAATGATTGTGTCTAACTAGGTGCAAACCTATTTAGACGAGTGTTGAGCATAGGTACTTGAACCAATACACAACTGATGTTTTGATGGGCAAAATACAGGCACTTAAACCAATATTTTGCTTGATGAATCAATCTGATGTTTTAAAAAATGTAGACAATGTAAATAATGTTTATATGTACATTTATTCAAAACGACTGAATAACAATTAACAAAAAGTAAGAGTATTTAAAGGAAAATACTTAGACTAAAATAAAAATAAATATGAAATTGACAAATATAAAATTGCTGCATTGCACTATAAGAACGAAGTTCATGACCGCAGGTTATTGCACTTATTTTTGTGACCCAATTTTCCAATATTGTTTTGGTTACAATTCAGCTGACTAACGCAAGAACGAATTGCATGTCGTTGGCCTAGAATTAGGCTGGTGTCAACAAACTGCGTTCTTATGTGCAAATTGTTTTGATTGCTTAGTGTATTTTTGTTTATATATTATGAATTAATATTGTATCGTGTATGTATGTTTTGTGTGTTTGTTACTTTATGTTTGTTTGTATGAACATGATTAATTATAATAAACATAAATAATCCCTAAATAATCATAGGACATATTATTATGACCCATGGTATAATAATACAAGGTAGCATTGACAGTTGCTTGGGAAAACATCTCCTGTCAAAAAATATACTCAAAAAGAGAGAGCTCAGAATAGGCCATTGAAAACACAAACAATGCTGAAAACGTTGAAGTGAAAATAAGAACAACCTCAGCTGCTGCAGACGCATTTTCACGAACAGCGGTTTTTGACAGGAGATGTTTTCTTGTAGAAGAGAAAATAAGCAGTTGCTACCTTGTATTATTATACCATGATTATGACCTATGATTATTAAGGGACTTACAACTCAGTCAATGAGATGGAGGTTTAACCATGGAGAATAAAAAACGAGCAAAGAGAAATGAAAAAATTGCGAAGAAGGTTCAAAAAGTACGTTTTTTGGACGTACGTTTTTTGGACGTTATAATACATTACAAAATAGTAGCCATTACAAAATGGAAACTGAAATAGGATATGGTGAGCATTGGGAAGCAATAGAAATAGGAGACTCTAACAAACTTTGAGAAGGCAAAAGCATCTTGTCGGACATTGGAAAATCATAAATTCAGAGTTCATATGGTGAAGAGCTAAGGTTCAACAGTATTATTCATTAATAATTATTATCTGCAGGAGTATTTGCTCACGAGATAAACCTGAAAAAAAAAAAATTAAATAAGAGAAGAAATCCATATACTCGTATTAGAAGAAGTACTAACTTTCCGAGATTAGAGAATATATGGGCGTAGATAGAATAGCGTAAGACGTTCAAAGAAGCATAAGATTAAACGCTATAAGTTCATATTCTACGTCTATCAATAACTACATTTCCGCTGCACTCACCCGTTGCTTCCTCGCGACAATCATCATCCGACCACTCGGATTGACTTTCCAGTGGATTCGAATCCATTGACTGATGATTGTGCGCACCATATTTTAACTCATCGTTTATCACATTCGCTTCGATACAATGATCGCCACCGGTTATTAAAATATCTGCATCATCACGATCTCTACTACCGCTAAGATGGTGCTCTGATGAGGTGAGTAGCCGTTTTTTGCGTACATCACGGCCCACTTCATCATCTTCGAATTCCTCATCGGCCAGATTATCTTCGGTATCGTCACGCTCACAATCATCGAAATCCGAATGATGTCGCTGCTGTTGTCGACTATGGTGATGATGATGATGATGATGGTGATGATGCTGGTGTTGAAGTTGGCGTCCATTGCGCGGTTTCTCCTCACTTTCATCCAGTTGATCCAAGCTCTCACGACTTTGATCAATCTCCAGTGAACGTGGTCGTTGACGATGCCGATGGTTGTGATCTTTCGACTGTTGTTGATGCTGCGTATGACTAATGCCGTTGACCATGTTCGGCTTGTTGGCAAATTCAATCAGTTGTAGATTTAAATGATTGCGATTTTCATGGAGTATCTCGCAGGATTCTGTATCAGATGTTTGCCTATGAAATAAAGATATGATAAATAATTTGGTTAAGAAGGCTGTGAATGGTTCTTACATTTGACTTGACTCCGATGGATTCTTATTACGCGTTATCTCCTTGATGGCTTCTAGGCCTACCGGATGCTTCGATATGACGAAACTTGTACTCACTGGAATTTTTGAAGACTGCCGACCGCCAGTCGGTGACGATAAATCATCGAGTATTGTTGTCATTGCTGCAGCATCGTACTTGCTGGCAATCTTACTGTTGTTGTTGCCACTGTTTGAGTTGCTAATGCTAATGTTGCCATTGCTGCCAGAGCCACCACCAACTGCATGTCCGTTGTTTGAGCTCAGCTTGCTGTTGCTGCCCGAAAAACTCAGTTCAATGTTGTTGCGACTGCTGCTGTTGCTGGTTGTATGGCCCTCCGGATTAGTGTTTGAACCGGATGTCGTGTGGTTACCAACACCGCCGTTGGATACGGATTGGGCCATGCTGCGTGCTCTTGAAGATTCATTTAATAGTCTTTGCAGTTCCCTCTCGAACGGTGACTTGGTAGAGTTGTTGGTGGTTGAAGCGGTGGTAGTATGGTTATGACCAGCAACTCCAGAGTTGTGTTGTTTGTTTGGCTGACGATCTTGGTATTCAAAACTATTGCACGAGTCACCTTTGTGCTGTGTCGTCGTAGTGTGCTGTCCTTGACTCTCAGTCGTTGAGCTAACCTCGAAATCGCGCAGGTTTGACATGTCCACAACGGGCGAGATGGGATCAACTTGTATATCGCAAGGATATAGCCATTGCAGTGGGTTGCCAGTGCCATTGCGATTCAAATGATTGCTGGGCGCTGTTATGCGCGGTGAATCTTCATCGCCTTCACCCTCGGTTGTCTTCGAGTAGCTCTCGTCCGAGGAACTCATCGAGGGTGAGTGTGGCCGTGAGCTGAGATCATCGGTGGAAGACATTTCGCGACTCTCCTCGAGTTCGGTCGGTAGCTTTGGCAGGGGCTTCATGTACGTGCGTAAGAGAGGTGTTTGTTGTTTCAGATTTGTTGTCATAGTGGCGGGTTTGGGTGGTGGCACCGGAAGTGGTGGTTGGGGCTGTTGGGAGTAGATAGGGTATAGTTGTTGGTGTTGTGCTTGTTGTTGCAAATGGATTTGTTGCTGCTGAAGTAGTACAGTATTGGGACAAGCATAACGAGGCGGTTCATATTTAGGTGGATGAGGTTGTGGCTGTTGCATAGGTATTATCTTTGTTTGGATTAACACAAAGATGACGTATGTAGATCAGTCACATAAACACATAGATGGAGAAGACACAAATATTAGCGTTAACATGCAAAGATATATGAGTACGAGTGATGTTGAGAATTTTGTTAAACATACTTAAATTATATATTTTAAATGAAGGAGAGAATTTTATAGTAAATATTTAATAAACTTGAAAATAAGATAGATGAATAAACCGAGGTAGACCAAATGGGAGGAAATAATGCGATATGAATACCAAAATCTGTGAGAAACTAGGATTGTATTTTTTTTTTGTTTTGTTTTGTAAATATTTATAATTTTTTACTGAGGACAACTGAAGTAATGAAACCCAAATTATTTCTTTTTAAAGAAAATGCCTAAATATAAAGACCAATGTGTGTGAAGTCGATGCAAAATGTCTTAATTTTCACTACTTGGTATTCCATATATTTACATAGATTTTTGATTACAGATATAAAATATATATGTGTTTGGTTAGGTATCAACCAAAGGTTGTGTACATATGTATTATCTTTATTTATAAAACCATAGCCCTTATTTGACACTCTTAAAACTTTGCAGCCACGAGAGGTGTGATCAAAAAATAAATGCTATTCTTAGTTAAATATAGCTTGATTCAATTACGAGTTATCCTGTACTATTCTATACCAACTATTCTATACGTTTAATAATCCTGTAGCTTTGTGAAGCTCGTTTTGCTTCATATATAAACTATTTCTTTATCTTTCCTTTAAACATCCCCAGTTACAATCATATAAAATAATTAACCAGACTAGATTTGATTCGAATGAGCAAGTCGGAAGGAGAAACTTATGTGTGTTTTGGTGGACTAGTCAAGTCGCATTGCAGAAAAGCTTAATAAAGTTGCTCTAGTTACGACACTGTACGCAATACCGAGAGAACAGTTTTACTGTTAATATATTTTTAAGTAAAAATTCTTTAGTCGCGAATACACTTAAATGGTGAGTAAAACTAGGGTGAAGATAGTTTATGCTAATGTTATGCTAATGTTTTTGTTTTAAAAAGAACAAACATTGCCATTTTTTATGGAAAAGGATTTTATGCATGTGGCTGCATAGTCTTGATTCTTAGTAGCACATCCTGTCAACCTAATTTAGTTGTTTGCCATGATATTGAATCGATCATTCTTGGCAACCCACAAATCGCAGATATAAGTAAAAAAAATTGCGCGGGGACCTCTTTTGATTTTTACAGGTTAGATGAATTGAAATGTGGTTTTATTCACGTATGACAAATAAAGTGGGTAACAACAATAGGTGTGGGACACAAAGGCGTATTATTCAACAATCTGGTTGCTAAGGAGTTTTGAAAGATATTGTGTTCCTAACATTATATTCATTTGTATAATTAATAATCTGTTTAAAATTGAAGAGACATCCAAGCCATTGTTTGTTACATTCAAAAAATAAATCCTAAACCTCTTCTTGATAATCCCATACCTATAAAAAATGCCGTCTCTAAAAAGCGAAACAGGACAAAAATAGCAGCTTTTTCGACTTTCCCAAAATACATCGATTAAAACTAACAATTTTTAAATCTTACAAAAAACAACAAAACCCTGATTATCTCTCTTCTGGTTGTATTTTAATGAAATCATGTTGAAAATTGCATTAATTTGCGTTAAAAAGTGTCTGGACCTCTCGGTACCAATGCGAGTTCAGGTTTGAACCCCAGTTGAAACAACAGAAAGTTTTGACGTAGAATTCGTCATTCTCGGAGGTAAGTAGGGTGGTTGATAGTGATCAGGTGTCGGTATTTATATCACAATTTGAGCCTTTGGTGTGCCTAAAGTACTAATCGTACAATATTGATGTTAGCACTTGTTGGTCTGCTTGATCCCCACTGGGAGAAAAATTCATGTTGGAACTCTCTAACTTATATGAATTTTACACAGTTACATGAAATATAAAGTCAATATTTGATGTTTTTGTTTGCTTAAGTTTGCTACCTATTTGCCAACGGTTTCCGGTTATTTCGACGGTGAAGAAAGCACCATCTAGCGTGAAGACATAAATCTTATAATTAAAAAAAAGCATACTTTTGGGGGTATGCTGTTTTTAACGGAATCGCGTTGCCCAGTAATTCTGAGTAATTTTGAGGGGCATGCTTTCTTAACAGAATCTGTTATTGAAATGTCAAAACTCCGCAGCCAATCAAATATCCGGGCATACTATCGAAAGTGAAATTTTGACATTTCGACTCTCCACATGGGTTGTTGAACTTGGTAGTATTGAACAAATTTTGTTTGCTTGTTTAAGTTTTCTACCTATTTATCGACAGTTTCCGGTTTTATCGACAAAACCATAAAATTTGTATGGGAGCCCCCCTAAGGAGTGGTCGGAGGGAACAGGTGTCGAAGGCAAAAATGTTTCTTTTGCAAAAGTAATAGGGTCGGTGATACATATTAACCCTTTCCGGCACTCTTTTAAAGGTCATATGCTCAGGTGTGTGGAAAAAATATTTTGCTAAATATTTTTTAAAAAGATTAAAATCTACGTGTTGTGTTACGACATAGTCGAAACTACTGTATCTTTTTTTTAAATTAAAATTAGTTTTTCTGATCGGTAGTCATCGGTTTCTTCAAACAACGACAAACCTCAGAGAGTAAATAATGCCATGTAAAGCTTCTTGAGAACATGCACATTAGCCGTTCGGAGTAGGCTACTGGCATATTTATCTACGAGGTGTGGCAATTAAGTTCCGGGAATTCGTCAATAAAACACGAAAAAATTAAGTTTAAATCAAAAGTTTATTATCGACCTTCACAATAGTCTCCCTCTAACTCTACACAACGTTTCCAACGTTGCTCCCATGATTGGAAGCACCCTTGGTAATCCTCCGACGTTAGACCGTTCAGCACCCTTGTTACGGCTTCCTTGACCTCCTGTACGCCACCATGGTGAATTCCCTTGAGGTACGACTTCATCTTGGGGAATAAGAAAAAGTCGCAGGGGGCTATATCAGGGCTATAGGGTGGCTGCGGCAAGGTTGGAATGCCTTTGTTTGCCAAAAACTCACGCACAACTAATGAGTTGTTTACGTTGCTTGTAAAGTAAATCACTCATTTTCGTGACGCGACTTAAAAAAGCACTTCCAAAAAACACGCATAAAACACAAACTGAACGTGCGATCGACTTCAAACTTTGACTGGAACTGAAGAAAGGTCACTGCCCTCTAGACATGTACATACAAAATACGCAGTGTTACCAGTTTTCGAATTATAACTAAATTCCCGGAACTTAATTGCCACACCTCGTATATACTATTATATAAAAGGGTTCTCTCGGATTTTTATCGTTCAGTCCCGGGGTAACCGCTGAACCGATTTAAGTAATTCTTTCACTATTCAATTGCAATAATAAGCGACCCTGCTACTGGGTACTACGATTTTGGTAAATCTTTTTATTTAATTATTTAAGAATTCATGCATTTTAATCCATGCTGCCATTGTATAAGCAGCACGAAATAATAGCAAACATTAGCTTAAGCTCTTTGTTGAGAGAGAGAGGTGAGCTTCTACAACTCACCGTGCTGGTCTCTTGAGTGGATAGTTGCACTCAGTTAATTACTGCTACAGTTAAGTCCATACTATTATATAAAAGGGTTTTTTTGGATTTTAATCGTTCAACCAAATTCCTTCACTATTCAATTGCTATAATAAGCGACCCTGCTACTGCTATTTTATTTAATTATTTAAGAAATCATTAATTTTAATCCATGCTGCCATTGTATAAGCAGCGCAAAATAACAGCAAACAATAGCTTAATCTCTTTGTTGATCGAGAAAGGTGAGAGTCTACAACTCACCGCGCTACCATCTTGAGTGGATAGTTGCACTCAGTTAATTTCTGCTGCAGTGTTGCCATAAGACCAATATATCGTAGAGATATGAATATATGTTTTCATATCATATTTACACTCCCAAGCAACGCTGGGAACGGGTATGCTAGTACATAATAAATTGCAAAAAAAAACAAAAATACTCAGAAAAGAGAAAAAAAAATAATTGGATGATAATATGGACTACCTGGTCCGAAGTGTTTAATATGTACACATGTCGCATATAAAGGTCTTTAGTTCACAACCAGCACAATGTTCATGGCTTCAATTTTTACAGGAGACACATTCAACCCATATCTCACCAGACCGATCTCTCGAATAAAAGGTAGAACAATATAAACACTCCGCGTCGTCTTTCCCAGAGGCCTTTACAAAGTCTAGATTATCGTCAACAGATTCGTCACAGGATGACCAATTTATGATATAGACCACAAGTCCATATTAGCCTATGTAGTGGTAGTCCATATTGCCCACAACACGTGTTGACGAAATAACTGACATTAATTAGGAACTTATTTTTGTTTAATAAATTATAGGGAGGATGGTCCATATTACCCGCGTAGTCCATATAACCAACCTATACTCTACTGATGCCGGTACCTGGACAAACTGATGCCGATACCTGTGCCGATGACGTTAAAGGGACCGATGTAGATATCTATGCCCATGCCGATATATATGCCGATCCATAAACCGACACCTATGCTTATGCCGATAAGAATAAAGACACAGATTGATTGATACTGGCATTGATCCGTTCTTGCTTAATTATTCTGGGTTTTTGTGACTATGAATATGCCTCTATAACATACATACCTATATGTGTTAGAACTTTATGAGCTTTAAGACGAATATTAATTAAAAAAATGTTCAAGTATCCAATATTGAATAGGCATTGGCTAAAGAATCAGTAGTTTCTACCGATGCCTTTCCCTAAATTATGGGCGATGACGATATAAATTCCGAAACCAAACCGATACCGATTCAACAATCTTAAACCGATACCGATTCTTGAATTGCATGTCTATCCCAGCAGTACCGATGCGTATGCCAATAATTTGAACACGAGTTATACCCTTCCCCCTTTTAACTCTTAAATTATTCAAGAGACGTCATTTCTTCGACACATTTTAACAAAGTTTAAAGTTCTTTCGGACTTTCCAAGAAATAGCCTACGAGCTATCTACCTACGAGTTCTGATAGGATATTAAGTAAAAACTTTTTTTTTTTAATACAGTTGGTGAAACTCTTAAGCAACTATTTTTGATCACCCCACCTCGGTGGCAATAAAGTTTTGTTTTTTTTTTAATGCATCAACCATATCGACCGTAAGATGTGAATAAATCATAAAAGTAGCTCCTCATTCCACATAAACTCACTCACCTTGGCCACTGGTGCTGCATGCAAAAGAGGTTCACTCTCGTGGCAATTATTATAACTACTATTTGTGTATGGTGAATGGTAGTTGAGACGTGCCGCATGCTCCCGCCTGCCAAGCATGACGTTATTGTAACCATCCAGTTGAGCGTAATGCTCACGCATGTTAGTATAATTTTCTCGGTTAATACCGGGATTCTCAATGATATTGAATTGTTCGCGCAGCATTACCATGGATGCGGGTGATGGCAGCACTGTAGCAGCAGGAGCTGGTGAGGTTCCACCACCCACCACCGACAGTGCAATTAAAGCAGTGCCATTAGGCGTAGGTTGAGATCTCAGTTGAGGGTGTTGCGACTGTTGTTGATGTTGCAGGTAGTTCGCATGGTATTGCTGTTGATAGTTGGTGTAGTTGAAACCGTTGCTGTTGCTGTGCTCGCCATTGTGTCCATTTTCGCGTATATTTGGAAGTCCACCGTTGGCTATAAAGCTCGGCAGTTTGTTGTACTTGTTGTTAAGACGTTGTTGTTGCTGTTGCTGCAAATGTGTTAGATATTGCTGCTGCTGCTGCTGCTGTGGATGATGTTGTTGCAGCAGCAATTGTTGCTGCTCTTCTTGTTGCTTCAACTGGAGGCTACTGTTGCTAATAGTATCTGGATTATTATAGCCGTATATGCTGCTGCCGTTGCTATTGTCCCTCTTCAGATTGTTGCAGTTGCTGCTGCCATCTTTGTTTATGTTGTGCTGATAGTTATTGATGTCCTGTAGTTGCTGTGGCTGTTTTTGGAAGTACTCAGTGGTATGAGCGTGCATTTGCAGGGCGTTGCTAGTTTGCTGTTTATTTTGTTGCAACTGCTGTTGCTGTGCTTGTTGTGCTGGCAGCTGTTGTTGTTGTGGATAGTTGTTGCCTTGCAGCGGACGATTGCCAATCATGGCGTTACGCACTTCACCGTTCAGAGCATTATTGCTGGAATCGCAGAGGAAGTAGGTGACCATATCACCTTTGCCCTTGACCTTAATAGTGCCGCGACAACTGTGGATATAAAGGAATTTATTATTAATCATTAGATAAATCAATAGATAAAATAAGCGATTCTATAACTGTTGTTGGTTTTCGCCCCATTTACATACCGAAATTCGAAATGCGATCCTTGTAGACTATCGACAACCTCCTGTGTTACTTGCGTATAGCCTGGTATCCCAGTTGAGTCCATGCGACTGGCTACATTGACAGTATTGCCCCAAATATCGTATTGCGGCTTACGTGCTCCTATGACTCCAGCTACCACAGGCCCAATATTGATGCCTTAAAAAAAATGGAAAATGTGATTTTTTTTATATTATATTCCCACTATTCAAAAAAGGGTTGACACTCACCGACACGCAGCATAAAATTGTTATAGGAATGACTATTGATCTCCTGCAAGCACAGGCGCATCGCCTTTACATACTCTACCAAGCCCGTCATGTGTCGACGCACCGAGTTCGAATCATTGGCGTTAATTTTGTATTCTAAGGATTTGAAAGGAATTTACATTTTGACAGTTGTAGGGATAGAAGCATTTGTTTTTTAAGACTTACCTGGTATAAGACCCACTACAGCCATGTATGTGCTGCCCACAGTTTTGATTTTATCGATGCCATGGAAACGCTCCTCTTTTAAAAGCTAAACAAGGAACATTTTAAAAAGATTTAGTTTGATTTATAATTTAATTTTTGTTTTTGTTTCTGCCCCATATTTACATACCTCATCAAAATCAGCTATGATCTCATTAAGAAGACGCAGACATTCTAGCCCCTGATCGGATCCATCCATTTCCGTATAGAATTCATGGAAATTTGGCACTGAGGCAAATATGACACCCACCTTTGCGTAGCTCTGATGGTACAATTCCTGTGAAGGGTTACCCTAAAATAGTTAGCAAGACCAGAACTTCTAAAATGATTAACTAGCTCAAGGGAAGGTTGGCCACAGAGATACGAGTACCGTTACATAACGTCAAATTACGTTGAGAGGTAAAAAACATTTAGAAGAGAGGTAGAATGAAAGAGACAGACAGGGTGTGCTTGAGTGTAGAAGTGAAAGATTTGCACAGTTGAA
Organism: Pherbina coryleti; assembly: GCA_943735915.1. Taxonomy (NCBI): domain Eukaryota; kingdom Metazoa; phylum Arthropoda; class Insecta; order Diptera; family Sciomyzidae; genus Pherbina; species Pherbina coryleti. Next base: position 40,254,845 of record OX030951.1, on the reverse strand, counting down.
GTTGCGGGTAAAGTGATTTAAAAAAATTAAGTTTAATTTTTTAATAATGTCACGAAATTTTCTTTTAAAAAAAGAACTTTACTTTTTTAAAAATGAAAATATGAAGCTTTATATATTTTAACTTAAAAAAAATTATTGTACAAAATTAAACGTTTTTAAGTTTTTCTTGTAGCGCAATAACTCGTTTTCTTCCAAGAACGTTATAACTAAAGAAAAATATAAATAAAAAAAAAATGGGACTATAATATACGCTTCTAGGAAATAAGGTGTGAAAATATAAAAGAAAATAATTCAGCAATAAAACCCATTTCGGTCTTATGACTTTGAGTCAACTCCAACTCCGGTAATTTTCGAACCATTGTCCAGGACACGGAGCATCTATAGATATTCTGCCACGATTGTCATTAGAAACAAGGAATTATTAAAAAAAAAAAAAAATAAATTAAGAGTGGAGAGGGGCTATATGAGTATATTTCTAACTGATCTTCATAAAAGTTAAAGTATTCTTTACTATTGCTATTAAAATTTCACAGAGAGAAAACTATTGAAGTATTGTAAGGGTTGCTCACTAGACCGGATCGAAAAAAAAACTTCACGTGCCGGTATCTGAAATAAGAGTTAAGGTGGAAAAAATAAAAAAAATATTTCTTTTTTCACAGTGTAAACCCCGTTAGCAAAAATGTTTTGAAATCCTGTCGAAAAAATTTAATCGGGACCCCAAAAAAATGTATACAGTTCACAGGGTTGTAAGAGGATCTTATTTCTGAAAAATCTGTTTTGGACAACAAGGTGTCACAAATTCATTTTTTAAGATTTTTTTTTTAAATATGAAAATATTGAAAATAACTAATGACATGAAATAACATTAAATTTAATGTTGTTTTGACCTTTAAACTTTCTTATTAATGAACATATTATTAAAAGGCCAAAACCATATAAAATTTAATGTTCATATGTCATATAAAAAATAATTCTTAAAACATATAAGTTGGGACACCCTGTTGTCCAAAATAGATTGTCCAAAAAATAAGATCTTGTTACGACCCTTTCAACTTAATACTTTTTTTTTTGGGTTCGGATTAAATTTTTCGACCAGGGCTGCAAAAAATTTTTGGTAACGGGAAGTGCACTGTAAAAATTTGTTTTTTATTTTTTCGACCTAAAATTTTATTTTAGACACCGGCACGTGAACTTTTTTTTCGATCCGGTCTAGCACTGCTTACAACGTTATAAAAGAAGCGCTGCAAAAATTATGTGGGACTTTTTTTTTTATTTTGTCGTTTTTGTATTATCGGTAAAAATTAACTTTTATATACAACACCATTTCCAATTGCAATTCAGAAAAAAACGATTGAAATTCAGAAAATAACAATTAAAATTCAGAAATTCATTTCAAATTCAGAAAAAATCATTTGCAATTCAAAAAAGTTCAATTGAAATTCCATACTCCATTTCAAATTCAGAAAATTTAATTTGAAACTAAAAAAAAACAAAAAACTCAATAGAAATTCCATTCGAAATTCAGAAAAAAATCAATTGAAATATAGATATTTTAATTGAAGTTCAGAAAAAATCATTTGGAATTCAGAAAAAATCAATTGAAATTCAGAAAAAAATATTTTTACTTCAGAAACTATGAATTGAACTATCATTGAACTTTTATGAATTCCAAATGGTTTTTTTCTGAATTTCAAATGGAATTTCTGAATTTCAATTGACTTTTTCTGAATTTCAAATGGAATTTCATAATTTCAATTGACCTTTTCTAAATTTCAAATTGAATTTCTCAATTTCAGTTGATCTTTTTTGAATTTCATTTGATCTCTTCTGTAATCCAAATGATCTTTTCTGAATTTCAAATGGAATTTCTCAATTTCAATTGATCATTTCTGAATTTCAAATGGAATTTTTCAATTTCAATTGATCTTTTCTGAATTTCAAATTAAATTTCAATTGATCTTCTCTGAATTACAATTGGAAATGGTGTTGTAAGGTATATATAACTGCATTTAAAATAATCTCAAAGCCGTTTTTAACTTAGAGGTTGTTTTTTTAAGTTAGTACTAGTTTCAGACAGTTATATTTGTCCAACCAATTGCAAAGTATATTGTAATGACATGCACGCTTCAAGAACGTTGTCAAATTTTATTAAATTGCTCCCAAGAATGATAGAAACAAGATTACGCGTTCCGCAAATGAGAGAAAGCTTTACGCCATCCAGCGCAATTGTCAGACTTTGGTATAATTTTACTTTAGGAGTCTACGCCTAAATATTTTTGTCTTATTTTTATAATATGTATATGGACCTCCTTAACCTATTAGTGCAATAAAATTTTGTCGGTCTTGAATGGTTTAGGAGATAAAAATCGTGAAAGTTTAAAAATTGTAATTTTTTCGTATAAGAGAATTTCTATATTTTTATACAGAAGAAAATAAAAGTTATTTTTACTTTACTTTTCCGCAAGAATTTATTTTCAATTTTGTCAATTTGCCTAAGCGATCGCACATTTGCATTCGTTTAGCGCTGCGTGACGTCATGCACTCAATTGAGAAAGAGAGCATTAAATAACGGGAATGCGGAACGCTTAATCTTGTTTCTATCATTCTTGAATTGCTCCAAACATGAAGAGCACTTGCAGTATATTACACCCGACTAAAGCTACGATGTGACACCGCTATTCGCCGTATCGAAAAATTTTGTTCAGCAATGAGGCTAATTTTTGGATCAATGGGTGAGTTAATAAACAAAACTGTTTAGGATAATATTGGAAAAGGATAAGGATAATAAATTCCCAATGACGCACCTTGGAGTTAGACAAATCCCAGTGGAATTCTTTGCTCACAAGGACCTTAATTAATCCCTAATATCCATAAAACACATAAAAGCCCCAATAATGCACCTGGGAGCTGGCCAAATCCAGTGGAATTCTTTGTTCACAAGAACCTTCATTTTGGCCCAATCCCAATGTAGTCAGTTTTCGACAAAAACTCTAATTTTTGTCTTAGAAATCCTTAGAAATCCACAGCACATAACAGCTCCAATCACTGGGCAAATCCCAGTGGAATCCCTTGTCCACAAAAGCCTGAATTCCATTTCTAGGAACCCACAATGTTAAATGTTAAAGATTGCTTTTGTCTAAAATACGTGAATACTATTCACGTGAATGCAAAATCACGTGATACGAACTTAAACAACTTCGCGTGTAGTTCGTGAATAAAATACACGTGTCGTTCAGGTTCGTGTTTTCACTTGATTTAGAAAAGAAAAAAAAAAACGTGAACATGGTAACACAAAGTCTTGGAGAGAACGGCGACCATGCTCGAACTTATTGAATCAACGTTTTACATTCGCTTAGTGTGGTGCTTTATCACCAAAAGTCGAACTAAGTTGATCGATGCATTCTTTTCTTGTCAATTCACGTCGACAATCGTAAAAAATCATCACTCGAAAATGTTCACGTGATGATTCCACTTTTTGCTGAAATACAATTTTCAAATCATTGTAAACAATGCAATAAGCGCTCTTAGACCAAAATTTTGTGAGTAGAAAAATGTTTAGAAAATGTCAAATTTTCGAATGGTACTGTCAAAATTTATATGGCAATGCTTAGTGTTGTCGACGCGCAAGACTTAAAAGGCGGCCCTCGTATATTGAACATAATGAGTGTAGGAAAGGATGTCTGCTTCATAGCAATAAAAACCTTGCTTCCCCAAATTATTTAAAAACAGCTAAAAAAGAGGGCAAAATGTATTGATTTTAGTGGCAAAATACAGACCCTAGGTTGATTTTATGGCTCTTAATTCAAAGAAATGTGCTAAAGACCAAGCACTTTATATTGAGCATTCAAAAAATTTCTGTTGGTGCCAACAAAAATTTCTTAATTCAAAAATAATTAAACTAAACAGAAGTGAAAGCTAAAAAAAAAAATAAAAACCAACTTCTACGCTATACATAACAACAGCATGCAAACATTATGTTATTTGCAAATAATATATTCACCATGTTGCTCCGGAATTGATTATCAAGAAAATGTGCAGCCACATGAGCGGGCAGCAAATTATGTAAAATCCGTTTGTTCGACTCCTGCAGAACATCCATTTCCTTCTTTTCCTGCGATGCCTGCAGTTGCCACAGGAAGTCCAAGCGCGCTGTCCACTCAACTAGACGTCCATGCACCAATATGGCAATCATAAAGATTATGATGCGCGCCAATGAAATCAAATGAAGCGGAATGGATGAGCTATACGGATGGTTTGCCAATAGTAAACACATTCAGCGCATGTATGACAAAGAATGAGAGAGAGGGAGATAGAAAAAGTAAAAAAAAAATTTGATTAGAACGCTGTTGACACGGTAACACGCTTCCAACCGAAGGTGATTGAAAAGCTGTCACCTCGGCAGGTTACAAAGGATTATGTGGTGCATAAAACGTTGGTTGAATAAAAACTTATTCCAACTAGGTTAATTCGATTAGAGAAAAAAAAAAAAAAATAAAAACCAATAATGGCCTGACCTTTTTTGTTTTGTTTTTTTTTTTTCTCTCTCTTATTTTATGGGGTGGACTTACTTCACTCTGCTGTCGTAGCACTCGAAAATGTTCACGTGTGACAACTCAATGAATAAGCCGTAAATGGTGCCCATCATGATAATCAGCAGCGATTTGAATATGATAGGAAGTCTGAAAAAAGAAATATAAAAGTAAATTCAAGGTTAATTTTTATCTAATTTAAATATAAAAATACCATTTAATAAAAAATGAAATTCAAATTCGATTATTGGCAAGTAGCCACCTTTACAACCAGTTAATACCTATTCTTGAGTTTTGTTTACAAGGTGTGAGTGGACAAAGATGGGTACGAGTAGATGGATGTTTGAATATACCAGTAAATTTGGTAGAATTAACCCAACCCGCTTAACTCAAAAACCTAATTTGTGGGAAATCGAAAAATATGTTTCAATTGGCATTGGGCTTACATATACGAGGCGTTATAATTATACCTAGATGTAGGTACGGCCTACTTGCTACAAGAGGAGGTGCAGGTCAAAAATACAGTATGTCCAATAATAGAGCAAATAAACTTAGTTTCCTAAGAATTCATTTTTTGATTTTTTGACATGCAGTAGATTTGAAAAAAATTTCTTTCATTTAGTCAAGTGTAGACTATCTTCTCCGTGTATCTATTGTATAACTGTAATATAATACCGTTATCATGTTAATATTTGTGTTTTGGCATTGGGAGTCATTTGCTCAATTGTGTTACAGAGCTTGATGTGCGTGGATGTGTTTTGCAATGTAAAATGAACAGTTTCATATCTCTGACATCCTGGAAATATTTACTACTCAATTAAGCTTATGTTAATATTAGCTTAATATTTAAAGTAATTCCTTTTAGGGAAATTTGGAAGTTAACTGAATTCATAACAAATTTGGTTATCGAAAAACTAAATGAGTGCCCGTCGTATCATCTTGTAGGTGTTTCATACGCCTATCTGAAGAACATTGCTAATAACAATGATATAGAGGCTGCCAAGCAGAGTGCTGCTCAACGAAGCATTTTAAAATACCTTGACGGGAGAGCTATTATAAGTAGGAATGTGCAACTGCCAGCAAAAGTCGACTTCGACTTTTTTCACATTTAAAAATGTAAAAGTCGACTCACCGACTTTTTGAACCTTTAGTACTCGACTTTTCGACTTTTTCCGAATTACTTTTGTATCGCTTTTGTTTGGCAGCTAAGGAGCAAATGACTCAATTCAAAAAGTTTTGAATTCAAGGTTTGATGAGTAGCCATACTACCTGCGTTAACACTTGTTGGACGAACATTTCGAACTTCGCCATTTTAAACAAATCGAAGTGCTTCATGAAACTTTCTGCCTAAAATTCTAGCGGATGCAGATTGGGATGCTGAAAAAGTTACGGTAAAAAAGTAAAACAGTTTAAAGACTCTCGAATTTCTTAAATTAACAATATTCTGGAATTCAAATAATCCGGCAAATGTAATGCTGAAATAACGAAGAATTCCTAAAATCTTAGTTAAAAATTCTTGTCTTCCACCAATTTATTTATACCAGAGACTGTAAATAATAATTATTTTTAAGATTTTTAAATCAAAAAAGCATGGTGAAAAAAATCGGCGTACCGCTTTTTTTAAGACACATTAAGAATCCTCTCACATTGTAGACCCTGATTTTCTATCTATAAACTTTAAAAATTTTTATCTGTTAAAATTGTGAATTAAAAAAAAAACAATTATTTTTGCTTATTTTTTTTTAAGACAAAACTAAAAATCAATATTTCAAACTTAACCGCTTCCCTTTTTGGTTACCTATAAAAATTCTCTTCATCTTCTAATAATTAATTTATTATTACAACTGCTGCCAAAACGTTCGACTTTCTGTCTATACGAAATTTTTTAGCTTAATGAGGTTTGACAACATGTGGGATCGTTTGGTCGCAAAACTTAATTTCCAGTTATTCAGCCATCACACTAGGCTTGGCAACATGTTGCATCGTCTGAATCCCACAGTAACGTTAGGATTTTGTTTCGCCTAAAATTATTATCAAGCAAAAGTCGATTTTGGACTAATTTCGACTTCAACTTGCACATCCCTACACTAAGGGAAAAAAATATTAAATTTATCCAAAAACTTTTTTAATTTATTCAAAAATCGAGTCATTTTTGCACCAATAACGCATTTATTTAAATCGACCACGTAAATATTTAAAATTCATTTAAATACTTTTTTGATTAAATAAATTATTAAAATATTTAAAATAAAATTAATAAAAAATATATTAAAATTATGCACGAATTTTTTTAAAATATCTTTCAAATATTTACTATTTGAAAATAAACTGTCGTATTTAAAGAAAATTTATATAAAAATATTGAATTTAAAAAACAACATATTTAAATTGAATATGTTATTAATGGTTTTATAATATTATTTTCTTCATATTGCGTCCATCAAATAGCATTTGCATGTATTATTTATTCTCGCTTCACTTTTTTGTTCTCTAATTTATACTATTTTTGACAGTTGGTGCAATATTAGGGCACCAAATGTCAAAAATAGTATAAACTAGAGGGAGAAAAAATAAATATACAAAATACATACAGATAGAAGCAAAATATGTAGGTTAATGACAACCGGTGCAAGATATTCTTGAAAAAATATCAAGTTGTCACTCCACCCTACATAATTTCATTTCTTTGCCAAACATGCATACTATATTACCCTCGCAACAATAACTAAATGAGAACTATAAGACCTGCAAATGCAAGAAATAAACTGCAGGAACAGAGTGCGATACTGTTGCTGCTTGTCGGAGTGTGTGTGTATACGTGTGCGATGCTGTTGCTGCTTGAGTATAAATAAAATTCAAATACGGGGAAAAAACGAGTTGTAAGGAAAATATTTGATTTATCCACGTAAATATTTGAATAAAATTTATACTCAGGCGTGGATAATGCTAATATGCGTTATTTCCCTTAGTGTAGCTATAAACAGTTCAATTATTATAGGAACGGCAAAATCAGGCACTGGTGTTCAAAAGCAGCACAAAAATAACTTGGGGAAAGAAATTTCAAGACTGATTTTTTATGAAGAGCTGAGATAAATGGGATACAAGGCACGACAAAAGATCTACACTAAGGGGAAAAAAATATTAAATTTATCCAAAAACTTTTTTAATTTATCCAAAAAGCGAGTCATATTTGCACCAATAACGCATTTACTTAAATCGACTACGTAAATATTTAAAATTTATTTAAATACTTTTTTAATTAAATAAAATATTAAAATATTTAAACAGAATTAATAAAAAATATATTAAAATTATGCACGAACATATTTAAATATCTTTCAAATATTTACTATTTGAAAATAAAACTATTACTATTTAAATAAATTACTTTACTTAATTATTTACTATTTAAATAAATCGCATTTAAGGAAAATTCATATGAAAATATTGAAATTGAAAAACAATTTATTTGAGTATTTCCCACGAGCTGCGTCCATATCAAACGCCATTTAGTGGTATATTTTATTTTCTTTTTGTGAAAATATGATTTGTGAGTGTGGTGGTGAGTGCGATGCATGATGAAATCATGTAGAGTGGAGTGACATTCTTGAGAAAATACAGAGTTGTCACTCCACCGTACATGAATTCATCATGCATCGCACTCACCACCGCACTCAGAAATCATATTTGCCAAATATCCATGATATATTACCCTTGAAACATTAACTAAATGAGAACTATAAGACCTGCAACTGTTGGTGCGAAGAAACTGCAGCAGCATCGCACAGGAACAGAATGCGATGCTGCTGCTGCTTCGCGGCTGCTTGGCAGCTGTATGGAATATGCATGTCAGTGTGTGGCATAAATAAAATTTAAATACGGGAAAAAAACGAGTTGTAAGGAAAATATTTGATTTATCGACATAAAAATTTAAATGAAATATATACTCAGGCGTGGATAATGTTAATATGCGTTATTTCCCTTAGTGTAGAAACCCCTACAAACATCACGTTACAAAAAGTTGTGGTTAGCGTTTGGGAAAGCTCATATAAATTGTTTTTTGGAGCAGTGCTCTTCCGTGATTTGGACTGACAAAATCAAATAAGCATGCACAGATCAGACGGAATCCGGTATGTGTGAAAAAAACCATCCAATAGAATAATTGCTTGCGATGTTATTCCTACCGGTAAATTTGGAAGAGGCAAATTTTTATTCTGGGGTGTTTTACCAGAAATGCTGTCGGAAAATTAATTTTGATTGTAAGTAAAATGACGACTAATATCTACATCAATATATTACAGCAAGGATATTTTCCTTCTTTCGAAAAATTGGGATTAAATGCTATGAATTATACCAATCCGATTGATAACCTATGGTTTTTACTGAAAAAGAGGGCCTATGACTATCCGAATCCGGCAGAAGTTTGGAACGCTATTACCCCCAAAAAATGTGAAGATGTAGTTAAACTACTAGAAGGTCTCAAAGTTGTTAGTGAGCTGATTGTATCATAATTGAGCAAAAGTCAAGAAGTTTGACTTTTATAAAAAAAACTACGTATGTCTTAAAGCAAAAGTAAGTATAGGCTTAATCTAAGAATACATTGGTTAACACGATGCCACTCACGATTTTTATCCCCAGTGTCCTGTGTGAAGAATATTCGATGCTAAAGTTGTAATCGAGATAGCACAGTTCTTTTGATTGTTACCCAATAGTCTAAATTTTGGTGGTATTAATTATAGTGATAACGTATTCCTTAAATTTGGCGAATAAATAATTATCATAATTTTTGCATATGCATTTTTTTATTTTTGAGAAATGTATACTTGAATGCATTTTTTAACTTTTTCAAAAAAATGAATATAAGATTTTCTATCTCGGTTATCAGAAATGGTACCCACGGTAATTTTTTCAATTTGGATTCTTCAAATATTTCTGAACAACACCCTGTCTAAAAGTTTTAATTTAAAATACCAGCTTAAGGTCACGATTTTATTTTCTACTATCGTGTACTTTGTTCTATTTTTCGGTATCGTGTTTACCAATGTATTGTTAGTTTAAACCTATACTTACTTTTGCTTTAAGACATAAGTAGCTTTTTTTATAAAAGTCAAAGTATTTTAAGGTCATTATTTTTCACTGTTTTCCTCAAAAAGACAACTTTGTCCCTGCGGGATAGGAAGACATCCTTTTTTTTCCTTAAAATATTTTTTGGGTGATCTTGACAACCCCATGCAACTTTTGAGACCTCTTAGAATGTGAAATTCGAAAAAAATTGTAATTCGATACGCTCTAATGGTCATAACAAATCTGTTCTCTCAGATTTTTAATATTATTATTATTTTTTCGGTTTTTATTATTTTTTCCGGTTTACTGGGAAAAATATTCAGCGAGAACGCAGAAAAATGCAATGCCGCGTAAAAGCATAAATTTTGCGGTGAGCAAGATATCTGGAGACTGCTTCACCTAAAAAAATTCCGGTTTAGTAAAGAGTTCTTGGGCGTTTAATCGTTGATTTTTGAAAAGTATTAATTTTTGACAAAATGGCGGACGTAAAAAGAAAATTTTCATTTTTTGTGCCCAAAATTGAGGTCGTTTTAGGTTATAACTAAAAAAATACGAAACTAAAAAAAAAATCGAACGATTAAACGCCCCTTAACGAGTCCTTAAGTAAGTGTCGAAACCTCTACCTGAATAGCTACCTTGATGTGGTGTAGGGGCTTAGGTTGCCGTGACACAACAGGCTATGATGACGGGAGCTTCGGCTCCTGGTAGGGTCACCCTTGTCATACAGGCTGCGGTGTAGCAATGAACAAAAGGCTATTCAACCCCTAATCCAAGGTGTCAAGCGTACCGTGCCTACTGGATGGTTTGCAGCCAGGGGTTAATTCCGGCTGTATTAGAACGGAGCCTCACTGACACCTGGCCACCTCAGTGAGTAACCTTGGCCTTACCACGTCAAGCGGGGCTCTGGCGTGGTGGACCACCCTTTCCCTAGCTTCTCGTGGGTCCAAAATAGAAAACCAACACGCAACAACTCTAAAACCTGACGGAGATCCTTCATCGATCTCTGTCTGTCAGCCTATGGCTGAAAAACCTGAGCTAATCGAGCGGTCTGACTACTCGATCGTGCTCTCTGACAGTGACAGAGAATCCGTCACTTCTGCAGGCTCAGAACTCTCGGACGTAACCTGCATAGACAGAGCAATTGCCTATGAAGGAGAGTCAGTGAGCGAACTGAACCTTGGCAGCTTGAACATCTCTAGAAAGAGACTGCGCACATCGCAGAAAAAAATGATCAAGCGCCTTATGGCTGACAAGATGCCATACAAAGAAGCACTAGAGAAGGTCCTGGCGGTGCCATCGCCTGGTGCATCTGTCCCCTCTGGAAAGAGAAGAAGGCCAAGTGACGACTCACCAGTTGTCACAGTGAAGAAGAAGTCAAGGCCAGAAATACCTTCTTTCGCTGAGGTGGCAGGTGTAATCCAGGTGGCTGTAGTTCCGCTGGACTTTCCCAACAGTCATCTAACCCAGGATGAACAAAAAGTAGTGGAGAAAACCATCATAAAGGAGCTGCATAAGCTCCCCACCGGTGGTCCACAGATTAGGTTTCTGGGCTGCTCTTTCAAACCGGGCTGGATGACTGTCAAGTGTGCGGACGTTGCAACGCGAGACTGGTTGAACAAGGCAGTTGCAGTCATGGCCCCTTGCAAGGATGCTAAGCTGCGCATGCTGGAAGGAGATGACCTTCCTAAGCCGTGCGTCGCCACTGCATACTTTCCTGGAGCAGACTGCGGTGCTGAGGAAATACTACGCGTACTAAGCGTACAAAATAATACGTTACCAACCTCAGACTGGAAAGTATTGAGGAAGGTCGTGAACCCTCAAGGTACTGCCCTTACCATCTCGATGGATGAGAGATCAGTAAAACTGCTTGAGAAACTGGACAATCTGCCATATTATGATATGAACAGGGTACAGTTTCGCATCAAGCGGAACCCGCACTCTCGTCCATCCCCCCAGGCCAAGGTGAGTGGAAACGTGGGGGGGAAGGAGGCTGATCATCGACCTTCCGCCACAACGAGTCAAGAGACTAAGACGATAGTCTCGACTCCGGGGCCTAAGGTGGATGACCAGCACCCATTCTGCTCCAGGTCCACTTCAACACCAGTATCCTCAGTGTGTCAGGAGGGAAGATTGACTAGTCAGCTTCCCTCGGACAAAACAACACCACCTCCACTGCCATCCACCAGTGCAGAGGCAAAATCATCTGCCCCTGCACGGCCGGCTGGCAAAAAAACGGACCCAAAAAGAACGGACAAATTCACTAAAAGACCGCCAACAAGACCAACGGACGAAAACCGAGGACCGCAACGAAGGGGACGTGGCGGAAAAAAGGGGGATTCCTTTAGTAAGAATCCCCAAAAAAGGCACTAATGGTGAAGGCTGTACAAGTCAACCTTCACCACGCCAAAGCAGCTTCCGCAGTTCTGGTCCAGACAATGCTTCAACACGGAGTAGACATTGCATTTGTGCAAGAGCCCTGGACCAGCACAAACGGCGATATCCTGGGTCTAAATAATGCAGGTAGGATTACATATTCCAACTCATCTTCTAGACCCAGAACCTGTATTGTTCATAATAATAATATCTCTCTTTTTCCTTTAACAGAGTTCATCAACCAAGACCTCACTGCGGGCCTGATGAAGCTCAATGATGAAAAGGAAGTCATTGTAGCTTCAGCTTACTTTGCGGGAGACGAGCCCATTTGTCCCCCGGACTGCATAGCTGATCTGCTTAAATTTGCTGCCAAACACAAGACAGAAGTTGTCTTGAGCTGTGATGCCAACGCTCATCATACACTGTGGGGTAGCACAGACACAAACCAAAGAGGTGAGTACCTTTTAGACTTCCTTATTTGTAATAACTTGTATGTATGCAACGTTGGAAATGAACCAACGTTTATTACCGCAAATAGAAGAGAGGTTCTAGACCTAACTCTTACCACATCAGCTCATGATGATATAATAGCTGACTGGTATGTTTCAAAAGAACCTTCGTGTTCGGATCACAGACACATTAGGTTTGAAATAAAGTCAGCCATTATACAAAACCTCTTTTATCGCAGAAAACAAGACACTGACTGGAACTCCTATAAAGAGCAGCTTGATCAGCTCATCCCCGATAAACTTCCCCTCAGAATCGATACGATAAGCAAATTGGAATACTCAGCAGACTATGTCCAATCATGCATTACTCAATCTTTTGAGGACAACTGCCGTCTTAAACTGAAGAAGTTCAAGAGACAAGCACCCTGGTGGAACAACCATCTCAACGACCTCAGAAAAGGAGTAAGGAAGCTGTTCAATAGAGCTAAGCGCAATAATGATTGGCTATCCTACTCCCGATCTCTTACGTATTACAATAAGGAGATCAAGAAGGCTAAAAAGGACTCGTTCAGGAACTTCTGTGGCTCCATCAAAGATGTTCCAACGAGTTGTCGCCTTCAGAAGATCTTATCAACTGTCAGACCACAATCCCTAGGTAGTCTATTACATGGGAACGGTGTTCAGACAAAAACAAAGAAAGAGACCCTAGAACTCCTTCTCAATACTCACTTCCCGGGCTCCGTCATTCAAAACGGTCCCCACCCAAACCAATCTTACAACTACGAACAGACAAATCTTCCAAGTAGAGAAGATTGGAGAATCAGCAAACAGATCTGCAATACTTCAGCAGTTAATTGGGCCATAAATTCCTTCAAACCCTTCAAATCTGCTGGTGGAGATGGTATTTTTCCAGCTCTCCTACAACAAGGTTCAGAACATCTGATACCACTACTATCAAAACAATTCAGCTGCAGCCTAGCCTATGGCCATATACCTGGAGCATGGAGAAAAGTGATAGTAAAATACCTTCCTAAGGCTGGCAAAGGCTCAGAGAGTAATCCAAAATCTTTCAGACCCATCAGCCTTATGTCCTTCATACTGAAAAGCATGGAGAAAATAATTGACAAATACATCAGGGAGAATGCCCTGTCAATACACCCCCTAAGTAAGGCACAACATGCCTATCAAACGGGTAAATCAACAGAGTCAGCACTTAATGACCTTATAACCACAATTGAAAAATCTATCGACTGCAAGGAAATATGTATTGTCGCTTTCCTTGACGTCGAAGGAGCCTTCAATAATACGTCATACGAGTCCACTAGAAGGGCACTTAATAACCTTAACATGCCAACAATCATAGGCAGGTGGATTATGACGACACTCAATAGCAGAGTTATCCAGACCTGCCTGGATAGCACCTCCCTCAAAGCAACTACAACCAGGGGATGCCCGCAAGGAGGCGTCCTATCACCTCTGCTTTGGTCACTAGTTGTAGATAGTCTCCTAGTTGAACTCAAAGAAACTGGGATAGAGGCGGTTGGGTATGCTGATGACGTAGCAGTCATCATACGGGGGAGCTTTGTCCGACGTTCTACAAGCAGCACTGAACACAGTACAGAGATGGTGCAATAACCAAGGCCTCTCCGTAAACCCAAAAAAGACAGTCATTGTTCCTTTTACAAAACGACGCAAGCTCAATCTGACTTGCCCGGTACTTTTTGGGGAAAAAGTAGATTTTTCCAACTCAGCAAAATACCTGGGAGTGATCCTGGACAGCAAACTGTCTTGGAACCTCCACATAGACCGCATCATCAGCAGATCAACAGCCTCATTGTGGACCTGCAGAAGAATTTGCGGCAAAAACTGGGGGTTAAGCCCTAAGATGATGTACAATCTCTATACTTTGATCGTCAGACCAGCACTAACATACGCGTCTGTAGTATGGTGGTCGAAAACGCTAGAAGGATCAACCATCAAGCGGTTAGGACGAGTTCAAAGATGTGCAGGGATATGTATGACAGGCTGCATAAGATCTACGCCAACAGCAGCCCTCAACGTCATCTTAGGGCTCACCCCAATCCACATACACATCCAGATGGAGGCGAAGCTCAGCCTTCACAGACTCTTCCATCTGGGTTACACTGTCCCAAACCATCCCTTAAAGGGACACCTAACCTTAATCAAAACCCTAAAGCGAGAAAAGGAGTTCTGCATGCCATTAGATGACATGCTTCCCAAAAGCCGCTTTAACAAAAACTTCATCGTAGTTATCCCCCCCAGATCCAACTGGGAACACGAGAAACTAAACCCGTCCGAAAACGACCTTGTGTGGTACACAGATGGCTCCAAAATGGAGAAAGGCACGGGAGCAGGGGTCTTTGGAGAACACTCCAATGAGAGCCACTTCTTCAGTGCAGGTCTATTTACCACAATCTTTCAAGCGGAAATCCTTGCCATTAACAGATGCGTCAGACTGAACTGTATGAACAATGTTAGAGGCAAATTAATTTTCGTCTTCTCTGATAGTCAAGCTGCCCTTAAAGCTCTGACATCACCTATCATAAAATCCAAGCTAGTGCTGGAGACTGTAGACGTCCTCAACGACCTGGCTGCGCAAAACAATAAAGTTACTCTACAGTGGATTCCTGCCCACTGTGGTTTTGACGGGAATGAAAGAGCAGACTCCCTGGCCAAACAGGGAGCATCATCACCACTCACAGGACCGGAACCGTTCTGTGGGGTTGGTAAGAATCTGTTCAAGCAACACGTCAAAAAAGCCTCATTCCGCGAATCTCAAGACATCTGGAAGAACTGCTTAGGACAGATATGCACTAAGCAAATATTCCCAGAACTTTCTCCCAAGAAATCGAAATTTCTTATTAACCTAGGGAAGAAAGACCTAAAGATGATGACCGGAATCATAACTGGACACTGCAAACTAAAGAAACACCTACACAAAATGAATCTCGCTACTGATTCAGTATGTAGATTATGCCTTGAGGATGAAGAAACCTCCAGACATATTCTCACAGAATGTCCAGCCCTTCTCCATATAAGAAAGAGAATCCTAAATAGCGAAATAGTCTCAAGGACACCTTGCGATCCTCAACCTCGAAAATATATTATGTTTTCTGAAAAAAACTAAAGCAAACGAACTGCTTTAAGAAAAGAAAAGGTATGGCACAATAGGCATCACAGGATGCCGCAGTGCCAGAGCTGAATTAGCTCGCCACAAGCATATCTATCTATCTATCTAAGTGTCGAAAATTTGGTTGCAATCGGATGAGTAGTTTTTGCGCAATCTTGCTCACCGCAAATTTAAGGTCTTTTGGGGCATTGCACTTTTCTACCTTATTGACGAATATTTTTGGACCAAAATGTCAGGGATAAATCTTGAATAGTTATACTTTAATAATGTAAATAAAAAATTGGTCTAAAATAAAATACGGCTTCAAGAAACAATTTCAAAAAAGTGTAATTTCTTTTTTTGAAATACTCCCGGAGGCCCTTAATAGCAAACGTGACTGCGACAAGGAACTGCGTTCCACATGAAAGCATCTGGTATCTATATACGAGTAAATATTTGAGTAAGTGAAGCTTATTAAGCTGAAAGAATATTTAAAGCAACAATCAAGGGATGGACAAAGCTACACAAATATGTTTTTACGAAAGGAAACTGTGAATAAAAAAAAAAAAATTGTACATACATGTTGAACTTACCGCAGAAATACGGACACCGATAGAAATGCGAAAGCGGCTGATAATGAGACATATTGCGGCAGCGAGCACTTGCGATGAGCAACAATCTGATGCGCCAGCATTAGCAAATCATCCTCCAAAGTGGGCGCGCCAGTTGTAATATTGCTCGAACAGGGATGATCCGATACACAGGTAAACTAAAGGCGATTAGAATTAAAGAAAAAAAAAAATACAAAAAACTACAAATTTAAACGCTACGACATTAACTTGTTACTTACCACATTCACCTGACCCACTGAGTATATCAGAATTATAGTGAAAATAGTTATGGACAGACGCAGAGCAAAACTATGCGAAAGATCCCAAATGATCCACTTGAGGCGCACGGCCAGTAGAAGCATCAAAATAGCGCTGATCCAAACGAAAGCAGTTAGGAAGAGTAATAGCAGAATCAGCGTACGCGGCAGCGCGGTAACCTGTAACGCTGCGCCCAGTATTAGCAGCAACAACGAACAACCCATAGCTGTGGTAAAGCCCAGATCAAAATCTTTGTGATATTCGCGCTCCTTTTCACTCTCACGAAAGCGCAAAGTTATGCGATCGACATGCTCCGATTTGTCGCAGTCTACAGAACGCGCGTTGATCGCTTGCGATAGGAAGCGATTGACGCGATTTGTAGGTTGATGATGCACAGAAGAGTGACGCTTGCGAAAGGGGCGTTTTAATTTGTCCGTGACCTTGGACTATATAATTTGTCGGATATACATAGATAGTTAAATGCGTGTTGTTGGTTGTGTTAGTGGAGTAGAGTTCAAAGAGAAGAGTCAAAAAAAAAATTTATAGTGAGTTAATTTTCGGCCTTAAAAGTATGGATTTTGTTTTATAGATACTAATAGAATTTATAGTTTGTGTAGAAAAGATACATTGTGCTGAGATATAAACGAGTTGCTAGGCAAAAATGTTAGTGAATCATTGCAAAAAATCAAGCAGTTTTTATCATAGTAAAAGCGGCAAAAAGCAAGCGATCTATTGTGAAATGCTAACGAAAATTTAGAAAAAACATGCCAAGGTTTGGCAAAAGTGGGAACTTTTGTGGGAAAAAATTATTATATCTTAATTATTAAAAAATTTTATATAGGATATCAGCCCGATTTGGTTGAAAAAAAAAATTATGTAATGGAAGTTTTACACTCTTAAAAAAAATGTATGATTTGGAATATGAAGGGACACATATTTTCCAATTTTCACTTTGAGACGATTTTGCGGATTTGTGATAAAAAGAAGTATAAACAGAGAAGATCTTTAAATTTTTTAATAAAGTCTTTATTATCTGAAAATTAACGAATACAATCAATATTATGAAGAAAAATATACACTAAAATAAAAACCATATTTATGAAAATTCATAAGTTGCGAAAATGTGAAATTTAAAAGTTGTGAACCATTTAACATATGAATGAAAATGTAGGAAATCTAAAAAAGTTGACTTTTACTTGCTTTTGATAAATTTTGGTATTTACTGACAGCCAGAGTCAGGATCAGAGTCAGAGTCAGAGTCAGAGTCAGAGTCAGAGTCAGAGTCAGAGTCAGAGTCAGAGTTAGAGTCAGAGCCAGAGTCAGGGTCAGAGTCAGAGTCAGAATCAGAGTCAGAGTCAGAGTCAGAGTTAGAGTCAAAGTCAGAGTCAGAGTCAGAGTTAGAGTCAGAGTCAGAGTCAGATTCAGAGTCAGAGTCAGAGTCAGAGTCAGAGTCAGAGTCAGAGTCAGAGTCAGAGTCAGAGTCAGAGTCAGAGTCAGAGTCAGAGTCAGAGTCAGAGTCAGAGTCAGAGTCAGAGTCAGAGTCAGAGTCAGAGTTAGAGTCAGAGTTAGAGTTAGAGTCAGAGTCAGAGTCAGAGTCAGAGTCAGAGTCAGAGTCAGAGTCAGAGTCAGAGTCAGAGTCAGAGTCAGAGTAAGAGTCAGAGTCAGAGTCAGAGTCAGAGTCAGAGTCAGAGTCAGAGTCAGAGTCAGAGTCAGAGTTAGAGTCAGAGTCAGAGTCAGAGACAGAGTTAGAGACAGAGTTAGAGTCAAAGTCAGAGTCAGAGTCAGAGTCAAAGTCAGAGTCAGAGTTAGAGTTAGAGTCAGAGTCAGAGTCAGAGTCAGAGTCAGAGTCAGAGTCAGAGTCAGAGTCAGAGTGTGAGTCAGATTCAGAGTCAGAGTCAGAGTCAGAGTCAGAGTCAGAGTCAGAGTCAGAGTCAGAGTCAGAGTCAGAGTCAGAGTCAGAGCCAAAGTCAAAGTCAGAGTCAGAGTCCGAGTCAGAGTCAAAGTCAGAGTCAGAATCAGAGTCAGAGTCAGAGTCAGAGTCAGAGTCAGAGTCAGAGTCAGAGTCAGAGTCAGAGTCAGAGTCAGAGTTAGAGTCAGAATCAGAGTCAGAGTCAGAGTCAGAGTTAGAGTCAGAGTCAGAGTCAGAGTCAGAGTCAGAGTCAGAGTCAGAGTCAGCGTCAGCGTCAGAGTCAGAGTGTGAGTTAGAGTCAGAGTCAAAGGCAAACTTGAAGTAAGTGTAAGAGTCAGATTCTGAGTATGAGTATGAATCAGGTAAGAGTTTAAGTCGAAGTAAGAGTAAGACTCATAGTCAAAGTCAAACTCGTAGTTATAGTAAGAGTCAGATTCTGAGTATGAGTACCAGTTAGGTAAGAGTTTAAGTCCTAGTCCAAGTCCAAGTCCAAGTCCACATCCAAGTTCAAGACCAAGACCAAGTCCAAGTCCAAATCAATGTCAATGTCAATGTTAAAGTCAATGTTAAAGTAAATAATAAAAAAAAGTTAGAGACAGTAAGAGTCAGAATTCTAGTTGAGGTTAGAAATAGAATGAGAAAAAATTCTTAGTAACAGAGATTATAAATTCTAATTTATAATCAGAGTCAAAGTAAGAGTTACGAGTAGATTCAGAGCCAGTACAAAATTCAAGTTAAAAGTAATATAAAGGTGAAGTCAAAGTTAGTCCATGTGACAACCGAAATGTCATGTCAAGAATTGAGTCAAAATTAAGGGAAATGCAAAGTTAAAGTCAAGTCAAGAGTTAATCACTAGGCAGAGGTAAAAGTCAAGTTTTGAGGTGACTAAAGCCAAATCAACATTCAAATAAAAAGTCAAGTCATGGAAGAGATATGTGGGGAATCATGTAAGAAGTCAACTCAAGAGACAAATCAAGATTTGAGTCAAGAGACAAGGTAATTATAAAATCTTAAAATACTTTTAATCTTAAAGTCAAATGTTAAATCAAGACTTAAGTTGAGTTTGAAGTCAATAATAAAGTCAAAAGTAAAGTAAAGAGAAGAGTCAAGAGTCTGATAAATTATTGAATTAAATGTTTGAACAAGAAGTGAAGATTCCATTCAGGAGTTAAAACAAGAGTCTAGTTAAAAGTTGAGAATACAGAGATTAGTCAAGTGTATTTATTGAATCCAGATGAGACTGAAGTAAAAAGTGAAGCAAAAAGTGAAGTCAATAGTTAGGACAAGAGCTAAACTAAGGTTCAAGTCAAAAGTTATGATTAACATCAAACCAAAAAGTGATAGTCAAGAGTCGAATCAAAAGTTAAGTAAAATTAAAATTAATAAAATTTTATTTAAATCATACAAAGAACAATGAAGTCTTTAGGAAGATTAAGGGGGTAGTTAAAAATCAAGTGACATATGGTCAATAGTCGCGAAAATTCAAGTCAAGACTTAAGCCAAGTTTTAATTAGAATCCAGTCAAAAGCAATGTTAAAAGTTAAATCAAGAGTCAAGTTTAAGAGTAAAGTCAAGAATAAAATAGGTCAAGTTTTGTCAAGTGAAGGCCAAAAATATGGATTCAGCCAGAATTAAAGCCAATAATTCAGTCAAGGTTGAAGTCATTAGTAAAGTCAAAGAAGCAAATCAAATAGGAAGTCAGCAGTCAAATCAAGGATCAAGGCAAATCATGAGTTAAGATATAAGAGTCAATCAAAACTTGCGTCACGTGCGTAGTCAAGATTGTAGTTATGTGAGGAATATGCCAATGTCTAAGTTAAAGACCAGACAGAGATTAATTAAGAGCCAATTAACATTTTTCTCCTATAAAGTCAAGAGTCACGCCAAGATTCTAGAGTCATGTCAAGTTTTAGTAGCTAGGTTGATAACAAGTTCAAAGCCTTGTTAAAAGTCAAGAACCAACTGAAAAAATTAAATAAATGAAAGTCAATGTAAATGTTAATGTAAATTTAGATAAAAATTACTCTTGAAATGGGACAAAAGTCAAACCGACATTGAAATTTATAGTCAAGTCGAGAAATGAGCAATGGGTTAAATAAAATGTTGAATCGAGAAACAAATCAGGATATTAGTCAAGAAGCCAATGAAGACTGAAATTTAAAGTTAAGTCAAAACTCCAGCCAAGAGTGAAGTCGAAGTCAAGTCAAAAGTTAAGTCAAGTGTCAAGACAGAAGCGAAGTCAGGATTCAGGTCAAAACTTTAAACATTAGTCAACTTATAGTGAAGTAAAATGTCTTATGAAAAGTTCAGTCAAGAATCTGATCAAGAAATAATGAAGATTAAAGTTAATTCAACGAGTCAAAGAGTCGTTCAAAGATTCAATTCAAAGAGTCAAATCATACCAAGTCAATAATCAAGAATCCAGTCAAGAATAAAGTTGAAAGCTAAGTCAAATATGAAGCTCAGAGTAAACATTAAGTCTACAGAAAGCGTCAAGACAAATTGTACACCATATTTTTTAATACTTTATACTTTATTTCAATATTTTAAAAAATAAGTAAAAAGGAAAAAATTTTAGTTTTTTTTGGAAAAAAGCTCTTATTATATACTAATTAAAAATTTAAAATATTTTACAACAAATCTTCACATAATTCAAAAACGAAAAATACTCCACCTTCTTCGAGTCAAAACAAAGTGTAAACTTAAAGTTGTAAATAAGAAAATATAACTTCAGTCCAATTATCAATATTTTTTTTCTTTTCCACGTGCTGAAATCACAGCTTTCAACCGTCTTGGTATTTATTCCATAAATTTAGTTGTTACGTTTGATGAAATTTTGTGAAATTCTCCAAGTTAAACGGCTCTCAGCGAGTCCTTGCTGGATATCGTTCTCTTTCTTATATGTCTATCCAGATGTTCCCACAAATGTTGAGGTCCGATGATTGTGGAGGCCGATCCAGCTGTTTTGTAGTTTTGCACAGCAACCTTTTTACACTATCTTGGATGTATATTTCGGATAGTTGTCCTGCTGAAACACCTACAAGCGTTCCAGTCCTAATTTGTTAACACTTGCCGGCAAATATTCTTTTAAAATATTAAAGTTATCGAATTTATTTATTGTACTGTCAATACATGTTTAATTTCCTGCTCGGTTTGCCGTCATACACTCGCACACCATCACCGAACCCCCACCATGCTTTATTGTAGAAGTAACATTTTGCTCCTTGAGCTCCTGAGTTTTGCTTCTCCACATTTTCGGTAGATTTTTTCTTTCCAAAAAATCTCGAATATGATGCTTTCGTCACTAAAAACCATGTTTTTCCAAAATTAAATTAAATGATTTTCATACTTTTTAGCAAAATCCATGCGTAGTCTTTGATTTTTTCTTGAAATAAACGGTTTTTTTCGAGGGATTCTTCCAAATAGACCATTTGCATTTAATTCACGTTTTATAGTACTGGCACTAACGTTGGTTCCTGATGATGCGAAAAGATCATCTGCTATTTTCACTGCGCTTGCAGTTGGATATTTTCGCACTATTCTGACTACTGATCGTATTGCGATTTCACATGGTCGATTTGGTCGATTTTCTAGTGCTCCAAAATTTTTGTATTTGTCAATGATTTTCTTTGGCGTCCGTGGCGTAGTTGGCTTAAGTGCGTGGCCGTTATGTCAAAGAACCTTGGAGACCCAGGTTCGAACCCCAGCAGTGACAGAAAATTAATTGAATTAAAATAATTTTTCTGTACGGACGCCACCTCTCTGCAGACAATGGCAAACCTCAGAGAGTAATCAAAATGCCATGTAAAGCTTCTTGAGAATAAGAACATTTCGTTCATCGCCGTTCGAAGTCGGCGTTAAGCCTGTAGGTCCATTTCTCGGTCAATTGTGTACAAACTTAATAACACGCACAACACAATTGATCCTAAGAAGCTAGGTCAAAGTCCTTTCAAGGGCTGAAATGACCAGTTATTTATTTTTTATTTATTACAATGATTTTCTTGATGGTATTATGGCCTCTATCAAAAATTGAATCGATTTCGCGAAGTGACTTTCCCGCTTAATGGAATTTTATGACTAATAGCCTAAACACATTCACGACGGCTGCAGTCGTGCAGCAGCTGTCAAATTTTTTTACATGCCTTTCTTATGGAGGTGTATGTGGTGAATACATTGCAACGACAATGCTCGGCCGCAATGTTGCTGTCGTCGATATAGGCCGTGTGCTATTCGGAAACTTTTCACTCGTGGTAGGAGAGAATTTACTGAGTTGAATACAATTTCTGTCTGTTGAAATAAAATTGTAATTTTTGCTGTGCCAAAAGGACGATGAAATTTTGACAACTAGAAATGTTGACGTTTTAGATTTTGGTAGTGCATTAGCACAAGAATTTAATTTAATTTGCGAAATTGTTGATATATATTGAAAATTAGGGATTCTGGTTGCTATGCTGTCAGAAACACAAAATTTTTAACTGCTTTACGACTCACAAACTCACAAGTGTTTTTTTTTTCATTTTTGCTTGTGTCAAAAATTCTCTTTCCGATTGTCAAAAATTATACTAGCCCCTGGGGCTACATGAATATTTGACAATCATATTCACCTCACAAGTGCCAAATATTCTCTTTTAGACTGTCAAAATTTCATCATCCGATTGAAAAGTTTCCGAATAGCACACGGCCATAGATTTAATTCTAATTTGAAATGCAACAAGAGCAGCCATTTTTTGTTTTTGCTCAGTTGCTCTAAATTTTTACATAAGACAGATACTTTTTTTTTGTTATTTCGGTGTTTGCTTTGGTTGACGACAAACTTTAAGACTATTAACGCAGGTAATATGAAAAATTTTGTGCGGAAGCATCCTGCCATATATGATCTTTATAATTGTTGCACAACGTTCAAAATAATCAAGCCGCACACGATATGACAACATTTTGATATTCACCTCATGTTGCACGGCTGCAGCCGTCGTGAATGTGTTTAGGCTATAATTCCCGTGTTTGAATGGAAGATTAACTTCGCATTTAAAAAAAAGTTTTCTTTCCAATTTTTTTCCTCACTTTACCAAAGGCGAATGATGAAGAAACATTAACTAGCATCTCCAATTTGAGAGAGATACCGTTACATTTGTTTAAAATATTTGAAATTGCTAAGCTTACATATTTAACAAGGTAGACTCGTGTCGGAGTAGTGGGTACAGCAGCTGTCAAGCACAAGAAGAATATAAAAAAGAAAAAAAAAAAAACAGCGAATAGAAGACTGTGCTGATGATACAATTACAAGGAAGGCTCATATTGGAGAGCAGGGTGCGCTAGTTGTTAAAATCAGCTGGTAATTTTAAGTTTTTCTAATTGTTGTTGTTGCTTTTGTCGTTTCACGTTTGTAGTTCCTACAGCTGTGTTGTTGCAAAATTTCACAATTGAGCAGCCAGTTTAAAATGAGCTTACCTTGTAATTGTATCATGACTGTGCTTTTATTCGTAAACAGCCGATTTTGACAGGTGCTGTACCCACCACAAGAGAGAATTTTAACAACTAACACTACTTTGTTGAATATAGGTATACACTTTGTTTTGACGCGATAAATATGGACTGTTTTTATTTTTATTAAATATTTTGTTGTTGTAGTAAATTATTTGCAAGACTTTATGCTTATATTAACCCATTAAGTCCGGGAAGAGCACAATTTTAATATGATGTTTGAGACTTATTTTTTGGTATTAAAAATTGGAATAAAAAATTCCAAACATACCTATTCTACTATTTTTGGGGTCGCTCTTTCGATTGGTCGGATTTGCAGAATAATGACTTTTGGAACCAATATGGCGCATTTTAATTAAAATAACGACGGAAACAACCAATTTTTTTATCGTAAACACCCCGTATAATAAACATTATCGCATTGGTTTCAGACATTTCATGAAATTTAATCAGCTACAGATCCACGATCTTAAATTTTGATTTAAACGTTAATTTTTTACGTATTGATATATTGAAGAGGTTAGGTTGATTCAAACCAAAAAAAAATTTCCATAGTTATACTTTAGATATTTTGTGCACTTTTGGTTTTAGTTTGGCACCGATTCAGTAACTTTATTTATGCGAAAAAGATTCACAAAAAAGAAAAACGCAAAAAATTTCGTTATTTTTTTAATTAAAATGCGCCATATTGGTTCCAAAAGTCATTATTGTGCAAATCCGACTGCACCAATCGAAAGAGCGACCCCAAAAATAGTAGAATAGGTATGTTTGGAATTTTTTATTCCAATTTTTAATACCAGAAAATAAGTCTCAAACATCATATTAAAATTGTGTTCTTCCCGGACTTAATGGGTTAAGAGAGACTTTAATAAGAATTCAAAACATTATAAGTTTTGGGACTAATCACAGTATTGAAGACTTACATGTGGTATAACTCGTGTACAAAAAAGTGAACACTTTGTTTTGACGCTCACAGTATATAATAGTCAAAAGCAACGTCGAGTCAAAAGTCAAGTATCTTTAAAGTTATGTCAAGAGACTGGCCAAAATGCATGAGTCAAGTTAAATTTCTAAAGTCAAATTAATTTGTCAATTAGTATTTGAGTTAAAAATTTTTCTGGTAGTAATTTGATTTTTCTCACATATTTCACCAACTAAATTTTTTAAATGAGTCTGTGTGCGAATAAAGCAAAAGCATTGCCTGACACCGTTAGTTTCTCAAGCAACTTTATTATAGACACTCACTTAAAAACATACCAAAACCAACAAGATTAAGAAAAATAACAAATATTAGTGAAAATAACTAGCGTAGCAAAAGTGTGGACAAATTCATATAAAAAAACTAATTTTTCATTTTGGATAATTTCAGAGGGGAGAGCAGAGGCAATTAAAATGCAGTAAAACTCGAACTGGAGAACAATGGAAATGATTTAAATACTTGTGGAACTTTATTATTACAGACTTAACATAAGTAAAACAGTTAAGAAAACAATCATTAAAATTAACCCATAACGCAAGTAAAAAAAAAAAATAAAAAAATAAATAACAAAAATATAAAAATAAAAAAATAAACAAAGTAAAAACCATATAATATTCAAACTTAAAAACGCAAAGAAACCAGCAAAAAAACCAACACAAACGCATTTCATTCTCACTTTATTGTTCTGTCTATGAATACGACTAATCGTACTCGTAGCTGAGTTAGGATTGGTTCCTACGGTTACGGAAACACTACCACCGGCTGGTGATTGTGCGTGTAAAATTTTTTGTAGCCGTATTACCTAGAGAAATATGTAGAAGAAAAAAATATAACAAAGAAGAAGAAGAAGAAGAAGAAAAGAAGAACAAACAAATCGAAATTGGGAAACAAGTATACAAAACGAACGCAATATGAAATGCATCTTAGATTTACAGCATTTTTAAGATATTTTGTGTACTTTTTTTAAAAAATATCTATTATTACTAAAAAAGTACTTGGGCGGGGGATGAAAATTTGAAAAATGAAAATTAATTTGTTTTAATTTTAAATTTCAAGATTTTTTTTATAACAAGTCACCATGATAACTGGCCAATTGTTTGATGTGAGGGTGATGAATAAAAATATTTATGCATCTTACTTTACATGGTGGGTGTTGCTTATGAGCTCTAAATAAGAGGAGGTTTTTTACAAAGTTCGTATCTTGTGTGAAATATATAAACATTTTTAAACTAATGCGATTTACTTTGACTATTGAGATAATTAACGAAGTAAAGATATATATATGTAAATATTGAATGAACTTAAAGAAGTTAAAACTGTGCTAATACTAATTCTTCCTAAATCATCTGTAATTGAAGATATGTTACTGGTTTTTAAACATTCTAGAGAATCATATAAAGAAGGAGTTGACTGTGTCGTGGCCACACCCACAGGTTTTGACATGAAAACGTATCCTTATTTCCCAAACTTGTCCTCATTCTTATGCTTGTTTCTGTATTTGTCCTTATCTTTGTCAAATTGTTGTTTTAACCCAATTCCTGAGCCATCCCTTGTTCGAATCCCTTACCCTATCCTTGTCCCACATATATTTTAAGTCTGTTTTTGTTTTTTTTAGCTTTGAACCAAGGATTTCAGGTGTAATACCTATTCAGTCAAGTCTGCCTTGGTTCGAAATCGGGTGATATATTAGTGGGAGGGAAGGGGTAATCAATTGAAATATGTGTAGGACGTTCTAAGCGTGGTGGAAAGCCGTAGAAATATGTTAATTTGAATCTGAGGCAAGTGGTGGCATTACCTCAGTCCACTCATGCCTGGCCGGGATTCGAACCCGGGACCTCTGAGGTGCCAGTCGAGCACGCTACCTTCTCGACAACCGAAGCTGCCCACTACTACCGAAGCATGATAGAATTAGTATAAGGTAGGGCCGACTCGGAGAAAAATGAAGTAGAAAGCAGAGAGAAGCGGGCTAGTTGTCAAAATCAGTTGTTCATATCTAGTTTCTTTATGTTAATTTTTCGCAGTTGATTTTAGGTTAAACTTTTTCAAGCTTTTCTGCAAATTGAACACTTCAACGGCATTTTATTGATTTATTTACAATGTTTTTACAATAATTTCACTCAAATTAACACAAACTTAACACACATGTTCGCACTATTTACAACTTGAAAACATAATATTTTTAATTCATTTGAGGTTTCTACGAACTTCGCCATTTTGACAATTAGCCAACCTTTTCATTATCCACTCTTCGTTGACGCGTGAGGGCACTAAGCGACTCGGCCCTATCTTGTAATTCTACCATGTACTGAAGAAAGTTGTCCTAGCCTTTTTCCCTATCCTTCTCTCAATTCTTGTCCTTATTCTTGTTCAATTCCATGCTTTAACCTATGTTAAATTTTTGCTCTACTTCTTACGTTATTCATGATCCTAATCTTTGTCCAAATCATTGCCCTCATTTTTTTCTAATCTTTGTCCTTTTTCATATCCCAATTCTTGTCCTTGTACTTGTCATAATTTCTTTTATATATTTGTTTTTGCTTTTGTGTGGTACATGAAGCCATTGGCGTCATGGAATATATCCATACAACTATGGTGCACTTAGGTTTCTTTAAGCGGTTCTCTGGAATGTATCATGAGCTATTAAGTTTTGTTTTCTTTTTGTCAGGTGGCCGAAAATTTCAACTTTACTGTCGTTCCTTAAAATTTACCGTATCGCCTATAGTCACGGAGTTATAATTCCATGTAACGTTTTTTTTGTTGCATTTTTACAGTATTTATCGGTTGCCAACGTAGAGTCGTGGCCAAAGAATTTTTTTTTTCGTTATGAGGTCAAAGAAACATTTTTACTGTCGCAAAGTAAAATTTTTCGTAGCAGTTTTTTTTTTTACTTTCTGACAAAAACAAAAACAAAATTAGAGACATTGTCGCGACGCGGAGGTAGCTACTTTAGCAACGCAACTGAAAATTCGTTATATGGAATTATAACACGCTATATATGGGTGCTAATGTAAAAATTATTATACATCAGTAGAGGCTGGATCTTAGCCCTTACAATAAAAATAGACGAAAAGTTTATTACGTCATAAAGCCACGAAGAAAGCCGAAAATGCAGCTATTATGCAAAAGCGTTGCATGGAATTATGACTCGACGAGTACATTCACTAGCGTAAATTTTATAAAACCCAAATGAAAAATTTTTACTTAGCCTTACGATAAAAAAACTATGACGTCTTCAGATAGCGGAGAGAGAAGCTTATGCAACAAAAATACGATTTTGTTGCATGGAAATATTACTCGCTGAGTAGATCTGCTATAAAAAATTTTATTTAACGACAGCAATAAGTGTATTTTAGGCCTCATAGCGAAGGAAACTATTTAACGCACACCGCAGAGAAAACCTTTCAATGCATAAATGCAACAACAATAAAAAACATTGTATGGCATTATAACCATGCCATATAATGCTATAAACGCTATGATAAACTTTCAAATTCACACATGAATAGGCCGGGATTCATACCCGGGACCACTGGGCTGACAGTTAAGTGCGCTACTTTCTCGACTATTGAGACGCCTTTTAGCAAATTGGCTATGGATTTGATGAACTGTATAAAATTAAATGAAAAATCATGATTTTTCGCCAAAAGTGGTTCAATCAATCCGATTACAAACAAAAAACAGAGAAAGATGAAAAAATCGTTTTTAAGGGTTCCCTTTTTGAGATACTGAATTTTCAAGTTTTTTTTTCCTCCATACAATTCGACCCGTAAAATAACTGTTTAGTTTTAATTTCTTAGAATTTAATTCCAAATGAGTTCAAAGGCAACTATATCTGTACTCTTCTTTATATCATATGCTTAAAAAGTTTCATAATTTCTTTCTCTCTAATGATCTCTTTAACTACTTTTATGCTATACTGTCTATGATGCTTATGACTTAATCAAATTATCTTGTAATGACCCTTTGGGGGGGGGGCCTTAGTAAAAATTAACTAATTCGAGTCGAGCTTTTTGGGGGCCTAAAGTCACATCTATACTATATGCCATTAGTTTTATTTCGTATATGACTTAGAGTCTTATTAAACAATTTAGTTAGTTCTTTAGCCATAAAGCCATAAAGTATATTGGAGATAAGTATATAACCTGAATTTGAACTTTTACTTTTAATCACTATTTTCTGTATGATATACGCTGCAAGTTAAAATATTGACAATACATCTGTTTTACGTTACAACAAATAATTACAGCTACATATTTATGTACTCAATGTTAATTACAAATTTACAAATTAGCAACGAGACAAAACTACGTAAGGTTATTCGTTTTATAAATAATACGAGCAGAGGTAAACGCTTAAAATTGTGTGAAATCGATTGATAACGATAGATACAACAATTGTACTGAAGGGTATTTGGGGCATTTCACATAAAGCGAAAATACAAAAAAAAAAATTTGAATATTTAGATTTTGTTTATTTTTTAATATGTTATACCTCCCTGAGGCCCTAGCTTGTGTGCAAAAATTTGGTTGTCGGCTTTCTTAAATCGTCTAAAAACACAGTTCGCCTTTTTCGGAGACGAAAACGAGACTTAGGAAATATTTATATAAATTAGTTAAATATTTATTTAAATTGAATTATTAATTAATTTTTTTTGACGTAGAATACGTCGTTCTCTGAGGTAAGTAGGGTGGTTGATAGTGATCAGGTGTCGGTATTTATATCACAATTCGAGCCTTTGGTGTGCCTAAAGTACTGATCGTACAATGTTGATGTTAGCACTTGTTGGTCGGCTTGATCCTCACTGGGAGAAAAATTTATGTTTGAACTCTCAAACTTATATAAATTTTACACAATTATATGAAATATAAAGCCAACATTTGATGTTTTTGTTTGCTTAAACTTGCTACCAATTTATCGACGGTTTCCGGTTTTTTTCGACGGTGAAGACATAAATCTTATGATTAAAAACAAAGCATACTTTTGGGGGCATGTTGTTTTAAACAGAATCGCGTATTCCAGTAATTCTGAGTTATTTTGAGTGGCATGCTTTTTTAACAGAATCTGTTATTGAAATGTCAAAATTCCGCAGCCAATTAAATATCCGGGCATATTATCGACAGTGAAATTTTGACATTTCGACTCTCCACATGGGTTGTTGAACTTGGTAGCATTGAACAAATTTTGTTTGCTTATTTAAGTATGCTACCGATTTATCGACAGTTTCCGGTTTTATCGACAAAACCATAAAATTTGTATGGGAGCCCCCCTAAGGAGTGGTCTGAGGGAATAGGTGTCAAAGGCAAAAATGTTCCCTTTGCAAAAGTAATGGGGGTCGGACATACATATTTACCCTCTCCGGCAGTCTATTAAAGGTCATATGCTCAGGTGTATGGAATAAATATACAAAAACCATAAAATTTGTATGGGAGCCCCCCTAAGGAGTGGTCGGAGGGAATATGTGTCAAAGGCAAAAATGTTCCTTTTGCAAAAGTAATGGGTGTCAATGATACATATTAGCCCTTTCCGGCACTCTTTTAAAGGTCATATGCTCAGGTGTATGGCATAAATATACAAAAACCATAAAATTTGTATGGGAGCCCCCCTCAGAAGTGGTCGGAGGGAATATGTGTCAAAGGCAAAAATGTTCCTTTTGCATAAGTAACGGAGGTCGGTCATATATATTAACCCTCTCCGGCACTCTTTTAAAGGTCATATGCTCAGGTGTATGGAATAAATATTTTGCTAAATATTTTTTAAAAAAGATGTAATCAAAAGCGAATTGAATTAATCTACGTCTTGTGTTGCGACATAGTCGAAACTACTGTATTTTTTTTAATAGAACTTAAAATTATTTATTTTAAAACTTCGACCCTTTTTATTTTTTATTTTAAGAAATTTCTTATAATGCAGAGCTGTCCATTTCGAGGTTTTAAGACGATGGTGTTGGCATCCCTGATGTGTCAAACATACCTGCCATTAAAACTAAAATTTATTGGTCTTTTGTCCGACATTTACGAAAGTGGGTTGTTAAAGCATTGTCCAACGCTTGAAAACTGTTAGTGGTGAATCCTGTCTGACCATTTTACTCTCGCTTCTTATGATCTACATTAGGGGTATTCACACTGAATAGATAGTTGTACAGATTGGTAAATGCTGTAAATTTTGTTTTTGTAAAGTTGTACCCAAGTACCATTGTACCCAAGTACTTATCTACCAATCTACTGTAGCCGACCCCATGACTTGTTTGGTAGGTTAACTTCTTGCAAAATTGAATACTTTTTCAATGTCACCACCTTTTGCAAAAATAGGCAATAATTGAAAGTAAACTAATAAGTAACTAAACTAAGTAAACTACAGCAAGCATTCTAAAAGGGGGCGTGGCACCTGCCATATAACCCAAATCTGCAATATCAAATAACTTTGGAGTTATAGATCGCTCAACATTGGAATGAGGTACTAGGCCTTGATTTACATGTGCCGTTCCGCTGGTAAAAGTTTATGGGCGTTGGACAAAGGGTGCGGCACTTTTTTGGCTGCCAAAATTTTTGGTTTAACTATCGAACTATTAGTCACATATCAAATACACTCGGTAAGAACGTACTATTTAGTTCTGTCCTTTGACTGGAAAAATTGAGTGAGCATTGGACAAGGCGGCATGGCACCGCCCATATAAGTCAAACTTATGGTATCAAATTGCTTTGGAATCAAATGCCGCAGTGAAGCAGTGAAACTCAGTATGGAAAGCCACTTCGAAATGCCCATCTACTAGAAAACTGGGATGGGCATTGTATAAGGGGGTGTGGCTTGGTCCATACAATTAAGCAATAGTCACAGAAGGTTTAAACTCAGAATAGAGTTACTATTAGGTGATATCCTTCTTCTAGAAAACTAGGACGGGCACTCGCCAAGGAGGTGTGGTTCCGCCCATAAAAGCCAAATTTTTAATATCGAATAGTTTTGGATCTAAATATCGTACAACAATGAAATTTAGAATGGAGTGGACGACTTAGTAATGTCTTTCTACTAGAAAACTGAGACAGACATTCCCAGCGATGTGGCTCATTTTTTAGTTTACATTGCATGAAAAACATCCATTAGTTGTTCATTTAGCAGTTCAACTTGAGAATGTACAATGTGTATACTTCAGAACCGAAGATGCTGCGGCTCGAGCAGAAAATCCACCAGCCACCACGTTAATGTCAATTTTTTCGTTGTGCAAAGTTGATGCATTTGCCAGAATATTGATGTATGCAAGATATGTGCCTAATGATTGCAAATAACAGTTTGGCACAATTAGGAATGCCAGCACCGGATCGCCCAATGCATGACATATTCAATCGTGATTTGCATCGGGAGCAGCAATTCGATTACAATCAGTTGCGAGCGTTTGTGCAGACCAATGCTCCATTAATAAATGATTAACAAAAAAATGCATGTGATGCAATTATGCAAGCTCTAAATAATGAAATTGGTGGATTGTATTCCTTGGATTGTATTCCTGGTGATACTGGGAAAACATTCCTCATTTCATTAGTATTGGCCAGTAAAGGATCGAACAATAAAATTGCGGTTGCACTTGCTTCAGGTTGCACGGCATATTCCGCTCTTAAGTTGCCATTGAATATACAAGCTGTGGAAACTCCAACATTAAAAATTTCTAAATCAACTGGAATGGGAAAAGTTTTGCAACAATGCAAGCTTATTGTGTGGGATGAGTGCACCATGGCCCATAAAAAATCGTTGGAAGCATTGGATAGGACATTGCAGGATTTGCGAGGGAATAATCGGTCGTTTGGTGGTGTAATTGTATTATTGTCTGGAGATTTCCGTCAGACCTTGCCTGTAATACCTTGATCAACAGCTGCTGACGAATTGAATGAATGCTTCAAGTTGTCAGTTTTGAGGTGAATTATGGAAAAATTAACATTGACCACAAATGTGCATATACAACGACAGAATGATCCATCGGCAAGTGTAATTGACAATGTGACCGGCCCTATAACATTGCCAGAGAATTTCTGCACTATTATTTAATCTAAGGAAGAGCTCAGTCGTAGTGTATTCTCTAACATTTCGCAACGACACCGAGACCATGATTGGTTCGGGCGATATTAGCACCGAAGAACAACGAAGTCAATGAGCGCAATGTAGACATTCAACGAGAAATTGCGGGTGAATTAGTTATATTTATATAAGTCTGTGGATACTGCCTCAAATCCAGATGATGTGGTGAATTACCCCACCGAGTTCCTGAATTAGCTTGATTTGCATGGAATGTTACCGCACATTCTTCAGTTAAAAGTTGGATCACCGATTATTATGCTTCGCATCATCAATCCACCGAAATTATGCCATGGTACCCGGGTTGCAGGTCAGAGACTTATGAATAAAGTTATTGAAGCAACGATCTAAAAAGGCAAATTCAAAGGTAAAGATGTTCTAATTCTACGTATTGAAATCATTCCATCCGAAATGCCTTTCGATTTTTAAAAGCTACAATTTCCAGTACGGCATTCTTTTGCAATCACCATTAATAAGACTCAAGATCAATCGTTGGTAGTACTCGTATGCGGCATAAATCTGGAAACTCCATACTTTACACACGACCAGCTTTATGTTGCATCCTCACGAGTAGGCAAACCATCTTTATTGTTTGTTTATGCGGCAGATGAAAAGACAAAAATGTTGTATATCCGAAAGCTCTAGAACAGTGGGGCCCAAGAAATGTTAAGCGCGGGCCAATGCTTAAAAAAAACAAAAAACAAACACAAAATTTGGCTCATCGTTGCGTTTGGCAAAAAATCAAACAAAACAAAAAAAAAAAACAATAAAATCACATGTCATGAAAAATTACTCGACACACAAGTAACGGGACAATCAGCTTTAGCATCGACATCATCGAGTGCGCGTTTTGACGTAGAATACTTCATTCTCGGAGGTAAGAAGGGTGGTTGATAGTGATCAGGTGTCGGTATTTATATCACTTTTTGAGCCTTTGGTGGGCCTAAAGTACTGATCGTACAATGTTGATGTTAGCACTTGTTGGTCTGCTTGATCCTCACTGGGAGAAAAATTCATGTTTGAACTCTCTAACTTATATAAATTTTACACAATTACATAAAATATAAAGCCAACATTTGATGTTTTGTTTGCTTAAACTTGCTACCTATTTATCGACGGCTTCCGGTTTTTTCGACGGCGAAGACAGCGCCATCTAGCGTGAAGACATAAATCTTGTAATTAAAAAAAAGCATACTTTTGGGGGCATGTTATTTTTAACAGACTAGCGTAGCCCAGTAATACTGAGTAATTTTGAGGGACATGCTTTTTTAACAGAATATGTTATTGAAATGTCAAAATTCCGCAGCCAATTAAATATCCCGGCATATTATCGACAGTGAAATTTTGACACATGGGTTGTTGAACTTGGTAGCATTGAACAAATTTTGTTTCCTTGTGTAAGTTTTCTACCTATTTATGGAGTTTCCGGTTTTATCGACAAAACCATAAAATTTGTATGGGAGTCCCCCTAATGAGTGGTCGGAGGGAATAGGTGTCCAAGGCAATAATGTTCCTTTTGCCAAAATAATGGGGGTCGGTGATACATATTAACCCTTTCCGGCACAAACACAATAAAATTTGTATGGCAGCCCCCCTAAGGAGTGGTCGGAGGAAATAGGTGTTAAAGGCAAAAATGTTCGTTTTGCAAAAGTAATGGGGGTGGGTGATACATATTAACCCATTCCGGCACAAAAATCATAAAATTTGTATGGGAGCCCTCCTAAGGAGTGGTCGGAGGGAATAGGTGTCAAAGGCAAAAATGTTCCTTTTGCAAAAGTAATGGGGGTCAGTCATACATATGAACCCTTTCCGGCACTCTCTTAAAGGTCATATGCTCAGGTGTATGGAATAAATATACAAAAACCATAATATTTGTATGGGAGCCCCCCTAAGGAGTGGTCGGAGGGAATATGTGTGAAAGGCAAAAATGTTCCTTTTGCAAAAGTAATGGGGGTCGGTGATAGATATTAAACCTCTCCGGCACTAGTTTAAAGGTCATATCCTCAGGTGTATGGAATAAATATTTTGCTAAATATTTTTTAAAAAAGATGTCATCAAAAGCGAATTGAATAATTCTACGTCTTGTGTTACGACATAGTCGAAACTGATGCATGTTTTTTTATTTTGGCTTTGCATGAATTTGTTTTTGTAAAATTCGCTGGAAAATGTGCTGAACACTGAACGAGTGCGGTTTGTGTTGTTGTTTTTTGCAGGTGTTATTTGATTCTGGCTCATCGCAAAGACAAAATAGGGCCACTACGTGGGCATGTTTGCTCTAGAACAATCACTTCAATAAATGCACACTTTCCATTGAAAAAAGTTTATTCGGTGTTTTCAATACTGTGTTTTTTTTTTTTCTATAAGCAGTGAAGCACGCTGGGTTAACTTGTTCAGTATAAAAATCCTAGAAAAATTTTCCATAAAGGGTTAAGTTTACTCAATTTGAAAAACAAAAACAAATCTAAAAATATTTTATTGTCTTTTTAATTTGGACAAAGAGCAACACTTAGCATTAGTCGCTCGTTCTCACACAAAGCGTTTGGGAATCGGGTGTAAAATTTTGTTAAGAAGTTAATGGTTGGTCAACCGTAACAGCTCTCATAGCTGCATAATGTGTGAAAACGACTCTTGATGTTTCCATCGTTAACGCATTCTGCACAATTAAAAGCGTTTACCTCAAATAATTTTTGATTTCTTTTTTAATTTATTTGTGGTTGTGTTTATGTTGCGTGTTAAGAAGAAAAAAAAGATGAATAATTCAAGAATGTTTATTGAAAATTTATTTTCACTGCGTGTATTTTAAGAGTGTTCACACGTTAGACGTTTTACGTAACAAATGAATGAATTATAGTGGTTGTTTTTGTTGTTAAAACAAATGAAACACTTACCGCATCCTGAAAATAAACAAAAAAACGAAAAAAGAAAGAAAAAACATACAAATAAATAATATACAAAAGAAATAACTTAAAAGTTTAGAGAATAATTTTTTTTAAGTTTATTTTTTATTTATTTTTTTTTTTGTGTTATAAGCTTCAAAAATTGTGTTGTAGAAAAAAATTAAGCATAACCGTATGTTTTGAGTAATAACTTCTTTTTTTATAAAAAATTCTTTGAATTGTAAAAAAGCTGGTTAAGCGTGAACTTTTTTTTTTTATAAAAAATTCTTGAATTGAAAAAGCTTGTTAAGCGTGAACTAGTGTTATGCGCTTTTGAGCACAAGTAAGTTGGTCTTTCATACTCATTTCTGTTGTATAGTGTAGTTATGCAATGTTGCCAATTCAATATACAAAACAAATCTATATCTAATACTAAATTAAGTTTTAATTAGTATACAAACAGCAGGTTATAACAGCATGCAGCACAACTGAAAACGTTCTAGAAATTACTAAGAAAAAAAAACTAAAAACATTTCTAAAAAAACTACTTAACGTCAAATATTAGCGTTATTTCGTTATTTCTTCAATGGCAGTACAAACTTTTAACGTTTTGGCTAAGTTAAAGTAACGAAATTATTTTGTTTAAATAACTTATGTTTATGGTTTATAATTCTATAAACTTTACAACTTACAATAAAATAAATGCTTATTAAAAAGTTTATTAATCAATTGTTTTCTTTTATCGATAAAAATTAAGTTCAAACAAAAGGTGACAACATTTTTGTGCTGCACTGTACTTACTTTGCGCGTGCCTTTGTCATTGATTTGACCACCATCAGCAGTGCTGCCACGCCCCACCACAGAGCTGCCACCCGAGGAGGGAAACGAGCCGGTTGCTATGTTCGAGAATGGAACCGGTTCTGAAAATTTGATGGTATGTAGCAGCTGCATGACCACATTGGAAACATTGCGGAATGATAGTTTGCGGCGACTGCCGATTGCAGAGCGCACGCCTAGCGTGTTTAACATCAGTGGCTGTGTCGGGAGAGAGAAATTTGGCAATAAAAGAGTGTTATACTTTTCTAAATATTTTTAATTATTTTGTAGTTTTATAGAAATTTCATCATCATTATTCATCGATTACTATCAAATCGTACCTTTCTTCTATGCGGTGGCGGTACAATGAAATACGTATCCACTCCATGATCTCGCAAATATGATGACCGCTGATCACCATGTCCCGCCTCGACTTCATACTCGCCCGATAGCGAATCGAGTGTTGCTCTGGTCACATGCACTCTACCCGGTTCACCACCCGATTCCATATGATTGGCCAAAGTAACGTCATTGGACCAGACATCAAATTGCCACTTGCGTAGCCCCAAAACTCCGCAGAGTACACGTCCCGTATGTATACCGACACGCATATTTAATATAACATCTGTGGCCTCCACAACGGTGCTGTAACGGTTGAGTTCAAACCGAAGAAGGTTGCGGTAGGTATATTTTATTTTATTTTGCATTCTTTGAGTAACTTACGCAATGGCATCGATCATATCGAGCCCCATTTCAACGGCACACTTGGCATGATCTTTACGTGGTTCGGGTAGTCCCGATACACAATAATAACAATCGCCTAGAATTTTTATCCTTAAACAGTGGTTATCCTGTCAATAAGTTGGATGAATTTAAAAAATTATGATTATTTGCTTGGGGCGCGTGCGCAGCTTACATGAGCTAATTGATCAAAACGTCCAAACAATTCATTCAACAGTCTTACTAGTTCCTGGGCACTACATTGTGTGGACAAAACAGTAAATCCAACAATGTCCGCAAATAAAATGCTGCAATTAGAAAAGGGATACGAAAAAATTTGAAAAACTTCAGATACACAGAAAAAAAAATATTTTAAAATTGACGACAATTGTTATTGATTTGACGAATTTTGTGTTTAAAAAATAGCTTGCAACAAATTTCGTCAAAGTAAGAGCAAATGTGTTTAAAACTTTTGAAAAACATATGAAAAAAAAACAAATTATGAACACATTTTTTGAACACATTGTGTTAAATTTTAAGCTAACTTTTCTTTTCAGTGTATAAATATAAATAGTAAAAAGAAACGTATAGTTAACATATCGTGTAGTTAAAAAACAAATAATATAATTTGTTATAACGTCGTTCGGGGATCCGTATGCTCTACGTGCAAAAAACTCATATTGAGTAAATCGAAGCCAAAGTAAATGAAGCCATTTTTTTTTTTCAAGAACTGTACGAAAGGATTTCTTGAATGTCTGACCATAAAGTTGTGTCAAAATTGCAATCCCGAAAATATACAAATCTTATATATTAATACGCAAACATCGAATGTTGTCGTACACTTTTTTAATATTTATTTTAGAATAAGGACAATGAAACGTATATCATTCAAAAGGTAATGCACCGTAGATGTGCCGAATTATGTTAGATTTTAAATTGATGACCTTTGACCCGAAATATTAACGTTGAAAATTTATATTAATTATAGTTAGGGATCTCAGAACTGGGAAGAGGTAGAATGAAGAATGAGGTATCGGATGAAAGGTCTGGCTGCACAATATGATTGAACATTAGATTGGTGATCTTTGACCTCAAATATGAGCGGAAAAAGAGCATTTATTAAATAAAAGCTAAACTGTAATTTATTAAATAAAAGCTAAACTGTAAGAGATGGAAAAACATGATATAAGAGAGAAATTTAGACATTCATAAGATGTGCAAAAAATACTTTGATATTTTTCACAATCGTTTACGGGTACCCTACAATAAGCACTTTTTCATGTAAGAAGTGTCAATATATATTGTGATGGTAAAATTGCTTACAAATAGTAAATTTTGAAAAATGTCCCTTATTTTGACATCAGAATAATTGTGATATCTCGAAAACTATAGATGTTCTCAGTACAACGTTTTTTGTATGAAAATTCGTTGGTTGAGAAAAATAACGGTATACGAAAACTGTTTTGCTAATATTTTATTTATGCAATGCATTTCTTAAAGCAATGTAATTGCCTCAGAACGAAAAAAAACGATTGATATTTCGAATTTTGATTTTGCAAGCAAATATCTCAGCCATTTTTCAATCGATTTTCATTAAATTTTCTTTCTCTGAAAGTTTAATTAAATGAATTTGGAGGAATAAGAAAAGATTTACCGTTATCTCACCAATTCAATTTTTTAGGTTGTTTTAAAAAAAATCTAAAAAATTCAATTTTTGCTCAAAAATTAGACCAGACATTCTTTTTTGTAATTTTTTTTTTTCTATTTTCTTCTTTCACACTCTTTCATATAACATATCATTTATTTGTAAAAATTGCTTCATTTTGACACATACTTTAATTAAGTATTTCTATCATCGAAAATCATGATCTACCCCCTAGATTTTTTTGATGAAAATTACATTTTTCAAAATGTTGTTTTTGTATTTTTTACAAACTTCTACAGCTTAAAAAATAATTTCTGCGAAAAAATTTTTCTAATATTTCAAACCACTCCAAAGTTATATACACAAATCTATGTTTTAAGCCATTTCTTTATCTACTTTATATATTATACATAATATGTATAATATATATAATAATATTATTATAATTATATATCTATATATAAACAGGTGTACGCAGAACAGTTAAGAAACATTTTCTTCCGTGTTTCTCAACCAATTTTGATAATTTTTTTTTAAATTAATAAGAGTAGAGAAAAGGATTGCACCGAGCGATTCGACCTCAATTCAGACGTTCCATTCCACTGGTTACATTCGATGAGCGCTGAAATAGGGGCGAGGCACTTTTCATCATCCCAGATTTTCGGTATAACTTTTGAACTATAAGTCACAAATCAATGAAACTTGGTAAGAACTTCCTTCCTTGACAAGGGGGCGTGGAAACACTCATACAACTCAAAGTTTTTATATCAAATAGCTTTGGAAGCATTTCTACTAGAAAGTAGAATAAGGGAAGTAGTGTACTGTGACAGGCATTGGACAAAAGGGTGTGGCTCCGCATATATATTAGCCACATTTTTGTTAGCTACATCGAATAGCTTTGGAAGTAAAAATCAGAGAACATGGAAAATCAGAATTGAGTTACTGTTTTGTGATTTCCTGCTGGTGGTGCGTTTGGTGCGGTATGAGTTCGGTTACGTAAGAAAGAAAAAAATGTTTTCAATAAAATTCCAAAAAAAAAAATCAATTTTTAAATGGTCGAATCTCGACCAAAGGCGATACTAGTGTATATAATAGGCCTAGTATGTATTATGAAGAAACCAACCAACAACAACAGCTCTTTAAAGAGCAAATCATACAGCAGAGTAGACAGACTGTTTCATTGGCCGGTACTCGTACATCAATTTATCATTAGTCTTGCATGAATTTCACTGTAATCCACGATCTTCGAAAGATGCGCACAAGTTTAAGGCTATGCATAAAAGTATGATTCGATCAAGGTTAACCTTGATAGTGTGAATCAAAAGTAGATCAAAACTCTAGTTAACATGGAAAACTTTGTTCTCTCTGCCAAAATGACGGGAACTTTCTCGGTAAATTGGCAGTAAAAGTAAGACTTAAGTAAATAAGTGGATCACAGTGATAGTCATGCAAGACTACTGATGAGTTGGTGTATCGGTCAACGAAACAGTCTGTCTAGTTCGCTGTATGATTTGCTCTATACAGAGCTGTTGTTGTTGTTTTCTTCATAATAAATACTAGGCCTCGAGCTCAACAATAAGTCTCAATATATAATTGAATGAAGAAAGGTCACATTGAAATTTAACTACATATTCCCTAATCCTTGATCTCACGTACAAAGGGACATTTTCTAACGTGTATGGGTATTTTGGTGTTCACAGAAACTTCACACATTTAAAATTCCTGTTCAACAGCAATTAATTCATTTACAAAAATAAAAAAATAAAAAAAAAAATTGTCAAAAACAAAATATATGAAAATTTTTACAAAAAAAAAAAAAAAACAAAAATATATACATAATACATATCAAAAATATTTCCATACAAAATAATAATAATAATCCTTAAAAAATATGGCATGATTCATTTGTAGCCCGGAAACGAATCAGACGATGTCCTCAACAAGAAATAAATCCATTTATTAGTTTTAACACAGATGCGTAAAAATTTTTCTCACTTTCTGGTACAAAATTACATAAAAATTGTATATCAAGAAATTTTTTACTTTATACTGATATACCCGGTGTCACTCGGGGGAAAAAATAATATAGTATAATTTTGATGTTCAGTCCGCATTTTAATATTTTTAGAAATCCAAGTAATGAAAATCAAGCAGCACTTAGGTTATTATTGAACTATTTAAAAGCTCATATTAAAGGTCCATGTTTTTTCTAACGGTTGAAAAAAATACATGCCGAAGGGCCGAGAAAATAGATTTATAGCTATAACTTTTGCTCGGAAAGAGATAATGGTATAATTTTTCAATATAAACTATTTTTGGGGGCTAAATATTCTATAAAAGAAATAAAAACAACTTTAGAAAAATTTAATTTTTTAAAATCTCGCTGGTGGTAGGGTTATGTTTTTTGATGACAGGAACGGTTCATTAAATTTGTTGTAAAACTGAAACCACTTTTGCTATTAAACGCTGTCATGTTGAAGGTAGTAAAAAAATTCAGTTTTGAGTTTTTATTATTTTAACAACAAAAACAGGTTTTGTGCAATTTTTGGAGTAAAAAGTAAATATTATATTGTCAAAACTTAGTACACCATAACCTAAATAAGGATTCAAGTAATATGTGTACCGAATTAGTGTTAAATCCGTTCAGCCATTAAGAATTATATTCTGGTAAAACAAACAGAAAATGAATTTTATTAATAAAGATTTTTTTAATTTTTTTTTTATTATCGATACTCAATTATTTTCAAAAATGTTTTTTTGGTATAGGAAATAACTGCTGGGCACCTTTATTCATTATGTTTGCTGTTTGGAAAGAAGTAAACCTAGTAGACTCTAAAGTAGGTTTATTATAAATCCAACCTCTAAAGTAGGTTTATTGGACCTAAGAAAAGTGTTGGTTTTAAATAAATTCAAGATTATTTTTACCATTTTAAAATATTTTTTGTTAAAAGAATTGATTTGTTGCATGTAAAACAAAACATTAAGAATAAGAATTGCATTAGAAACCTTGTATAGAAACAGTGACTGGGTGGATTCCACCCTAAGGTTAGTGATGGAGTGTTAATACATTACAAAAAATTAAGAATTTAAGATATTATTCATCTAAATGCCCTTACATAGATCTTTTTAAAAGCTCAAAATGCGTCATGTTGCAAAGTTTGCAAAGTTAGCAACGCAAAGTTAGCAAAAAAGCATTATTTGCAAAGTTAGCAACGCAAATAGCAATTTCAGGGATGGTTACATTATGACAACAGAGATGTTATAAATCTGATTTTAATCATTTTTTTCTAAATAAACGTTATATTTTTGGCCGGCCATTGAAATTACTTGATTTTTCGAAAAATTACTGTCGTACTGTATGAGTAGTCAAATTACTGTAGAAAACAGTAATTACTGTGCCGTTAACATCAGTGGTTCAGTTTCTCAATTTTCGTTTATTTTGCTGAACTTGAGAGAGAGTGCTCGACTCCGTACTCTACTAAGCAGAATAGGCCTGTATTTGAAATAATTTTAATTTTTTTTATTTATCTTTCACTACAATATGAATAAAAATCATTTATTTATTTTTTTTTAAATTTATAATTAAGGCAAAATTCAAGAATTTTCACTGCAAAATCAAGCTTTTTTTAAGCTTATCAAACATATTCATTCCAACATAATGTTTTATCAAAACTGTTGGCAACTCTTATCAGCAAAAAACAAAATATTTTTTATGTGTCAATTTATTGGAATTTGATTTTTTTTTCATGCATACTGTGTTTTTTATTGAAAATTGAGAAGTGGTTTTCGTGTTTTGTTTGAACTTTACGCTGCGTCTACACAAGATAATTGTTATAATAGTTTCTTTAATTCGTATTAGTTGTCAAACTTTTTTCAATTCAAAGAAAATTGTCTATTGTGACGTAGGTGGGCTTAACAATTGCATGACAATAATCGACATTTGCTTAGTTTATTAGACGTTTCTTTTGAAAGTGGAAAGAAGCAATACAGAAAACTTAAAAAAAATACCAAGTTTGCTTATTATTCAAAAGAAAACGTCAAAAATTGTCAGCCCACGTCAAATCGTTGTTAGTTCAACTGTCTGCCTGATTGTTGAGACAATTGAGCTGCCGACTGAGAAAATTTGAGTGTGCTAGTAAAAAATGTGTGAGTGTATTGGAGTTGTTATAACAAATTGTCTCGTGTAGACCTTAGGTAAGAAATATTTTCGTTTACTTCTCTCTGATACTTTTGTCTGCTTACGCATAACTTGGTTGAGCCTTAAGATTGAGACAGAGAAACTTTTAAAGAATACAAACAAATTTATTTCAAATTTTTGCAGCGGTTTTTGACGTTATGTGATTTTTTGACGTAGAAAACGTCATTCTCGGAGGTTAGTAGGGTGGTTGATAGTGATCAGGTGTCGGTATTTATATCA
This sequence comes from Pherbina coryleti, assembly GCA_943735915.1. Classification (NCBI taxonomy): domain Eukaryota; kingdom Metazoa; phylum Arthropoda; class Insecta; order Diptera; family Sciomyzidae; genus Pherbina; species Pherbina coryleti. The sequence goes on along the minus strand of OX030951.1, from coordinate 40,211,527 downwards.
CTTTTTGAGCCTTTGGTGGGCCTAAAGTACTGATCGTACAATGTTGATGTTAGCACTTGTTGGTCTGCTTGATCCTCAATGCGACAAAAAATTCATGTTAGAACTCTCTAACTTATATAAATTTTACACAATTACATGAAATATAAAGCCAACATTTGATGTTTTTGTTTGCTTAAACTTGCTACCTATTTATCGACAGTTTCCGGTTTTATCGACAACACCATAAAATTTGTATGGGAGCCCCCCTAAGGAGTGGTTGGAGGGAACAGGGAAAAGGTGTCAAAGGCAAAAATGTTGCTTATACAAAAGTAATGGGGGTGGGTCATATATATTAAACCTCTCCGGCACTCTCTTAAAGGTCATATACTCAGGTGTATGGAATAAATATACAAAAACCATAAAATTTGTATGGGAGCCCCCCTAAGGAGTGGTCGGAGAGAATAGGTGTCAAGGGCAGAAATGTTCCTTTTGCAAAAATAATGGAGGTCGATAATACATATTAACCCTCTCCGGCACTCTCTTAAAGGTCATATGCTCAGGTGTATGGCATAAATATACAAAAACCATAAAATTTGTATATGAGCCCCCTGAGGAGTGGTCGGAGGGAATAAGTGTCAAAGGCAAAAATGTTCCTTTTGCATGAGTAATGGGGGCGGGTCATACATATTAACCCTCTCCGGCACTCTTTTAAAGGTCATATGCTCAGGTGTATGGAATAAATATTTTGCTAAATAGTTTTTAAAAAAGATGTCATCAAAAGCGAATTGACTAATTCTACGTCTTGTGTTACGACATAGTCGAAACTACTGTATCTTTTTTTTTAACAAATGCTAAAAAATTGACGGTGTGCAGGATATCACCAGTCTGGAACATCTGAGGAAAAAATAAAAAAAACCAAATTAATCCTTGTTTAAGTGGCTATCGCCTGAACTAGGATAATTTTTTCCGCCGAAAAAAAAAACAAAATAAAGGCCTTTTAAAAAAGTCGATTTTCTAGGTTACAAAATCGGTCGCCATTTTGTTTCTTTTCGGCGGAAAAAAATTATCCTAGTTCAGGCGATAGCCACTTAAACAAGGATTAATTTGGTTTTTTTTTATTTTTTCCTCAGATTTTTAAAAATTTGTAACCTACATATATGCCCCCTTAAAACGTGGTTATTAGCTTCACTTCATTTGACTGTCCCGTACAACTCTTGGAATCTATTTCAAGATATAAAATGTAGCTCAGAATTGAATACCAACACAATATTCACTTATTTTCTAATCTGTACGTTTATTTGTTTGGCTAAAATACGAATTTATTTGATACAAACATACATATATATTCAAAATAAAAAAATTAAAAAAAAAATTAAAAGCTTATTGACATTTTTAACTTTCAAAAATTCACAATTGAAGTGAATTTATTACATAATTTAGAAAATATTTTCGTGTGCGTTCTGTAGATCAGAGCGTAAAGCGATGGCTTTATAAACGCTAGGTAGTGAGTTCGAGCCCCGACAATGTTTACGAATTTTTTGTTTCTGTATGATACAAATTCAATTTTTCAAAAATTCACCACAGAAGGTGGAAAAAAAAATTGTAAAAAGTAGTTTGTTCGTTTGATTTCTATTTATATGATATCTTTAAATGGATTCTGTGGCTCAGAGCATACGGCGATTGCTTTATAATCGTGAGGTTGAGAGTTCGACCTCGAAAATGTCAATTAATTTCTTCAGTGTTTTTTTTTAATATTTATTGAACCATTTCGGTTTTTAAAACAAATTTTGTACTGATAAAAACATAAAAACGACAACATTTAATTTCAAATTTTACACAAGACTAAAAACCAGAAAATAACAATTTAAGTAAAAAATTTTTTAATATACCACGTTTTTAAAACGAACTAAAGAGTATAAAATAATTTCTGGTAAAGTGGGGCTTTTAGATCTCATAAAAACGTGGGACGCATGCTATATTAGGAGCTAAGAAAACCTTGGTTAAGAAAGCATTTGTCCACTAACATATTAAAATTTTTGATTGCTAACAAATAATTTCTCAATAATTCATCAAAGATAAGCATAGATATGAACATTTTTAACAAAAAAACTCATCAGCCTTGATAACTTGATAACACTAAAATTGAAGAATTTTGAAATCCAAGTAGAACTAACTAGACTGAACGCAATAGATGTCTGCAAACTTGAATCTGCCATCCATGCAAAAACTTCTATCTTGACAGCCAAGGGACCTGAGTTAAGAAATCATTGTTCACTAACGTACTAGAATTTTTAAAAACACTCCTTACTATTCTCTATAGCAGGTGTCCCACGGTTTTTGAGGAGAACTAAAAGTCCCACTCTAGGAGAAATTATTTTATACTTTTTAGTTCGTTTTAAAAACGTGGTATATTAAAAATTTTTTTTGCATAAATTATTATTTATTCATAAGACCCATTGTTCTTGTTTTAGGATGGGCCAGACTAAATTTGCAGAATAAAATAATTTCTAAAAATATTATAAAATTTGAAAAAAATCATAACTATTTTAATTATAGTCAAAAGTCGCAAATTTAAAAATAATTATATGTAAAAATATCTCAACAGAACGATAAAGAATATTAATGTGATGTTTATTTCATAAATACCGTCCATAAGACTACTCTTTAATTTTGAAAATCGCTTTACGTAAAATCTTAATCTTTATCGTGCAGGCTAAAATATACTTAAAGCTGACTTGTTGCTTGGCACAAATTAACGGAATTTAATGAAAAATGACATTCATCATTTTCACATCTATATCCGAATGACGTGCGTCATCCCAAGCTGTGTGCTCAATGTTCATACTGAAACATTCGATGAAATAGTCAAAATGTTCTTTGGCTAAATTTAAAACAATCCAAACATCAATGCACACTGAATAATCTACGTCATTCTTTGTCTCTGATTCTGTCTCGTTATCTATCTGTACGTCTATCTTTGGGTCAAACAAATTGTAAATCAATTGAATTATTGCCAACTTTTCAATCAATTTTGGCCATGAATTACAACGATCGATCATGTAGATCATAAATTTTGCATTTAAAATGCATTAAAATATCACCTCTGGCTAAAAAGACACTCAATTGCGTGCTTGAATATTTCAGCGAAATTAATTGCGGATGTGAGCTGGTGGCTGTTGAGTTGCCCGATGAAATATTTATGACTGAATTAAACGCAAATAGTTATTTGAATGCGTTATTATAAACAAAAATGTAAATTTAAATACTGAAGATATTTATGGTTGAAATGATTTCAATTAAAATTTAATTGATTAAATTTAAAAATTTTGCATGCAAGTTAATTTGGTTGGAACTTACCTAACGTTCTCGTGTTTTTGTATATAAATTCGGTGAAATTGACCAGCAACAGGTGATAGGATATCATTCTTCATTTGCATGGCAACATGCTGAGGTAGTACCGACAACAGAAGCCGTTCGAGCTTCTCATTCTCATCCTGAATTTCTAAACGTGCGGCAATGCAGTTGCGTGTATCTAAAAAGGCGCGCCGCTGCGCACGTTCCATCATAATGTTGACAACCAGACCAGCAACGTTGACGCCAATGAACATTACAATGTTGGCAACCAGCTTAAATTTTTCGATTTTCATAGGAAATAAGAAAAATCATTGTATTAATTAAATTTCAAAAATTAATGTTGCTCATACGCCGTGAGGTACCATTATCAATAAAATATATGTTATTAGATTTTTATAATTGAAATGCATGATTGCTGACTTAACGGGAATTTTTTTATTCATTAAAATTGTTTTAAAATATGAACTAATTTTTTTTTCAAAAATTACCCTTTATGAATCAATCAAAACCCATGACAATAATCGGGGTCAAAGTCGCTTTATGACCGGAAGAGCTTATTATTAAAGCCTTAAGTGCATTTACGCAATATAATACTCAGGCGTATGACCAAACACACATACATAGCACACACACAACACATTCACACACACACACATTTAAGTACGCACATTATCTTGCAGCATTTACCTGATTATACTCCAAGTACCGAAATGAATTCGTAAATATTTTATATGCCGTCAAACCAATGTGCACCGATGGCAAAATTATGCCAAAGCAGACAGCCTCCCAGATTTGCAGTGGCATCATGGCATAAGCCAGAAATACAACAAAGACAATCTGCCATACACCTTCGGCAATGACCTATGACGGAAATTGGAAAACAAAATAAGATTAAAATAAAAAATTAATTCCATTATAAAACCAATAAAGCATTAAAATTTGCATCCAATTCAATGTTGCTGCCAATAATACATAAGGATGACACCTACATTGCTGGTGAAATTAAATTTTTATACATTTATCATATATAAAGGTCAATTTTATTTAAATGCAAATGAATGGCATTGGTTTCATCAATTTTCAATGTAATGAACAATGTTAAGCTTTATGAGTTAACTTGCGAGTAGTCATGGAGTCGAAACAGAGAAATTCTGACAACACCCGATGTCCTTATTTAAAATTATAAAAGTTTTTAATTGCAAAAATATTTGCTTCTAGGTTGGTGAGGCAAATATTTATAAAGAAAGGCTGATTCGAAATGTATTCACCCTAGTCTACAATAGAATTCTTGACGAAATAAGATAATTTCTGCCCAAAAGTAAGCTATATTTTGAAAAAAAAATTGAGTACGAATGCATGGAGGTCTTTTAAAATCCTATTTAGCGATGTTTTTTCTTAAGTTTTTCGCATTTTGAATCGATAATGTTAACGAAGCCATCCTCTGGCGAAAGAAGTAAGCAAACTTTTATCTCTTATTTTTATAAAAATATTTTTAAAAATCATATATTTAGTTTAAAAAATGTTTTTATTAGTAGTAAACAATCCTTACAATTATTTAAAAATTTAAATTTTAAAAATATTTTTGGTTGTATGACTAAAATATTAAAAATTAATTGTATAGAGTCTATTAATCAAAAGTATTATGACATTTTAGAAAAATTTTAAAGAAAAGCTTTAATGCGCATTGTTATGGAACGATATGAAGAAAATAGAAGGGAAGAGCTTCGGAAGAGAAGGCTTTTCAGCAGAAAAAATAAGGGAAAAAAAAGCGAAAGTGCGAAAAAAATGCGATAAATGGCAACAGGAATAAGGCCCCAATATTTTTCGAAAACCTTAGTCTTGTAACAAGGAGAACCAAAATCTAGTGGCGGATATCCATGTACACTAGACCGTACCACCTCCTATGCAAAAAAAAAGTGCGCCGTATACCAGCGAATATGACGCATTTTTGCAAGACCGAACGTAGGGGTTGCGCATTGACATATTTCTTCATATCTCTGGTGTTTACAGTCGGTATATCAATGTTTTTGTCTCAAGAAGACCAATATGACCACTATAGAAGTCATTGACCTCATATGCACCGTTCTAGTACTTACCCTCCAGATCTCAGTTTCTACCATCCTAAGGTGCCACCCTAACATTAAAAAATAAAGCTGTTAAAATATCATTAATCTTTTGCTCAGGGAGTATGTCGATATTAATAGCAAAACTATTTTCAAAAAATTTTTGAAAATTATTTGCCGAACGTAGGGCTCCCTTTTTTCATTTTCATCATATCATCGGTATTAAAAGTCTGATCATATTGAATGACATATCGATGTTTTTGTCTGAAAGAGACCAATTATTTTTTCTCCAAAATAAAAAAAAATATTCCCACAAGTCCTTGAAAGGCCAAAAATTGATTTTGAGGAGTTTTAAAGCTCGTAAAAGAATAAAAAATCTCTAACGCCAATGCTAAAAGAGGTATCGACACTATTTTTGTTGCGATTTATTATATATACAATGTATTATTATTTTATTTTTTCACATTCTTGCAATAACTCCTCCTTTGTAGCCGGTGTTGGTAGGTGTTCCGTCGCAACTAATTGCAATTAATTGATCCATGCTCAAATTTTCTTTATTTAAATATTCCACGATATTCCTCTGGACACCTACTGCAGTGCTGTCAGCGGGCGTAGCATTTTTTAAATATTTTTTTGGTCGATTTTTATTGAAAATGATCAAAACTCTATAAAACTCGCGTTTGAAATAAATATTACACGGACGCAATTTTCAACTGTTTTTTCACGGGCAAAACGAATTGCAATAGCCAGTGTTTGAAATTGATTGACTATTTTTAATGTGGCTCTGGAAAGCGAATCAGCGAAAGTAAAAAGCGAAAGTGTATAAATAAAATAATAGTACATTACACTGAGTTACAAAATGACACTTTATAAAAGGTGCAGAGTTCTCAATAGTGAATCCTGAATGCATTTTGGCTGCTGATTTCAAATATGGACTCCGTTTTTCTCCATCAGCTCGAGTTTTTGAGTTATAGTCAAAAATATGAAAATCAGTTCTTTTTCTTATAATTTTACTATATCTATTACACTGATTTACCGATTTGTATTACGGTGACGAATTTCAATAAAGAAATATTAGACCTTTCAATTGTTGCACATAAAATAACAATATCTTTGACAGTTTTGAAAATATCGACGTTCAAAGTGGAAAAAATGTCACAATTTTACGTAGGCTGCGCTTTTGAAACCCTGTGTCTTTAATATTTTTCAACGGATTTGCAAAATCTTTTTTTTTAATTGATAGAAAATCTCTCGAATTTTAATAAGCATTTTATTTTTTTTTTATTATCTTACATTTTTCAAAGACATTAAACAAAAAAGAAAAATTTTTTTAAATTAATTTTAGTAAAATTCAAGTACAGTTGATACGGTTTTTTGATAAGCAATTGATAAAGAAAGATCATGTTTTGCTTACATAAGTAGAAAAATGCCGGCAATAAGTTTAGAAAAGCTTAAAGCTAGTGTAATGGATGGTCTACAGATAAGGCAGCTAATGAAAGACCCTAATTTTAAAACCTCGATGACTAACCTTGAGCGAAAGACATGGGTGCCATTTGAATAAATTGTCAAAAAATTTTTCGGAAATTGCAAAGCAAGTAATTTTGAGTAACTAGTCATCAACATGCTAGACAGTTTTAGGGATCTTGGATGTAATATGAGCATTAAGATTCACTATCTACACAGCCATTTATCCCAATTCCCTGAGAATTTAGGTGATGAACAAGGTGAGTGTTTCTATCAGGACATGAAAATAATGGAAGACCGCTACCAAGGAAGATGGGACAAACATATGATGGCAGACTATTATTGGAGTCTTAAGCGAGATGATCCTAATGCGTTTCATTCCAGAAAGTCACTGAATAGAAGTTTTTCAAGTCATAAATGATGCTAATCAACTGAACTTGAAATTTAACAAAATTAAATTTAAAAAATTTTTATTTTTTTTAATTTATTTGAAAGAATGTAAGATAATAAAAAAAAACTAAAATGTTTATTAAAATTGGAGATATTTTCTATTAAGTAAAAAAAAGTTTTTGAAAATGCGTTGAAAAATATTAAAGATACAGGGTTTCAAAAGCGCAGCCTACGTAAAATTTTGACATTTTTTCCACTTTGAACGTCGATATCTTCAAAACTGTCAAAGATATTGTAATTTTATGTGCAAAAATTGAAAGGTCTTATATTTCTTTCGTAAGATCCGATTTCATAATACAAATCGGTAGATCAATGTAATAGATATAGTAAAATTATCAGAAAAAGAACTGATTTTCATGTTTTTGCCTATAACTCAAAAACTCGAGCTGATGGAGAAAAACAGAGTCCATATTTGAAATCAAGAAACCAAACTAGTCTATAATCAGCTGAAAAATCTCCGGCACCAAAACGTCTGTGGGGCTGTGTTATCAATAATCATTGTATATTTAATAAATCAGAATATTAGTGTCGGTACCTCTTTTAGCATTGGCGTTACAGATTTTTTATTCTTTTACGAGCTTTAAAATTCCTCAAAATCAAATGAAGGCCTTCCAAGGACTTGTGTGAATATTTTTTTTTTTTATTTTTGAGACAAAATATTGGTCTCTTTCAGACAAAAACATCGATATGATATTCAATATGATCGGACTTTTAATACCGATGATATGATGAAAATGAAAAAAGGAAGCCCTACGTTCGGCAAAAAATTTTCAAAAATTTTTTAAAAATATTTCTGCTGATAATATCGATATACTTCCTGAGCAAAAGATTAATGATATTTTAAGAGCTTTATTTTTTGATGTCAGGGTGGTACATTAGGATGGTAGGAACTGAGATTTGGAGGGTAAGTACTAGAACGGTGCATCTGAGGTCAATGACCTGAGGTCAATGACCTTCTATAGAGGTCATATTGGTCTTTTTGAGACATAAACATTGATATACCAAACTTTAAAATCCGACTGTAAACACCAGAGATATGAAGCAATATGTCAATGCGCGTTCGGTAAAAAAAAAAATTTTTTTTTCGTAATTATCTTGCAAAAATACGTCATATTCGCTGGTATACGGCGCAATTTTTTTTTAGGGTACGGTCTAATGTACACTGACATTGTGGAGGAACACTTATTTAGGCTTCTGAATGACTACGCTGGCAACAACACTGCCGATAGACATAATATCCCGGAAATCCCAATTACGGATGACAGCGTGAAAGTTCCTCTGCCTGACTATTCTGAAGTGCTGACGCCTAAAGCTTGGCTGAAGAACAACAAGGTCACAGCAGGCAGTGGCCTACCTTCTGAGCTGTTCAAGAATGGGGGCGAGTCTCTATTTAAATGCATTCATGAGCTTTTACGCAGAGTATGGTCAGAGGAATACATTTAAATTTATTGGAAACTCAATCAATATTAAATCCACTAGAAACTACCGCGAATTGATGCCCAGACTGAAGCCCATCAAAAGCTATTTGATTGAACCTACGGCTTCTGACCTGAAAAATTTACCATCGAGCAGATATTCATACTTATTTTATCATATGACCACTCTTGGAGAAGACGCTATAAAAACAAATCTCACCATATTTTTGTCGATTACAAAGTTGCCTTCAATAAAGAAATTACCTATATTCTACCATATACTGCAGGAATTTCCTATACCTGCAAATCCGTTCGGCTATGCAGGATGAGACTGTACAACACCAGAAGTTTAGTTAAAATCAGGATCCTCCGTATTCTCAAAATCAGGATCGATCCTTATCCCATCAAAACCAAGCAAAGGTTTCAGTTGAAGTGATTTCTTTTGTGCGACTTTTGCAATCTTATATTGGAGATGGACGACCGAGCTGCTGATGTAAGACCTAGTGATATGATATGCTACTTGAGTGGTATGCTTCTGTCATATGCTGACTATACGATAACATGGCAGCAATGCGCGTGAAGATAGTCTGCACTACATCTCAACAGCGGAGGTATTGACATGTCAAAGTTTTCAATAAATACCTCTACACCTCCAAGGTGTATATCAGCTAAATAAGTTGTAGCCGGAGGTATTGGCATGTCAAAGTTTACAATAAACAGCTCCACACCTCACACCTTCCGAAGCCTGAACGGAATTGTAAAAAAAAAAAAATAAAAGACAACTACAAGCTTCGATAGTAGTAAAAGTAGATAAAATCTCTAGTTGCTAATAATAAAAAATATAAAATAAATAAATAACTGGCCATTTCAGCCCTTGAAAGGACTTTGACCTAGCTTCTTATGATCAATTGTGTTGTGCGTGTTATTAAGTTTGTACACAATTAACCGAGAACCGGACCTACATGCTTAACGCCGACTCCGAACGGCGATGAACGGAAAGTTCTCGTTCTCAAGAAGCTTTACATGGCATTTTGATTACTCTCTGAGGTTTTGCCATTGTCTGCAGAGAGGTGGCGGCCGTACAGAAAAATTATTTTAATTCAAATAATTTTCTGTCGCTGCTGGGTTTCGAACCTGGGTTTCCAAAGTTCTTTAACATAGCGGCCACGCACTTTAACCAACTACGCCACGGACGCCACAGTTGCTAATAATAGAAAGATTTATTCTCTCGGCCAAAGAAAATTCCTACTAATTTTCTAGGCAAATTGACAGAATGGGGCAAACTTAAGTAACTGAAAATCACGCAAGACTACTGATGAGTTGGTGTAGCCGACAACGAAATAGCTGTCTAGTCTGCGGTGTGATTTACTTTATACAGAGTTGTTGCAGTTAATGTTGTTGTTGTTGTTAGTTGTCTTCTACATTAACATGCTTGACCTCGAGCTAAAAAAGTAGTCTATATGAGTGTCAACGTTTTATTTTTCCTTTTTTTTTGCTTTTTCGCTTTTGATCTTATGCTTTTGATTTTATTGTTGTTTTTTGTTTTTTTTTCAGTTTTGCTTTTGATTTTGCTATTGATTTTGATCTTGTTTTTGCTTTGAATTTGGCTTTTGTTTTTGCTTTTTCGCTTTTGCTCTTATGCTTTTGTTTTTGCTTTTGTTTTCTCTTTCTCTTTTGCCTTTGATTTTGCTTTTGCTCTTACTTTTGCTTTTGCATTTGCTTTTACTTTTACTTTTGATTTTGTTTTTCTTTTGATTTCGCTTTAGCTTTTTCTTTTGCTTTTGTTTTTTTTTGTTGCCATTACTTTTGCTTTTGAATTTACTTCTGCTTCTGCTTTTGTTTTTGCTTTTGCTCTCTCTTTGCTTTTGATTTTGCTTTTGCTTTTAAATTTGCTTTTGATTTTGTTTTTGCTTTTGCTTTTGTTTTTATTTTTAATTTTACTTTTGTTTTTAGTTTTGCTTTTACTTTGATTTTACTCTTGGTTTTGCTTTTGCTTTGCTTTTTCGTTTTTGCTGTTATGCTTTTGTATTTGTTACTGCTTTTGGTTTTACTTTCTCTTTGCTTTGGAGTTTGTTTGCTTTTTCGCTTTTGCTTTTATGCTTTTGATTTTATTGTTGTTTTTTGTTTTTTTTCAGTTTTGCTTTTAATTTTGTTTTTGATTTTGATTTTGATTTTGCTTTTGCTTTAAATTTAGCTTTTGTTTTTGCTTTTGCTTTTAATTTTGCTTTAAATTTTGCTTTTGTTTTTGCTTTTGCTTTTGGTTTTGCTTTTGCTTTTGCTTTAAATTTTACTTTTGGTTTTGCTTTTGCTTTTACTTTGCTTTTACTTTAGGTTTTGCTTTTGCTTTTACTTTACTTTTAATTTTGGTTTTGCTTTTGCTTTTTCGTTTTTGCTTTTTCGTTTTTGCTGTTATGCTTTTATTTTGTTACTCTTTTTGGTTTTACTTTCTCTTTGCTTTTGGTTTTGTTTTTACTTTTGTTTTTGCTTTTTCGCTTCTGCTTTTTTGCGTTTGATTTTATTGTTGTTTTTTTCAGTTTTCCTTTTGATTTTGCTTAAGCTTTTTCTTTTGATTTTGTTTTTTTTGTTTTTTGTTTTTTTGTTTGTTGCCATTACTTTTGCATTTGAATTTACTTCTGCTTTTGCTTTTATTTTCTATTTTAATTTCTCTTTGGTTTTGATTTTGATTTTGCTTTTGATTTTTCCATTGATTTTGTTTTTGCTTTAGATTTTGTTGTTTTAACTTTTACTTTTGCATTGCTCTTGCTTTTGCTTTTACTCTTTCTTTTGCTTTTTCCTTTGCTTTTGATTTTGTTTTTGATTTTACATTTGCTTTTGATTTTGTTTTTGATTTTGCTTTTATTTTTAATTTTACTTTTGGTTTTGCTTTTATTTTGCTTTTACTTTTGGGTTTGCTTTTGCTTTTGCTTTTTTGTTTCTGCTGTTATGCTTTTGTTTTTGGTATTGTTTTTGGTTTAACTTTCTCTTTCCTTTTGATTTCGCTTTTTATTTTGTTTTTGATTTTGCTTTTTATTTTGAATTTGGTTTTGATTTTGTGTTTGCTTTTTCGTTTTTTCTGTTTGCTTTTATTTTTGGTTTTACTTTCTATTTGCCTTTAATTTTGCTTTTAATTTTGTTTTTACTTTTGAGTTTGCTTTTATCATTACTTTTACGTTTATTTTTGCTTTGCTTTTACTTTTGGTTTTGTTTTTGAGTTTAATTTTGGTGTTGCTTTTGTTTTTGCTTTTGATTTTGCTTTTGATTTTACTTTTGGTTTTGTTTTTGCTTTGCATTTTTCCATTGTTTTTGATTTTGGTTTTGGTTTTTCTTCTGTGCTTTGGCTTTGACTTTTACTTTTGGTTTTCCTTTTGGTCTTTTGCATTTGTTCTTACTTTTTCCTTTGCTTTTGCTTTTACTTTTGCTTTTGCGCTTTTGATTTTGTTTTTTCTTTTGATTTTGTTTTTACTTTGACTTTTGCTTTTGCTTTTGATTTTGTGTGACACATTAACATTAACTTTACCTCCTACAATAAATGCATTCAGCAATGGTGCATTTGATCATATTAAGTGTTCCCTGAGAGTCCAAATCCAAAAATCCCACCTTCATAGTCAATATATAAAATTTATCTATAGTAACTGATTTATAATTTCATGCAACGTTTTTAATTTTTGTTGCATTTTTATTTCAGCGGTAATGCCACAACACAGTGGCTGTCATCGCGTCTAATATTATTTTTATTTTTGTTACGACATGACCAGAACCAGTCAATGCAAGACCGTAGCACCTTTACTTAACGAGTGATGATTTTATGCAACAATATTGCATGTTTCTTGCATAATCTGCTGTATCCACAACGTTACGACATCATAATTAATTTAATCGTAAGGTTAAGTATTTATCTTATATTTCTATTTTATAACATTTGCTGTGGAGCATCTTCTTACAGACTTATAATTTCTTGCAACGCCATTGCATGGTTGTTGCATTTTCTATCTTTGAGCAGAGCAGCGCTATCTGCGGCTCATGACGTCATAAACATGTTGGGATGTCATTATTTTTTTATGTTCGTCATAAGGTAAAAGAATTACAATTTCTTGTCGTTGACTTAGCGAGAAATAATTCCGTGCAACGCGGATGAAGTTTGAAAAAATGTGAAAAAGGAGTTTAAGCAGAGGATAAGTTTTTTTTTTAATGTAGGTTGATGCATCTACAGTATACAAAAGTGGATTCATCAACTACTGGCCCGAAATTTAGCTATATGGCGAAAAAATTCAAAATATTTTTTTCATAATATTTTTTCCTATAAAATATTTCCATAAAATATTTTTTTCTATAAAATATTTTATGTTTCTATTATCTATTAAAATATGTTTTCTAAAAAATATTTTTTACAATAAATCCTTTTCTTTAGGTTTTTTAAAGAGAAAATACATGCGACAGTATTAACGTTAACTTTTTGCTCTTTAAATCTCAGAAGCTTAATAAAAGAAATTTCCACAACTCCGTATTAAGACACTCGTTTAAGCATTTGACATTCACAACGCTCTACGATGCTGACAAATGGTTCCCCAGCGATTTGTTCCTTTCTGTTTGCTTTTTTAGGTCATATGTCGAAAGGACATGCTCCCTGCTTACGTTATAAGCTACTTAACGCTGCAAGGACAACACAAATGGAAATGGAAATGATTATCCACATACAAATATGTGCTTTTTAAACATTTAAATGTGAGTTTTGCCATTTGATGAAAATTTTGTTAAATTAAGCAAAAAAGTTATTAAGTAAACAGAACAAATTTAAAATTTAATTTCATGAAATATTGATATAAAGCAATCCAATTTTGATAATTATTTGAATAATTTGGTTCGTTTCTACTACTATGCTTATTTACATGGTCTATTAACTAAATTGTCTAAGTTTTTTAAAAGAATTTAACCACAAAATTACCTGTGATTCTTGCTGAAAATATAGATTAAAAATATGCAAATCAATAAAAATGTATTTAGCTGCAAAGTAAGCTAGTATAAAGCTGTTAATATGATCTTTTTTTGAGTGAAACTTTTACACTAGCTTTTCTTTTTTTCTTGTACAAAATGAAAATAAGAAATTTAATTTCCTGTTTTTACAACTGACATAAAAAAAAATTTGCATCTGCCATTATTAAAACATTGTATTTCTAAAGACTGTCATCTACGGATTTCCACACACAAATCTACAAAGTTTGAAGTTTTCCCTTTAGTTTAGAAGCCGTTGACAGTAGAAGAGCAAAATAGAATCATAAAATTACAAAAGAAAAAAAAAACAATAAAAATTGCATTGTCACCATGAACGGATACACAGGTCACATCCTAGCAAAAATAATCCTACGCTTTTCTTCTTACACTACATGCTCAGACACATTTTACGCAGTTTTTAGTTTTGCTATTTTTTTATTTTTTTATTTTTTGTTTTTATTGTTATTTTTTGTTTTTGTTTTGTTTTGACAGTGAGTGCAAAAATCCACAACATTTGCATATTTGTGAACTCGCTCAATATGCAAGCGTTGACTTTGAGGAAAATACTACTCTTTCATGAAGACAGAGAGTAGAATGTACATAAAGCGCTATTCAAAGTATGCTAGTGCAAGTTTTTGTAGCAGACAAAAGACAAAGTTATCAAAGAAAAATAATTGAAATTATTCAAACTTCAAAAACCAAAAAAAAATATTTTAATTATTGGCATTTTATTGTAAAATTTGCTTTACACTTTCAGCTATAAAAAAAAACCCCTTTCAGTGCAAATCTATTGCAAAAAGCAAATCATATATCATCAATTAAGACAAAAAGCTTTATTCTATAGGGGTATTCACACTGACTTGGGTAGATGGGTAAATTGACAATATAGTACATTTTGTTTTTGTAAAATACACATCTACTAATCTACTCTAGCTGACCCCCTAACTTGTTTATTAGATTAATTTCTTGCCAAATTAAAATAATAGGCAATAATTGAATGGACAAAAAAACAGGGTATGGGCACCAATACATTGGTAGCTTCTGAGTTGTTTTGTGATCTTTGCACTGAGAAACATTTGTACGCAAATTAAAAATAAAAAAAATAAAACTGATTTTTGTTTTTGGTTTAAATGATAAAAATTGACCACATATATACAATTATAAATATGCAAATATACAAAACTTTTTTAGATTCCTTTTCATAAATACCATGAAAAGCAAGCAGGTACTAACAATTTTTCGGTTGTTTATTTTTAGCGTGTTGAGACCTGATTTTCGTCTCTTTGCTTTGTTTTGGCGTTTTGTGTTGCTAAATAAGAGTTTGCTTTCCGCAGCTTATGCCATATCTACATAGAGAGTTTAGTTTGAGTTTCCATTACAAAATTGAGTTTTGTCATTGAACGCAAAATAAACTTTTAAGTTCCCCAGTACAATTTTGCAGGATGAAACTCAACTGAACTCAACTTTCTTTCTGTGTTTAACAAAAATCAATTTGAGAAATGCCTAAAAGTATGCTAATGTTCATATAGAAGGTACCTTCCGATGTAACTTTTTAGAGAAATGGTAAGAAATGTCAAAAAAAGCTGTTCTAAAATTGTGTAATTTACTATTTGTAAAAAATTAACAAAAAAGCGAAGAAAAGAACTTAAGAATGTGTAGAAGATGAGGTCTTCATAGACCCCTTTTATATTGGTCAAGACTTGGAATCAATTCTTTGCGATTCCCTTTTAAACTTACCCTCTCTCACGTTGATGTTCGCGTCTTTCATAAACAAACTCACAGATTTGATTTCAAGTCTTGACCAATGTAAAAGGGGTCATATCAGTATGGGCCGATAAAAATTGCGATTTGCGGAGCGCAAGAAAGAATTCGCATGTGTACCAGAGATCTGCAACAAGTCAATTGAAAATCAAGTAACTTGAAAATAATCAAGTTTCGACTTGACTTGTAGAAACTTGATATGTTTCTACCCTACAAGCCGCGACTTGCTTCTGAAAAACGAATCATAAGTCAGACTTGATTCTATTTTGTTTCTACCCTGCATTAATTGGTAGAAAAAACCAAGCGTTCTACTTTTCAAGTCTGTTTTCAAGTTTATGCGACTGCGCTGTCGCAGAAAACCACTGACGAGCGTCTATCCAAAAATTTATCCAAAAAGCAAGTCATTTTTGCACCAATAACGCATTTACTTAAAACGACAACGTAAATATTTAAAATATTATTTAAATTCTTTTTTAATTAAATAAAATATTAAAATATTTAAACAGAATTAATAAAAAATATATTAAAATTATGCACGAATATATTTAAATATCTTTCAAATACCCTACAGAGAAAAGAACTGGTTCTGAACCTATCACGTGATAGGTCCCCAAGGGAGAGGGATCAGTCCCAATTCTGCCACCACCATATGAAACCGACCGGTCCCTTTTACATTGACAGGGGTCAATTGTAACCTACTGCGTCACCTTGAACCTGTCCCGTGACCGGCCTCGAAGAACAAATTTGGAATCTATCTCAACTATCGAGTAGTTCGTTGAGCAATTTCGTTTGTTCGCTAAACAATCATTTGATATTGCCATATTCGACAGATTAAAATTTTAATCTTTTCAACTTAGAATTTCCACACGATACATATACAGCTTTGAGTTTTAATCGATCTGTCTCCGCTTGTATCATTTTAAATTGCTCACATGCTGAGTAAAATAAAATCTGCCCGTTTCAATCACAAAGAATCTGTTCGGTGACTAGTTATATCAGACCTGTCCTGTGATAGGTTACATTTGAGCTGTCACGGGACCAATCGCTTAAGAGCAATTGACCCTGCTTTCTCTGTAGGGTATTTACTATTTGAAAATAAAACTATCGCATTTAAGGAAAATTTATATAAAAATATTGAAATTGAAAAACAATTTATTTGAATATTTCCCACGAGCTGCGTCCATATCAAACGCCATTTAGTGGTATATTTTATTTTCTTTTTGTGAAAATATGATTTGTGAGTCAGGTGGTGAGTGCGATGCATGATGAAATCATGTAGAGTGGAGTGAAATTCTTGAGAAAATACCGAGTTGTCACTCTACCTTACATGAATTCATCATGCATCGCACTCACCACCGCACTCACAATTCATATTTACCAAATATGCATGCTATATTACCCTTGCAACATTAACTAAATGAGAACTATAAGAAACCTGCAACTGCTGGTGTGAAGAAACTGCAGCAGAATCGCACAGGAACAGAGTGCGATGCTGCTGCTGCTTGGCAGCTGTATGGAATATGTGTGTGAGTGTGTTGCATAAATAAAATTTAAATACGGGAAAAAACGAGTTGTAAGGAAAATATTTGGTTTATCCACGTAAATATTTAAATGAAATATATACTCAGGCGTGGATAATGTTAATATGCGTTATTTCCCTTAGTGTAGGCAAAATAATTGCTTTTTCCCTACATTTCAAGTTTCTACATTTCAAGTTTTCTACATATCAAGTTTCTTCAGTTCAAGTGTTCTACATTTGGCGACTTGATTTTTGCTGCCTATGATTCGCGCAAAGTTGTTGTTTGCCTGCCTCGACTTGTAGGCAGTTGAAAAATTAAAGTAACTTGAAACAGCAAATGAATCCATTCATGCAGATCTCTGATGTGTACGCAGAGATGGCTGCAGCCTTGTCCTCAAGTGGAATTGTTGTCACAATGGGGATGTGCCCAAAAAATATGAGAACACAAAAGTGAACTCAAAGTAATCTCAAACTAAACTCTCTGTGTAGACATGGCATTACTCTGTGCCCATGGTATAATAATACCGTATTATAATACCATGCTCTGTGCCCACAGCTGCTCATCTCTCATCAGCGGCGTGAAAAAAGTACTGATGTACAAAAGTACTCAATTACAATTATCCAAAGTACTCATCTACCCCTACCCCTACCCAAGTCACTGTGTGAATATCCCTTATGTTTTTAGTTTTCCGAACTTAGTTAATCAGCATTATTCCAGGATCCGTCATAGCTATGATTTCTTTCGGATTCGTAAAGTTGTATTCTACGATCCGAATCTTTACGTCGTATTCGAAATTCGTAACATTTATATTCCACGTTCCGAACGCATCATTATTTGACAGTTTTTCGCGGATTTTTTACGACATCTTTGCATCGTTGGAATTCATTGGGAAACCGAAATTTTAAAGTGAAATGTTGTTTATTTTATCAAAATAAGCTGCATAAAGGAAAATATGTAAGTATTTCTCTTTTAAATCAACAAAAAAAAGTTTTTTTCTTCATATGTAAGTAAGTCAAAAAGCAGAAATAGAAAACAATATACCCGTTTTCTTATTCAAACGTAAGAAAAAGTTCCTTACCAATGTCAACATAACCCCAAACTTGTGTAGAAATTTACCGAAAGTGTATTGAATGTGTTTTGAAGACACACATTTTTTTTTGTTGCAAAAATATTTATTTTGAAAACTGGCCAATTCGTTGCGGCGGGAAATAATCCAAGTTGACAAAACAAGTTGATGGAGGTAGTTGACATATTTGAAACGATTTTTCTCGATGACAAGTGCCGCAATTCGGACACAGATCGGATGCACTCCTAACAAAACAAAAACGTCGGCTTCCGCCGTCAGTTGCGTGATATTCGCCTATTAAGGATTTCAAATTTTCGCCACAAAATTTCATTCTAAGGGACACTAAAAACAAGTAATCTCTACGAGTTAAAGTTTACACAAAAAATAAGAAATTAAATGAGAATAAATTTACTTTCAATGTTTATTTATTCATTTCATGGTGGTTTAACTAAATACTTGAAATTTTATAGGTTTTGAGTTATTTGATTACTCAAGTAAAAGCGTGAGTGTTTTTTTTTAGAATAGTGAAAGTAAAAGGTTTTGAGTAATTTAATTAAAATAGTGAAAGTGAAATGTAGTGCTCTTTATTTCGTAAAATAAGAATTTGCAATGGAGTTTTGCACAAATATACGAAATTTATGCAAAAATTCTTCTGGAATGGCGAATTGACGCAGTCAAAGTAATTTCAGTCAGGAAAATATTAGTGTATGAAAAATACTATGATCATAAATTTACCAGAGGGGCTTATTTCCCTTTTCACAGATAAGACGAAAGAAAACACCAGATACTGGTGTACTGGCTGAAATTTGTTGGTGGTCCAAACCATATTTAAAGAAAAGGATGAAATCAGCGTAATAAAACAAGCATTTCAAGAAATTAATATGGATTTCGATGTTAAAGTATTGAATTTTTTGTACCTTGATAGTGATAATGATATGGACCAGAGAACTGCACAAGCCTACTTGAAGTTCAAGCAAGAAAAGTAGAAAATATTTCAAATTGCATTTTTCCAACGTTACACATGTAGGCATTCGTTGGTGTTAAACTCTCTTTCAAAAGCTCTCACACATTTCTATTGCATCGTGTTCAGCGAGCAGATGCCCAGCGCACAGTGTATAATTCAAATAATCTAGCCGAACTTAATTAAAAAAATCAAAACCTCCAGAAAGGATTTTTTGCCTTGAAAACTACGTCAATGCTTTACTCGTTTTTGCCTCATTAAAAATTTTTTTCGTTACATCACCAGTGGCGAGATATTAGCGTTGAAAATGACAAAAAAAATATTAAAAATTTTTAAAAATTTAATTTTGTTAATACGCTATTTTTATCACTGATATACAAAATATCTACCACTTTGAAATTAAAAAAAAATTGTACCTATAATATTTTTTAACCCTTAAATGCACAAGGCGAACGATTTGGAAAGAAAAAATATATTTTATGTAAAATTGATTAAAAATATAAACTGCGTTTTTAGTTGTGAAATTTTTTTTTTTTTAATTTTTTTCAAAAAAAGTGGTTGTGTCTTTAAAGATTCAATGTGAATCTTCCCACATCTAAAATCCCTATTAAAATATATAAAAATAAAAGAAATGTGTAATGAAATTTTTATTAATTTATTTATTTTAAAAAGCTAAAATTATCAAAATTTGCAGGGAGTGCACACTGACTGTATCTTTAAAGATACAACCAACTAAAGTGTCACTAAAGGACATATTTTGGAAGCAGTCAGCATTTTTTCCTTATCAAAATTATTTATCTGTTGCTAGAAGTTAAACTGTTGAAAATAGTGTTTATTTAATTTAAAAAAAAAATTTTTGTTTTACTTTGTACATAATTTTTTTAAAAAGTATGACAAATAGAAGTAAAAGCTATTTTTGTATTTAAGACTAATAATATTCGAAATAATATAGAACCGATTTGAAAAAAATCAAACCAAAAATATAGCCGTGGGAATTTCTTGAATGGTTGTATCTTTAAAGATACACGGTGCATTTAAGGGTTAAATATTAACTCGCTGAAGCTTAGAATAAAGCTAATGTGAGTTTATTTAATATTAAAAAAATCCATTTAGAAAATATGTAAAAAAGTAGATTTTTGTTTGTTAATATTCTAAGTTTAAAGTAACTTTTCTACGATGTACCCTCTTGTACCCCTTTTAAAATTTAGCTTAATCGCTTCTTCAACTTTTTAACTTATATAAACAGTTAAATGTAGCTCCACGTTTTTCCAGCGCACAAGCAACTTTTTTACAAAAAGCAAAGGGTTATAATTTTTTAATTTTTTTTTTTTTTATTTAGGCAAAATGAAAAGATAAAAATTTTTTTATATATGGTATAGATGCAAGAATGAAGACCGTTTTAAAAAAAAATATCTGTACACATATGAGCAAGCTTTAATATGGTTGACGTTGAGTATATACCCAGGGAGTTACAACTATTTGTAAGTAAGTATTGTGTTAAAGTTAACACTAAATGAAAAAAATGGAGGTTCTGAGAAACTAATAAGATCTTGTCGATAAGCCAAAACAGATAAGCGGTAACACAAACGACGAAAATACCACGCGTAGAGTTTTTAAAAATACTACATTGTCTGCAAATATTACTGGACTCAACGAAGATCTTATACATCGTTTTCGAATATTACTCGAAGCACTTTCCAGTGAGTCTGAGATAGATGCAATAAAGTTTTCCACCTATGCACGCGAAACAAAAGAAATATATCTTCAACATTACTACTGGTACTATATGCCTACAAGCAATCATAAAATACTATGCCATTCTAAAGCAATAATAAATGCTTGCATTTTGTCTCTGGCACAGTTATAAGAAAAAGCTCAGAAAGCAAGCAACAAAGAAAACAGGCGAATTCGTGAAAATTCCGAAAAACTTGCCAAAAAGATTGCAATAGAGCCATTCTCAACCGGTTTTTACTATCATCCGGTACCAATAAATCGAAGAAGATATCCATTCACGAATGAGACTTTATTATTACTAAAGACTCCCGAACTGCCCCAATCCAGTTCCAACGATGACGAAGATTATGACGACAACTAATTATGAAAATGTTGAAATAAAAACAAAAAATTCAATATATAATTTACACCTTCTATTTCATTCCCAAATAAATAAAATTGTTGAAGGTATGCATTGCAGGTAAAATAGCTGTGAAGATATTTTTAACTGGGTTATTTCCACTAATAATTTAACCTATTCCTAATTAATTTGCATTCATTCATTTGAAAATATAACAAAAGGTTTATTTGATTCTTCGGTTATATGTTAGGTGGGCGTGATAATGCTCCGACCACGCACACACTTTTTCTTAAGAATTGTATTGCGGCTTAGAAAATGACCAAAACAAAGTTTCAAGTCATCATCTTAACATTAAGAATTAAGTTCCGCTAGATCATTCAAATTACACACTGTGCAGCGGGAAAATAAAAAGCGCTCCTAGAAATAGCGCATTTTATGCGCATTTTTGGTGCGCTTGAGGATGCGCTTTTCAGAGTTCAGAGTTGTGGAGCTCATATTTTTGTATACATTTTTTTCACAAGTAATCAAGCAAGGAAATAGCAGAGCTTTAAGACATTTGAGTGTAATGCCAGCAGTCCGAGTTCAATCCCCGCATGTGACAAAAAATAAAATTTTGTCGCTCTGTTTTTACTCCAAGTGCTCGGTTCTCGCTACGTTTTGTTATTTACTATAATGAGAGCGAAGCGCCTACATCTGATGACATGTCAATGTTAAAAAAGGCTCTATCCATAGGGAGAACAAAGCACTCTCTGTTTTTTGGGAGCGCTTCAAATGCGCTCAGATTTCTGCTGGGCGACGGACACATATGCAAATGCAGTGAATAAACTTCCACCTTCAAACTTGTTGAATGTTTGGCTTACAACTTCAGAGCAGCTAACCTGCTGAACAATTAAGCAACTCAAGAATTGAGCTAAGGGGAATTCTGGGGGTTCAAACCCCCCTACCCCCCTTAGCAATCCAGAATATTTTTCTATATTAAATAAAAACGCAAATATTCCAAAATATTTAATTTTGCCATATTATGTGTGAAGATAAATTGCAAATTGTGTATTGTAAATTGCTTATTTTTGTTAGCAGATATTAAGAATTAAGTGTTGTGTAATTAATTTTAAAGGCTTTTTTTTGGGTTTTTGAGCATTTATTTAGAAACAACGGTACAATGTATATTATTCAAAGTATTATCCATCGTTAGCTACAACATTTTCCCATCTTTCTGGCAGCATATGGATTCCGCGCCGGAAGAACGAGTCGTCTTTTGAGGCAATCCACGAATCGACCCATTTTTTGGTATCCTCGTAAGAAGTGCAGCGCTGCTCAGCCAAGCCATGCGTCATCGATCTGAATAGGTGGTAGTCGGAAGGGGCTATGTCTGGGCTATAAGGCGGGTGGGGTAGCACATCCCAATTCAGCGCCTCCAACGTTTCCTTGACGGTTCTTGCAACATGTGGCCGTGCGTTGTCATGTTGAAAAAACACTTTGTCGTGTCTTTTGCCATATTCCGGCCGTTTAACCTTTAATACTCGGCTCAATTGCATCAATTGTTGTTGGTAGCGTTCCCCAGTGATGGTTTCGTTAGGTTTTAGCAGCTCATAGTACACGACACCCTTCTGATCCCACCAAATACACAGCCCGGACGCTCTTTGTCTTCCGTATCAAAATCAAAACTTTTAAACCGACGGAACCAGTACTCACAAGTAGAAATCGATGGAGCATAGTCCCCGTAAGCCTCAGTAAGCGTGCGTTGTGCTTCAACCGCTTTTTTCTTCAAATGGAAGCACAAAAGTAAACCTTCCCGCAAATTGCGTTTTGTTGGAACGAAAGTCGACATGTTCACAGAGAAAAAAATATATGTTGTTTACACTTCAGTGGAATGACACATACTGAAAAATGAAGCTTAGACAATGTGCTTTGAAATGAATATAGTCACAGGTGTGCCCGATGCGATCTATTGATAGTTACGCCATCTCTTAGAAAACCTTTAAAACTAATTCCAACACCCAATAAAATATAATATATATATAATTTTATTTGGCTTCAGTAAATCCCCCCCTTATGAAGTACCTATCTACGGCGTTGGTGCTGGTACTTACAAGCAGAGTCATCAAAACATGCTAATATTGCGTTGCATTAAAATAAAACAAAGTAAACGAAAATAAAGGAGACAAAAGTATAGAAACGCTATTCATTGATAGATTTTTCTTTTTGATCTGAACTTCTCTTATGATAACTGCATAATACGAGTTTAATGCGTCATTAGTATGCAAAATGCCTCGTGGAAAAGTTTTAAGTGAATTTGAGAAAGGTGAAATTATTGGTTTAAATGAAAAAGGTTCATCAAGTACCGAAATCTCTGAGAAAATATGCCGTAGCAGGAAAGTAATTTACAATTTTTTATTAAATATTGAAAATTACGGAAAAAATAAGTCTGGAGGCCGCAAATTCAAATTATCGGAGCGAGAGCAGAGACAAATATTAAAAGAAGCGAGCAACAGCAATAAAAGCTGCACCCAACTTGCAGCTTGTGTTCCAACAAAAGTGTGCAAAACAACGATTTGGAATGTGCTCAAGCGCTACAAACAAATTTGCAGGCAAAAATTCAAGCTTATGCCACGCCTCCTCAAGCGTCATAAGGATGCACGGTTAGAGTTTTGCCGGAATAATATGGACAGAGACTGGACAAATGTGAGCTTCTATAATATATTCCGTTTTATGTTCGTAAATGGCTGTTAATTTCAACAGGTTATTTTTTCTGATAAAAAGAAGTTCAACTTGGACGGTCCGGACGGCAATAGAGGATATTGGCGTGATTTAAGAAAAGAACCCCAATATTTTTCAAAGAGAAATTTTGGTGGAGGTTCTATTATGATTTGGGGTGCTTTTACAGCTCAAAGCACTTTGGAACTGCAAGTTGTACCCACAAAAATGAACAGCGAGTTGTATTGCCAGATGTTACGAAGTAGTTTGCTTCTATATTTAGCGGATAATATGATCCGTAACTACATTTTTCAGCAGGACAACGCCGCTGTTCACGCCAGCAAGAAAACAAAAGAATGGTTTGAAATTAACAATGTCAACGTTTTGGATTGGCCGGCTTGTTCTCCTGACTTGAATCCAATTGAAAAGCGGCAATTTTCAAGTGTTGAAAAATTAAAAACAGCCATATTTCATGAGTGGGAGGTTCTTGACGCTCAACTTTTGCAAAATTTATCACACTCCATGCGAAATAGAATATTTGAATGCACCAAATCAAATGGTGGAGTCACGTCGTATTAAATAATATAAAATTTAAATAAAAATTTGTTGTTTTGTTGAAAAAAAATGGACTTTAAATTATATGTGCTATACTAAATGAACGATTCTTAGACAGAAAAAAAGCAGTTTTAGAGATATTGATAACGGTTTATGGAGAGAGTCAAGTGAGTATAACATTTGATAATGTCAGTTTAAAGAGAACATATTTAAGCACAATATTCCTTAGTATAAGATTAAGAGGTTCAATATCCAACATTCAACAGCACGCTTTCTTAAAATATATAAATTGTGCTATAGTTTATGAACGCAGTGTATGTTACGACAAAATCCAAATATCGAAACAATCTGTATGCTGCACCACATATGAGAGTTCAGTTATCAAACATAACGTCCAATTTTAAGAGAATCATGGAGTCAAAGAAGCAGCTGCATTCTTTTTTAAGTTTTTTCATTTATTTTAGTTTATGTTTTGTATTTTTATTAATTATTTCTATGATGAATTGTTTTTTTTTAAGTTTTGTTTAATTCAATCAAATCTGAAATATCAAAATAATACCATTTAATATCTCATTAAATTTTGAAAAGTCGCTATTTAAAAAATATTCAGGGTTCCGCGATAGTTGGTAAAAAATTTGACGGTTCCACAACCAAAATTGTTTGGGAACCACTGATCTATGCTAAAACAAAACCACTAACTCAAAGTACATTTTTGCTAGTGTATCCTTTACTAATTTGTTCCCACCTTAATCTTATTATATCTCTTACGTATATATTTTTTTACTTTTCTTTAAAACTCACCTCTTTTGTGTCCACCGGAAAAATATTTCCCACTGTTGGCATAGAAACAAAACAAATACTGGCGGTAAACAATAGAATGCCATAGCATAGAAAAGGCAAATGATGATCCTTGATGACGCGACATTGCAGCAATATCAAGATGATGGCAAACAGTAGGCACACAACGGAGTTGAAAACGTTCTGAAAATGGAAAAAAAAGAATGAATATTTTTTTTGGAAATTTATTCATTAAATAGTACACCTACATGAAAGGTTGGAGCATTATTATAGGCCAATGAAAGCGCCGCCATTGCGCCACAGAGTACGACAACCAGAGCGACCACGCCCAGCACTGAGAAGCGTTGCAGCTTCAGTGTATAACGTTGATAGAGACATTCTAGCTCGTCGTTCTCGAAGCGCAGCGTATTCCATGGACGTCCTCTGGTCGCTTTCACGGCATGATCCATTGCCAGCGACGTTGCTATGGTTACGCCCAACCGCCGAATAGGCGGTTAAGTGGTGGCAACGCACGCCGAATAATTGTCGAATTTAAGTAAGAGAGATACAAAAAGTGGACTAAAAGTAGAGAAATAAAAAAATTTATTAGAATGCGTTGGCATAAGTAAAGATTGTTAGGTTTAATAGTAATAAAACAAATCTAACAAAAGTCGACTTCAGTGCTTCTACTGTGAACTGATCTTAAATCTCATCTCTTAACGTACCCTTTGTTTTGTTTGCTTTTGACAGCTGATTTTATTTATTAATAATTTTGCATACATCAAGCAAAACAAATGGAAGCCGCTATAAAAATAAGTTGCTTCTTTTGTTTCCTTAAGCTATTGTTTGTTTACTTCTCTTTATTTGTAGAAACGTGAGAGAGATAGGAATTGCACGTGGGAGGAAAAGGAAGTCCTCAAAGATATAATCGCTCCATATATCGATATTGTTGACTCTAAAGTCAACAACACACAAATGAGTCGAAAAAATAGCTCTTGGAAGTGCATAAGCGAGGAAATGGAGTGCAGTGAAGTATGTTTGCCAATTCCAAAATTGAAGGCGCAGTGGATGAGAATGAAGACCACAGCATGCACGAACATCTCTTCCATTAAAAAGGCTGTCAGTGCAACTGGTGGCGGAAAGGAGCCTCAATAGCCCAATGAACTTGACTATGCCATTCAGGAACTATTGCCGATGGATTTCAAAGACGACGACGCTCCGTTCGACAGTGATGCTCACTATAGTGGCGCTGTAGTAAGTGGTGTAAGTGCAGCAGTCGATGCAGGCAGGGAGTGTCATGAGAGTGGCAGTATTGTGGATGGTGCGGTTGCAAAAAAAAACGCGGAAAAATTTGTCGCTAGTGGCAGTAGTACCGGTGGAGTGGGTGCCAGAAAAAATAGCCACAAAAAATCCGACATTACTGCCAAAGACGTTTTGAAAGCTAGGCTAGAACATATAAATAAATATTCTTTCATCGCCCATATCCACTGTAATAATTTCAAATGTCACTTTAAAATGGATTTAGTTGTGTCCCGCGAGCCACAACTAAATGTTTTCTAAATTAGAAGTGACTTTTGGTTATTATTACTACCGATTAAACGATAAAGTCCAGTTTAAGATAAATTCGACTCAGAATTTCTTTATTACTAAGGACCAATGACTTCAGCTGATAAAAATTAAAAACAAAACAATTAAAAAAAAAACTAAACAAGCTTAAAGCTCTAAAGTACCCCAATTTGCGATTCCATTGACTCAATTCTGGATCAATTCACCCAACTCGCTCAACATTTTTGTTCTATCAATTCTATCAATAAATGTTTTTCAATCTTTAGCTAACATTAAAATCTAACACGTTGCCTTCAACGCTCCAATCATCTTTATAGCTAAGAGAAGCCGGTATATTTTTCATCACGATTTCAATTTAAATAAATTTTTTTATTTATCATCTCCATCAATCAATAATTAATATCGTTAATTGATTAAAACCAATGCAATCTAATAACAATGAAATGAACAAAAACAAAACAAATTTCGTTGTTTATAGCTAATAAATAAACTATAAAAAATATTTCGTAGCTAATAATTTGCATTTCACGTTGATTTCACACACACACACACACACACATGCACACGCGCTCACAAAAGATTTCAAAAATCGAGCACCCAAAATTCCAAATTGATGAACTAAATCAATGTTGCCCACGCAAATGAAACCGAAAAATTAAAATTAACAAGCAATAAATTGCAAAGCGTTTTTGGTTGCAGCTGCCACAGAAGAAGACAATAATGTTCTCCTTTAAGATACAAGTTTTTGAGACATGACAAATTTTATGTGATGCAGCATTAAACGTGGCTCCAATTAAACGAATTCGACAAATGAACGAATAAATTCCAAAAATGATAATCGGCAAGATTTGAAAGGTTTGGTGACATGTAAGATTCGGTTTCAAGGTCATTCTTGAGAATAATGTTTCAAGCACAACATGACAGAAAACAAATTATTAGACAGTTCGAAGTTTTAGTCTCTATCTTGCCTACAGTGTTGGTCAACAAAATGGCATTAGTACACGTTTTCAAAAAAATGCAGGGCTCTGAAACTTAAAACTCATTTTTAACTATAAATTTCAGAAAAACAAAGACAATTTCGCTCTATTTTAAATCGTTTAAGTGAATGGTTATGAACCTTTTTTGTGGCATGTTGAACTTGGAAGTTTGAAACGTCGCACAGTGGTGTATCCAGAACAATTTAGTTGGACAAAATTATTTTATAATTTTAAACTATAAGGAATGCAAAAACAAGCAAAAAATGTATGGCAAGTGGGGGTCTATATTGACCCCCTGGGCAGCTACGGGTTAATTTGTAGGTTAAAGGAGGTTGTTTCACTAAAAATGCTTTAGCAACGAAAGTTTTTGATACAGAACATTATTCAAAGACATTTTAGAAAGATATTTTCATAGAATGCCCAACGATATACATTACTAGTGGAAATTTTAGTGAAAAATATAATTTTTTGTGGTAAAATCAGGAAATTTTGGAAAAAAATCACAATTTTTCAGTTTAAAGTCATTTTTGTCAAAAAAATACTGTCGTCTGAGCCTATATTTTTTATTTAAAATTATAATTTCTGTTAAAATTTCCTTAAAAAAAGTATCATTACAACAATTATTATTATTGAAAAAAGTGTTTAATGGTTGATTGAATATACAAATTAATTGAAAAATCGATTAAGAAATAAAACAATAGAAATGAATTAAAAAACAATCCGGATTTAATGAATCAAGCCGGAAGAAGGTCATCAGAAAATAATTCGTCTTCCTCAGATGACTCACTTTCAATTTTGATAGTATATGAGTGCTCCGCGGGCAAAAGCATTTCCAAAGTTTCCTTAAGAAATGGTTTTGTTTTTTTCCTCGGCATGGTGCTTATCCTCATTAACAATTTCTCCTGTTTTATGTAGGGTACTTGCATTAAACAACAACAACATATATAATGGCAAAACATAAATAACGAAAATTAGCAAACCAATTGAGCAAGTAAAAAAGTCAACAAGAAAAAAATATGACTAACAACAAAACGCAGCATATGATAAAAATATTTTTTTCTAATTTTGGGTTTATACAGTTTGTAGAAAAATAGAAGCAGAAGTCGAATCGCGTCATTTATATGGGTGGTTTTTGTCAGATTCTGATAGTTTTTAACATTGACTTTAAAGAAAAAAAAGTATGTGTCAAGTTTCAAGTCGATATCTTAAAAACTATGGAATTTATAAATGTTTTACCATGTTGATGACGTCACTTTATATGGGAGGTAGGCGCAGTTCTTATCCGATTTTTCTCATTTTTAAACCTGACATTAAAATAGAAATGATAAACTTATATACCAAGTTTGATGGCGATACCATGAAAACTTAAGGATTTATGAAGGTTTTAACAGTTTTTGTTGGCTTAAACAGTTTTTAAAAAAATTCACCAATTTTCGAAACGAAGCGGACAACGAATTTATATTTTTTAAGATGTAAACATATGCAGTGTTAAGTTTATGAAGAAAATTGTACAGCCACGGACAGCCGCATATAACAAAAAAAAATCCTCAAAAAACACCCATTTTTAATATACAATTACTAATTTTAAATAAATACAATACCATCCAAACCACTTTACATTTATTTTTACATACCTGTTTCAGTACAACCCATTCATATTAACTTCTTAGAAAAATTGGGGGAAAAATATGTATTTTTAGGTATGTTCTCCTCTAAACACCTAGCAAACCAAAGAAAAGTTCAACTATAAGTGACAAAGTTCAGAGAGCTAAAAAAAAAATGTTTGAGCAAAGCAAGGTAAAAAAAATCATTGTCTTCTTACACTATTCAACAAACTAAAAATATATATATATTTTTTTTAAATCGGTGTTTGACAAAATTGAATATTGTCCGCCTAAATCGAAGAAATACTCCATAGTGCGTCGGCAAGTCTCCCAATGTAATTTCCAAGAGAAGAAACATTGAAAACATTCTAATGGCAGACCATAAATCTCCATGATGCTCCAATTTTGTTAAAAAAGAAATTGGGCATTCAGGTGCTTGAAAAGACTTTTACCGACCTTCTTATGACCAATTGTGTTGTGCGTGCTATTCAATTTTTGATAACAAATGATCAAGAATTACAAGGTGGGGCAAAAGTAATCACCCAATGCTCTTCTGCTATAAATTTTTTTTAATGAAAAACTTTGGTTTTCCTTGTGAAATTTGTTTATTTAATCCGATCAAGTGGCCGCCGCCAGAGTTGATGGCATTTTCCATCATTCTTGCCAGAACTTCGGGCGAGAGGTTCTCGCATTCTAGGCGAATATCCTCCTTAAGAGCTCGAAGAGTCTGAGGCTTGTTGACGTACACCCGCGACTTAAAAAAACCCCATAAATAGAAGTCTGGAGCGGTTAAATCGGGTGATCTGGCCGGCCAAAACAAAAGATTAAGCGACCCGGAAATGCTTCCTTCAGAATATCGGTTGTGGCTCGAGCAGGGTTCGTATTTGCTCATTTTCATTTGCGTGAAGAGCTGAGCAGATATTTTTTGTTCATGAAGTGAAGAAGAGCAAAACAGTTGGTGAAGAAGAATATTTGTTATTCATTTGAAGAAACTGTTGGTACTCACCTCTTCATCATTGCTTCACTTGTCGCTCATTGCGTCCTCATTTATTCATGAATTGCTCACGAAGTGGTGAGGCAACAGATGATACTCTCGTTCGTTTTGTATTATTTTGTTGATTTCTCTGTTATCAATACACGACATTTACATGCTATTTTAAATGGAAGCAATGCATAGAAATGTGTTTAATATTTTGTGTGTATGTATGTTGAGCAGCATGGCAATAAAAATAAAAAACCAAAGTGATCTGCGATTTAGTTTTGTATTCTATGGAAAGCACACCTTTGTTTTTGCTACGCATGTACTTATACAGTGCCTCATATGAAGGTTGTTAGCAAATTCACCACTCACCACTTTGTGAGCAATTCATGATAACAACAGTTTCTTCAAATGAAGAAAAAATATTCTTCTTCACCAACTGTTTTGCTCTTATTCACTTCATGAACAAAAAAACATCTGCTCAGCCGTTCACGAAAATGAAAATGAGAACTTCTTTACTCATATTCTAAAATGAATGAAAAAGATCAGAAATGAGCAGTTCATGAATGAGCAAATGCGAACCCTGGTCTCGAGCGGTGTGCGCCAATCCACCGTTCTGTTGGAACCACATGTTCTTCAGTCCCAATTCATCAAATTGGACAAAAAAAACCGGTAATCACGGTTCTGTAGAGCGCGCCGTCCACATTCGTCGTTTGGCCCACAGAGTAGCCGTCCACATTCTGCGTAGGGACCGCCGGCTAATGCCCAATTGCGGGGCACGTCGTCTGGTCGATGTTCCGGGCTCTTCTTCGACGTCTTGGGTAACAGCAGCGATATTCTCAGCAGAACGACTGCTTCGGGGCCGGCCAGCCTTGGGAAGATCTCGTGTTGTCGCAGACTCTTCAAGGCGAGTGGCCAAACGCCCGATGTTTAACCAGTTGGTACCGGATGGCCAGGAAATCTGCGACGAAATTCACGCTGCGACAACACAACCAAGAAATTGTTGCGCAAAAAAATAAAAACAATTATTCCGCGTTCTTGCGGAGTAAACCGATTTCATGGCTTGTTGTCGATTTGTATTCTGCGTTTGTTTACTTCACAACTGTAAAAACTGAATGGACTTTGGCGCCATTTGCAATATTTATAGGGTGTTCCAATAGTGTGATTACTTTTGCCCCAACTTGTAGATCTAGAGTGCAAAGTTTTATTTCTACTCCAAACGGCTAATGCAAATGTTCTTTAGAAGTTTAACATGCCATTATATTTTCGCTGAAGCTTGCCATTGTCTGCAGAGAGCTGACGACCGATCAGAAAAAAGAATTTCAACTGAAAAAATTGTCTGTGTCTGGGATTCGAACCATGGACCTCGCATTTTGTAAAGTTTGGCCACGATAGCCACCATTTCAAATTACTGATTGATAAGAAGGTCTTAAATTAAAATAAATTTTATAAATGAAAAATTTATTTTGTCATAACCGATGGAATTTTTACTTTCAGGTCAAGCCCCTCTAACACAATAATTTGAATTTTCGCAGAAGTTGTACAGCTTTACAAGAAAGTTGCAAGCGCCTCTGGCATACCTGCTAAGCTTTTTAAGAATGTAGGCGAAGATCTAGTTGAATGCATGCATGGGCTTCTATGCAGAATATGGTCAGAAGAATGCCTTTTCAAACGATTAGAACCTCAGTTTCATATAAGGTCCTGTTAGTCGTATTATGTGAGATATTGACGCCATTGTAAACAAGCTGATTGGACTTTATCAGTGTAGTACCAGACCTGGTAAATCTACTATCCACAAGATATTTACATTACGGAATCTTGAAGAAGACCCTAGAGAATTAAATCGACACCCACCATCTTTTTTCGATTACAAAGTCACCTTTGACAGTCCAATAAGGAATCACCTATAATCAGAAATTCTGAATTTTGTTTTCCTGCAAAGCTCATCCGTATAAGCAGAATGTAGAATGAGCAACACTAACAACCCAGTTAAAATCATTCGATACCAAACAAGGTGTCAGACAAGGTGATTCGTTATCGGAAGACATTGTTGCGGAATGAAATTTCTGCTGCCAAAACGTTGAAAATGTTGCAGAAGGGCTTCGGTGAGCAAGACGATGTACGGCCAGCACGACCATCAACATCAACTGATGAGCTACACGTCAACAAAATCAGTCAATCGTCGATTGACAGTCAAGACCTTATTGACAGTCAAGACCTTATTGACCTTGTTGGAATATCGGAAGGATCAGTGAAAATCAATTTGAGTGTCCATTTGGGCCTCTGAAAAGTGAAATCTCGATTGGTGCCAAAAACGCTCAATTTCATGGAAAACAGCGCCGCGTTGTTATGTGTGAAAGAATGCTTTCAGACTAACAAAACAAAATTAAACGCACCATAACTGGAGATGAGACTTGGGTCTACACTTACGACCCGGAAGCAGCCGATCAATCAGGTGAATACCGTGACAAAGATGAGCCGACACCAACAAAACCATGTCAAAGCAAGTAAAAAATCAAGGTTATGTTGACAGTTTCGTTCGATTATCGTGGTGTGGTGCATTATGAATTCCTTTCAACCAGCCAAACTGTCAAGAAAGAATACTACTTGGATGTTATGCGTCGTTTGCGTAAGGCTGTGCCGCAAAATAGACCGGATTTGTGGAGAGACTATTCTTGGTTTTTGCATCACGATAATGCATCATCTCACACTGCACTCGTAATTCGTGAATATTTCGCCAAAAAACTTGACCTATATCGTTCCGCAATCACCGTATTCGCTTGACTTAGCACCATATGACTTCTGGCTATTCGTTAAACTCAAGAGACCACTCCGTGAACACAGTTTTGAATCGATAGAAGTGATAGAAACCGAAACGAAGAAGGTATTCAAGGCTATACCGGAAGAGGATTTTGGCACAAGTGTATGCATCCGGGGGTGCTACTTGGAGCGGGATGAAATTAATTTAGAAGAATAAATAAAGATTTTTTGATTTATAAACAAATTCCTGATATTTTTTGCCCACAGATTCGATTCGGGAGCCGATTGTGGTCAACGGAGAAGAGGACGCCC
This sequence comes from Pherbina coryleti, assembly GCA_943735915.1. Taxonomy (NCBI): domain Eukaryota; kingdom Metazoa; phylum Arthropoda; class Insecta; order Diptera; family Sciomyzidae; genus Pherbina; species Pherbina coryleti. The sequence continues at coordinate 40,178,207 of OX030951.1, read as the reverse complement.
ATACTGACCACACTTGGAGTTTTTAACTGGCGCAATCAAGTGCATAAAAGAAATGGCTGGAGCAAATTATTGGACGAGGCCAAAACCGATCGAGGGTTGTGAGCGGCAGTTGAGTAAGTTTGTAAGGTACACCCTTCTCTCTGAATGTGGAATGCTCATCTTTTTTATCTAAAGTTATTTTTGTTATTTATATTAGGTTAAAGCCATTGAGATGATTTTCTTCGCAAAATCCTGATAAACTTGCTGATTTTCCAACCCATAATCTTAGTTTAGTTCTTGGGTCAACTGAATTTGTAAGTGTGCAGATGCGGATCTTTTGTCAAAATGCGATTCAGCGAACGAAATTTCAGCTGTTCCGTTTATTTCGCAAATTGAGAAGCTTATTAGGCTTCTATCGCATTATTATCTTTTGCTCCATTTCCATTATCAACACTGTAAAAGTAATACCTCGAGCATTTAAAAGAAGATTTATATTAGCAGCTCCTTAGTGTTTATGGCATAAAAATCTCACAGTACAGCACATCTTCGCATCTTTGCCGTTTTATGGTAAGCTTCTATTTTTAATATCTGCCAAAACAAGCTGCTGTTGCGTTCACTTCTGGCAAGTACCAGGCAATGCTGCCTGATGAGTGATGATGTTGTTCTTAATGTTGTTGCTTGCTTTTGTTGTTTTGCCCTGAAGTATCAGCTATTCAAGGCTATCCAATGGACACTGGCAACACATGAGCAACCGCAGCGAAGTAGCAAACAGCATGTTAATAAATTTACTTGAATGGACCCTAAAGAGCGACATGGAGTGGTCATCATGTCAGCAGTGAAGCATTTTTGTTCAGCCTCAGTCTCGCTCAAGTGTAAGTGGGAGAGAATATTTTTTATTATATGCTCGAGTTAGAGTGGGCAGAGTGTTCTCTAGTGGCAATTTATTTTATTTTGTGCCAACATGCGTTTAAATACGTGTGAATAAATTGTTTAGAAAAGTGATTTTAATTAATTTAAGGCTATTGTGTTGCCTTCAAATTTCCATCATTAATATTTAATAGAAATGCATTTTTATTTCTACCTGTCTGCTCTGGTTAACTTAACTTGGATTCAGATGTAAATTTGCTTGTTTGGTCATAAATTAAATTGATTTAAATTCTATGTTATTTCCCAATTACAAGTTAATCAGAAGTAGTTAAGTTAGGTTAGTAATTTATTCATTAAAACATAATCGCAACTCACATATTTATTTTTATAACTTTTTCAATCTCTAAACCTCTGACTCTATAACTCTATAACTCAATAAATCTATAACTCTATAACTCTATAACTATATTACTCTATAACTCCATAACTCTATAGCTCTATAACTCTATAATTCTATAACTCTATAACTATATAACTCTATAACTCTATAACTCTATAACTCTTTAACTCTATAACTCTATAACTATATAACTCTATAACTCTATAACACTATAACTTTTTAACTCTATAACTCTATAACTCTATAACTATATAACTCTATAGCTCTATAACTCAATAACTCTATAACTCTATAACTCTATAACTCTATAACTATATAACTCTATAACTCTATAACTTTTTAACTCTATTAGAGCCTGAACAGAACCAAAGTGGCTGTCGGTTGTCGGTCCTCTCTCTGAAAAATCCGATGAGAACAAGTCCAGCATAGGAACGGTTGGAATAGCGTTTCTTTTCAGTGAGTGAATAATACAAAATTTCGTATTTTGTTTTGAACCTACATGAATGCATCACAGACACACAAAACGAAACGTTAGCTCATGGTAAAAACTAAAAAAAGACAGCCGTTGGAGAAAAAAGAAAATAAATTCTATTCTGGCGTTTTTCCTTCGCGGATTTCTTCGGTGATTTCATTTTTGACGGCTGCATAAATTTTTAGGCATTTTGCTGCACGGCGCACCCGACAACCGAAAGCCGCTTTGGTTCTGTTCTAACTCTAACTCTAACTCTAACTCTAACTCTTACTCTAACTCTAACTCTAACTCTAACTCTAACTCTAACTCTAACTCTAACTCTAACTTTAACTCTAACTCTAACTCTAACTCTAACTCTAACTCTAACTCTAACTCTAGCTCTAACTCTAACTCTAACTCTAACTCTAACTCTAACTCTAACTCTAACTCTTACTCTAACTCTAACTCTAACTCTAACTCTAACTCTAACTCCAACTCTAACTCTAACTCTAACTCTAACTCTAACTCTAACTCTAGCTCTAACTCTAACTCTAACTCTAACTCTAACTCTAACTCTAACTCTAACTCTAACTCTAACTCTAACTCTAACTCTAACTCTAACTCTAACTCTAACCCTAACTCTAACTCTTACTCTAACTCTAACTCTAACTCTAACTCTAACTCTAACTCTAACTCTAACTCTAACTCTAACTCTAACTCTAACTCTAACTCTAACTCTAACTCTTACTCTAACTCTAACTCTAACTCTAACTCTAACTCTAACTCTAACTCTAACTCTAACTCTAACTCTAACTCTAACTCTAACTCTAACTCTAACTCTAGCTCTAACTCTAACTCTAACTCTAACTCTAACTCTAACTCTAACTCTAACTCTAACTCTAACTCTAACTCTAACTCTAACTCTAACTCTAACTCTAACTCTAACTCTAACTCTAACTCTAACTCTAACTCTAACTCTAACTCTAACTCTAACTCTAACTCTAACTCTAACTCTAACTCTAACTCTAACTCTAACTCTAACTCTAACCCTAACTCCAACTCTAACTCTAACTCTAACTCTAACTCTAACTCTAACTCTAACTCTAACTCTAACTCTAACTCTAACTCTAACTTTAACTCTAACTCTAACTCTAACTCTAACTCTAACTCTAACTCTAACTCTAACTCTAACTCTAACTCTAACTCTAACTCTAACTCTAACTCCAACTCTAACTCTAACTCTAACTCTAACTCTAACTCTAACTCTAACTCTTACTCTTACTATAACACAAATTCTTACTCATGTTCATATTTATAAAAAAGCAATTTGCATAAAAAAAATCCTTGGAGTGCCTTCCATCACCAAAGAAAAAATATCCTGCTGACATCATTCAATCAAAGTAGCTTAGGATGATATCATAATAATTTATATTTAAATCCTCGCGACAACAAGCAATAAAATATGCAATATAAGGACTTAAATATCAAACCACTTTGTTTCGTAAGAAAATCCGTCAAAGTAATGCGCAATAAATTCGGCAAACTTAACCGTCATTGCCGTCGAAATAACACATCGGTTAACCTTTCTGTTGCGATAGCAATAAATTTAGAAAATCCTTCAATTTTTTTTTCCAGCTGACGAAGTGAAAAATTATACTTTTGCGTACATACATGTGTTAAGATGCTATTTTTATACACATATTGGTGTATCTGTTTCTGCTGCTGTTAAATGCACAGCTTTTAAATATTTATAGATCGATATTTATAACGACGTTCAAAAACTTTTGATGGTGTTACACGCAAAACAAAAAAAAAAAAAAATTGTTTTCAAATATACATATTTAAGTATTATAAAAAACACATTTTTGTTCAAGGTCATTACAAAACATTTTCCACTTGAATGGGACAACCCCATTGTTTGCTGTTCATAGACTTACGCCTTAAAGTATGCTGCGTGTTTGGGATTTATGTTTATAAGTTCTTAATTGTGCGTTTTGCTTTTGAAGTTAACTACATGCAAAGTGACAGTGATGCAAAGGGAACCTGTTGAAAAATCTTGCTGGTCAATGCAAAAACTTTCAAGTACCTTTTTTTTTGTTGGTTGCTCTTGTGAAAACATTTTCAGCAGACTTTTTGAATGACTTGGAGTGGGCTACTCTGAGAGTTTCTGATGATTTAAAGTTTATAGCGTTGAAGACTTTAGTGAACATTACATTTAAGTGCATTTTCTTTGAATGAATTTGCATTTGTATTTTTTCTTTGCTTCGTTTATTGAAATCCTTGAAATCATGAGGATAAATTTTGATTAACATAAAAAATTAATTCAGGCAAAGAAAAACTTGGTAGTCACAAAAAATATTACATATGTACTATATACTTATTTGTAAAAATGCAGCCGCTTTATCCAGATTAAAGAGATATTGCAATAAGTTACTGGAGACTCTGTTTAAAGCTTATTTTCACTTTTATGTTTAAAATAGGCGAATTCTAAGAGCAAAAGAAGTACAAGTGAAAAGTCATTGTTTTATTTTTGTATTCGAAAAAGTATAGGGATCGAGTACAAACCTTTTAGAAAAATATTCCTTTCCAACTGAAATCACTTAATTCTAAAATGACAAATTATTCATTCAATTTGTATTTTTGTTTTTACACATTTCTTACAAGGCATTTTTAAATAATTAAATTCATTTGTCAAACATCTTCAAAATAAAAATGGTCTTGGCCGTCCACATCCTCGTTTTGGCATTAGATTATTAATCAGGGCTATCTCAAAAACGTATTTTTTGGCATTATTAAAAGAATTTATAAAGTTTTTAAAGAATTTTTTCCAAAGAACCACAAAAAGGGTACACAATTAACCGAGAACCAGACCTACATGCTAAACGCCGACTCCGAACGGCGATGAACAGAATGTTCTTGTTCTCAAGAAGCTTTACATGGCATTTTGATTACTCTCTGAGCTTTGCCATTGTCTGCAGAGAGGTGGCGGCCGCACAGAAAAATAATTTTTATTCAAATAATTTTCTGTCGCTGTTGGGGTTTAAATACGGGTCTCCAGGTTCGTTGACATAGCGGCCACGCACTTTAACCAACTACGCCACGGACGCCACTCTTACCCTTAGTTAAACTTATGCGTATTCTTATACTTATATACTTATATTATATACTTATACTTATATACTTATACTTATACTCATATTTATACTTATACTTATATTTATACTTATACTTATACTCATACTTATACTTATACTTATACTCATACTTATACTTATACTTATACTTATACTTATACTTATACTTATACTTATACTTATACTTATACTTATACTTATACTTATACTAGTACTTATACTTATACTTATACTTAGACTTATACTTATACTTATACTTATACTTATACTTAAACTTATACTTATACTTATACTTATACTTATACTTATACTTATACTTATACTTATACTTATACTTATACTTATACTTATACTTATACTTATACTTATACTTATACTTATACTTATACTTATACTTATACTTATACTTATACTTATACTTATACTTATACTTATACTTATACTTATACTTATACTTATACTTATACTTATACTTATACTTATAAAGGGTGATTTTTTTGAGGTTATGATTTTCATGCATTAGTATTTGACAGATCACGTGGGATTTCAGACATGGTGTCAAAGAGAAAGATGCTCAGTATGCTTTGACATTTCATCATGAATAGACTTACTAACGAGCAACGCTTGCAAATCATTGAATTTTATTACCAAAATCAGTGTTCGGTTCGAAATGTGTTTCGCGCTTTACGTCCGATTTATGGTCTACATAATCGACCAAGTGAGCAAACAATTAATGCGATTTTGACCAAGTTTCGCACTCAGTTTACTTTATTGGACATTAAACCAACCACACGAATGCGTACAGTGCGTACAGAAGAGAATATTGCGTCTGTTTCTGAGAGTGTTGCTGAAGACCGTGAAATGTCGATTCGTCGCCGTTCGCAGCAATTGGGTTTGTGTTATTCGACCACATGGAAGGTTTTACGCAAAGATCTTGGTGTAAAACCGTATAAAATACAGCTCGTGCAAGAACTGAAGCCGAACGATCTGCCACAACGTCGAATTTTCAGTGAATGGGCCCTAGAAAAGTTGGCAGAAAATCCGCTTTTTTATCGACAAATTTTGTTCAGCGATGAGGCTCATTTCTGGTTGAATGGCTACGTAAATAAGCAAAATTGCCGCATTTGGAGTGAAGAGCAACCAGAAGCCGTTCAAGAACTGGCCATGCATCCCGAAAAATGCACTGTTTGGTGTGGTTTGTACGCTGGTGGAATCATTGGACCGTATTTTTTCAAAGATGCTGTTGGACGCAACGTTACGGTGAATGGTGATCGCTATCGTTCGATGCTAACAAACTTTTTGTTGCCAAAAATGGAAGAACTGAACTTGGTTGACATGTGGTTTCAACAAGATGGCGCTACATGCCACACATCTCGCGATTCTATGGCCATTTTGAGGGAAAACTTCGGAGAACAATTAATCTCAAGAAATGGACCGGTAAGTTGGCCACCAAGATCATGCGATTTGAGACTATTTTTTGTGGGGCTACGTCAAGTCTAAAGTCTACAGAAATAAGCCAGCAACTATTCCAGCTTTGGAAGACAACATTTCCGAAGAAATTCGGGCTATTCCGGCCGAAATGCTCGAAAAAGTTGCCCAAAATTGGACTTTCCGAATGGACCACCTAAGACGCAGCCGCGGTCAACATTTAAATGAAATTATCTTCAAAAAGTAAATGTCATGGACCAATCTAACGTTTCAAATAAAGAACCGATGAGATTTTGCAAATTTTATGCGTTTTTTTTAAAAAAAAAGTTATCAGGCACTTAAAAAATCACTCTTTACTTATACTTATACTTATACTTATACTTATACTTATACTTATACTTATACTTATACTTATACTTATACTTATACTTATACTTATACTTATACTTATACTTATACTTATACTTATACTTATACTTATACTTATACTTATACTTATACTTATACTTATACTTATACTTATACTTATACTTATACTTATACTTATACTTATAATGGGTGTTTTTTTTTGGGGTTTGTTTTTCGAATAGAGATAAAACTGGCATTTTGTGGTCAAATCTGGCAAGTCTAATGTCATTTATGTTCAGTTTGGTTTGCCATTTCATCATGAACAGGTTGACAAAAGAACAACGCTTGCAAATCGTGCAAATTTATTTCGAAAATAATGGTTCAGTTCGCGAAGTTTACCGCAAGCTCCGTCCATTTTATGGTCGACATAATCGTCCATCAGAGCAATTAATTCGGTTAACCATGGGTCGTTTTCGCACTACGTTTACTCTATGTGATAATACGCATCCGCAGAGACGTCGAACAGTGCGCACCGAAGAAACAATTGCCGCCGTAGAGCAAAATGTTGAAGAGGACCCGAATGAATCGATTCGCCACCGTGCACAGCAATTGGAGCTTTGTCCATCAACTTTATGGAAGATTTTGCGCAAAGCTCTTGGCTTGCGACCTTACAAGATCCAGCTTGTGCAAGAATTAAAGCCGCGAGACCATGCAATGCGTCGTGATTTTGGTGTATGGGCCGAAAATGAGATTGATCTCGATGCTGATTTTCATCGCAAAATTTTGTTCAGTGATGAGGCTCATTTTTGGTTGAATGGTTACGTCAACAAGCAAAATTGCCGCATTTGGAGTGAAGAGAATCCACATGAGATCCTTGAGACGCCATTACATCCACAAAAACTGACTGTTTGGTGTGCTCTATGGGCTGGTGGAGTCATTGGGCCATACTTCTTCCGAAATAATGCTGGAGAGCCAGTTACCGTTAATGGAGACCGGTATAGAGCCATGATAACCGACTATTTTGTTCCCGAATTGGATGGCATGAATGTGGATGAGTTGTGGTTCCAACAAGACGGCGCTACATGCCACACAGCGCACGTCACAATCGATTTATTGAAGTAAACATTCAATGAGCGCATAATTTCGCGGAATGGACCTGTCAATTGGCCACCAAGATCGCGTGATTTGACACCATTGGATTATTTTCTTTGGGGATATGTGAAGTCGCTTGTCTACGCCAACAAACCAGAAACGTTAGGGGACTTGGAGGCCAACATTCGTGGCGTTATTGCCGACATACGGCCCCATATGCTCGAATAAGTGGTTGAAAATTGGACCTGTAGAATTGGCTTTATTCGAGCCAGCTGCGGCGGCCACATGCCCGAAATCATATTTAAACATTAATGGCATAAAATTATCCTTCCAATAAAGCCACATTGATGGACATTAAAACGATTTTCTTGTGTTTTATTTCAATTCGAAGTTCTATACCTCTAAAAAAAACACCCTGTACTTATACTTATACTTATACTTATACTTATACTTATACTTATACTTATACTTAAACTTATACTTATACTTATACTTATACTTATACTTATACTTATACTTATACTTATACTTATACTTATACTTATACTTATACTTATACTTATACTTATACTTCAGGTAGAATTGGAAACTGAAGCGTATTTCGGAAATCTTGCGAAATCTTACTATTCAAAGGGCATCGCAATGCTAGAAAATCGTTGAAATAAGTGTATCGAGCTGGAAGGGGACTATGTGGAAGAATAAACAATAATTTTGGCAAAAAGCGTGTGTTTTCTTTGCTAGGCCTGCAGCATCTTGAAGGCCCAAGTAGATTGGAAAGAATATAAATTAGTCGAGTAGGTAGCGTACACGGAATATACTGGTACAGTAGATTATATTTATTTCAATTTCGTTTTGGATGCTATAAGAAGAACTTGAATATAGGAAATAAAATGGAAGTAAATAAAATTCTGTAAATTTTGATTTTTTCCAATACAGTGATCACTTTGAAAATCCGCAGGAACATGAAGTTTCAGAGAATGGGTTGCTTAAATGAGCAAAATTTGTTTAATCAAAAAATAAGTTCGATTTTGTTTTTAAAAAACAATTGTATGAACTTGTTTGAAACAATTGTATTTTTTTATTTATTTATTTTTTTGTTTTTTACATTAAAAAATTGCTGCTTACTCTTAAAGCAGCAATTTATTTGCGTATCTCACGAATGCATCAACAACTTATGCAAGTTTTTAAAACAAATAAAACACGACAATTACATTGGGGAAAAACAAAGTGATTTGATTTTATGGCTTACTGCTAAATACCTTCTTTTACCCCACTGCTTACAAAAACTGCTTAGATTTGCGAGCCGTGTGGGCATGTGTTGCTGCTTCAGCCACAACTTGTATCTACATATATCAACAGTTGAGAGTGTGAGCTGTCAGCGCTAAGCTTGAGTTGATTTCGTAACAAGAAAATAAAATCAAATAAGAGCAAAAAATCCAAAACTGAAAGATGGAAACCTTGCTGTCGAGACATCGGCTTGCTTTGGTGTGTAGTATCTACGAGCCTGAATTTCTGACTGATCGAATGCCAAGGAGGTGGGTAACATACTGTGACAAAGTATTTGTGACTTCTTGTGGCATCATTTCAAAACATTTCAGTTCCAAAAGCCAACCTGCCTATTGGTGTCGCAAAGCGCCCACAACATGTTATCGCAGCACGCGTTAATGAAATCGCTGCCAGTTGCACAAACATTTAAGTGTATGTCTTGATGTAGCGGCTTGTTTGCTCGTCAATAAAAGCGTTCTTTTTTTATTTATTTTAGGAAATAAAATTAAAATGTACCAGTTTAATTTTTTTGCTCCTGCGAGCTTTACAAGCTGATGATAGCTAAAAAAAAAAAAAATAAAACCAAAACAACATCAAAAGGAAAACAAATTCATCAGCTAGGCAGAAGTTGCTAAATTAAATTGCTCAAAAAGATTTCAAAAACAGATATTTTCTAACTTTTCAATCTAAAAATAAAACATTTATTTCTGTGTTCTTTGTCAAGAAGCTTGTAATTATTGCACATTACATTTAATTTTCAGCAAATGTTTTACAAAACAACAACAACAACAACAACAACAACAACAACAACAACAACAACAATATCTGTTGTGCTGTGTTCAAATTAAATTGTCAACAATTTTAAAGTGTAAGCTAGGCAGTGAAGAAATTCTTGAAAATTTGTGAAATATTTGAAATAAAAAGCTATATTGCAGCAAAAAAGAAAATCTCTCTGGCAAAAGTTTTTTATTGGGTCATTCCATATGAAAACGTCTAATTGTTTCCGATTTTGATAAAAAAATTCAATGATGATCTTAAGGGTATCTTATACAAAAAACCGTAGTCATTTATCTTTTTAGTTACCTAACTTCAGATCGGCACCCATTCGAAATCCAAAATTAAGTGATTTTCATAATCTCATTAAGTAGGCTAAAAATTTTTTTTGCCACACATATAAATGCCATTGTAATTTTATTTGGATTTTAGAAGATGTGAGTCTTATATAAAAATGCAATTATTTCATCTTTACAATTAACTATTGAATGGTAAGCCATTGAAAATTTGATAAAATTTGTTGATTTTTGAGATATTGGGTCTAATGCATAAAAATGAGATGTTTCTCAGAGATCATTCGTGTGAGATCAATCTCAAAAAGTGAGCTTAATAAGAACATTCTCAGTCTCAAAATTGTATGCATAAAAAGGAGACCAAGCTCATGACAAATAACTCAACATAAGTGAGATCGATCTTAAAGCTTAAGTTGAGCTTTAGTTTATTTAAAGCAAGCTAAAGCAATTAATCGTTAAAATTGCTTCTTAAAATTTCAAAAAAATGTCGGAAAGCGAATCTGGAAGTGAACAAAACTGTAGTTTATCAAATTATAAAAATAATAAGCTGGCATAATTTCTAATTGATGAGTTAAAAGAAACTCAAATTTTACTACAGAAATCTAATATGCCGGTGCACAAATTAAAAAAAGAAGCACTTGAAATGTTTCGAATTGTCCTAGAGACTGATGAATTCCTATGTCCTCACCAATTCCATTTTGAAATCCAGGATTAGCCAAAAATCTTAAATATACTCTCATTTTTTCAGAATTTGTAAGAGCTCCACCAAGCGATTCCAATGTTGGCCCTAGGAAATGCTCTGCTAACCAATCGATGTTTTCTTTATTAAAACGAAATATAAATTTACTGCTAGATTCTTCAAGATATCTACGCAGCTTATAAATTTTTTTAGGACTATAAAGGCGAAAGTATTCTGCCATTTCAGTTGCTTGAAATAAACTGTGAGATCACTTGATAGCAGACTCAACATTTACCGAGAAAGTTCTCAGACATGTCAGCTTCATCTCAAGATTATGCATACCATTTTGAGAAATTTCTCACAAAGAGCTTTCGTTTTAAGGAGTTTCTCAGGCCTTGAGAAACTCAAGATCTCAATGAGCGAGATCTTTCTAACGAGTAAATAACTTTTTATGCTTACGACAACGAGTAAATTCTCAAAATATCGAGTAGAAAGTAATTTCTCACTTTTATGCATGAGACCCATTGCATTAGGTGCTGTGCCGATACTATTCGTCCAGGACCGCTAATTTTTTCAGCCATGTATTACTTGCATTCTATATTAGGAATTTATAATTTTAAGTTTCTGGACCATCATATTAATAAAGAAAAACAGCTTTGAAAATTGAAAATTTTAAAAAAGGTTCTACTTCAACCTCTAAAACCGACATGTGAGGGCCTCATAAAAATCTGAAACTTTAAGGAAATATAGTCCCCACTTTTATTTTACATGCTTTTCAGTTTGGTTCTGTTGTTTTCACTTTTCATAAAGATACAATTTTTTAAAAAAATACATATTAAAAAATTTTGCTTGAGGCACAAATTTTTATTTTTATTAAGGGGGTTATTAAAGCCTTCAGTCTCAAAAACATGTGGTTAAAATTTCAAGTCGATATCTCAAAAACTAACAAAGTTATAGCCTAGTGAGTGAGCCGCCTCCCAGAGCGCTCAGCACAGTGTGACGAGCCCATATAGCGAGTGGACAAAAATAGAAGGAGTTATCCTAGAATCATGAAATTTGTGAAAATGATTTTTACGATGAAAGAACAATTTTCACAAAAGTTCGTTCAAATTGAATGAATGGCACGCCTACCTCCCATATGACCGATATCGGTAATAAAAAATAGCTTCCCAAACTATTATCCGAGATCAATATAATTTGGTACACATAGTTCGTTTAGAGTTATAAACAGATGGTGTGAAAATGAACTAAATCGGTTCACTAATATGACCACCTCCCTTATAACTGAAATCGGTAATCAGGTATATTTACACAAAAAATTACCCCAGATCATTTGAATTTACTACACATAGTTCTTTTGTAGCTATAAGTAGCTGGTGTGAAAATTAACCAAATCGCCCGACTAACACGCACACCTCCCATATAACTAATTTTCCAGTATAAACGTGAAGGGCATTTTAGCGGAAACAAGATTCAGATAATTTGCCATTACTTCTTTTTTTTTGGCTTTTTTGTTGATAAAGTGTTTTATTTGAAAGTTTTATTAAACAAATTAATTTTTTTTTAAGTTTGAGAAATTTTTTTTTTTAATTTTTCATATAAAATTGCTTATTTTCGACAAAACATGCTTCAGAAAAGTAGGCGTAAAGTCTTTATTATTGAGTTTCGGCAAACCAAGTTTTAGGAACATATTTAAGAAGTGTTGATATTACACATATTAAAGTTAAAAAAAGAACAAAAATGCTTTTTTATTTTATTGCGTTTTGAACTTTGTGAAAAATTTGTTATTTTTTCATATAAAATTGCTCATTTTCGCCAAAACATGCGCCAAAAAAGTAGGCGTAAAGTCGTTATTATTGAATTTCGGCAAACCAAATTTTGGATACATATTGAGAAAATGTTGATATTACACATACTAAAATTAGAAAAAAACAAAAATTCTTTTTTTATTTTATGGTGTTTTGAAATTTCTGAAAAAGTTGTTTTTTTTCATACAAAATTGCTCATTTTCGCAAAAACATGCTCCAGAAAAGTGAGCATAAAGTCCTTATTATTGAGTTTCGGCAAACCAAATTTTGGGAACATGTTGAAAAAGTGTTGATATTCAACATACTAAAACTAAAAAAAAAAAAACCAAAAATGCTTTTTTTTGTTATTTCTTTTCAAAGTTTTGGTTTTTTTTTTAGATTCCTAGAACCTGTCCTTAGTTATACAAAAATTTTTTGTTTTTAATTAAAATTAAACGTTTGTTTTTAATTAAAATTTGTTTGCTTAAATACATAAAATATACATTAATTAATTTTTTTGCATATTTTTTATACTAAAATTTACGCCTTATTAAGATGTATACAGTGTGAAATTGTAAAAAGGAGAATTTCATCATCTTTTCAAGTCAACTTTTAAAGAGTGGCATGTCCATAATTGAAAAGATACCGCAAAGTCCTCTTACATGAAGGATATTAATACTCTAAACTATTATTTTGCATATTAGATTTATAAATTTATGACTGTTTTTTCGTAAGCTATTTTTGTCCGCACTCGTTACACTGTGCGCAGTGCTGGCAAGAAACATACTCTTGAATGTGTATATTTTTAGGCATAAAAACCCCCATTTAAAAATATCCCTTAGGTTTCCTTAAAAAAATTCACAAACATGACCTTTTTTCGGGCTCTGGGTATATAGTCCCCCTTACAAAAAAACTACAGGCCCAGCCAAGTTATGCGTAAGCAAACAAAAGTATCGGAGAGAAGTAAACGAAAAGTTTTCTTAAGTTCAAACAAAATTTGAAAACCACTTCTCAATTTTCAATAAAAAACACAGTATGCATGAAAAAAAAATCAATATGAATAAATTCCAATCAATTGACACATGGTATAATTATAGATGTAAACTCGCTAGATGAGAGCGTACTGCCGCGAATGTCAAAACGAAGTTGACAACTCATATAAAATCTCGAAGCCATGAGAATGACAAGAGAAAGCAAAAAGTTGGCGAAATGTAAACAGTTGAAGCTGTCTTGTTGTATTAATTAAAAATTGTAGTAAATGGTTATTTTTCGGGTTTTTATTGATATTAAACTAATTGAAAATTGCTTCCAGTTAAACATCATTGAAAATTAAACACAAAAACTATTAACTACAAGCTGGGAGCATAACTAAACAACAACAAAAGTATAGCAGTAAGTACACAGGTGATTCTGTCAATATCGGCAGTAATGACAAAAGAGAGCACAATCAGCGCTGCGACTACCTCTATTATTATACTATGAATCGACACCAGAGCTGCCAGGTGGCGGGATTTTTCCCCTTTTTCGGGATTTTTCGTACAAAACGGGGTGGCGGGGAAAACATTGATAAAAACGGGGAAAATTAAAAATAAAATAGCGAGTGAAAAAATATATCGGTTATTAGAAAAACCAACTACAATTTCTTATTTTAATTACATCCATTTTTTGTTTTTTACAAAGTGTCATATATGGATATAATAGATCTAACTTTGAAGACTTTTGTTGATTGTTTCATGCGAAAGGAATACATTAATGTAGTCATAATAGTATTTTTGGTGTAGACTTAAACGATTTCGATACTTTTTTGAGGAGCTATGTATATAAAGGGCCACTCATAGATAGTAAAAATGAAAAATAAAACTTTAAGCTTAAAAATATTTTCACACGTTATTTCGGATCAATCCGAGTGGAATGATTTCGACCAAGAATGTAGATCGTTAAGAAATATAAATTTTTCAAATATATCATCAGAAATTATTCAGGAATTCTGGAAAGAAGTTATATTTTTCATTGATTCAGATATTTAAAAGAAAAAAAAATAGTGTCGTTTATTTTTTATTTTCCTTATAGGGGGCAAGTGCTGAAACTGCTTTTTTAGCTATTAATTTAAATAAAACAAAAATAAGGAACTTTCTTGACAATACCTCTCAATGCAGAACTCTCCGCAGTAAATCTTTAATGAAATATAAAAATTGCTTTGCATTTGAAATAAATTCAGAATTTTTAACTTTTTATAATAGAAATAATACACATACTCTTGTTTACTTGGTTTGATATTATGTATAAAAATATGTATGTATATTTCAAATAATTTCTAACAATTCTTTATAATCTCAAAAACGTAACGTTCGAGTCAAAATACAATATCGCTTAAAATTTTCATTTTTATTTTTATTTTTCTTATATATACGTACGTTTTTCCTGTTTGTATTTATTTTAGTTTTAGCAAAGTCAATTAATGAACTTATTATTTCTTTAAATTGCTATTTATTAAACAATTAAAAAACCGGGAAAAAAACGGGGAAACTCGAAGTTAAAAACGGGGAAAAAAATTCATTTGTATGCAAAAATAGGGATTTTTTTTTGTCTAAAACCTGGCAGCACTGATCGACACACAAAAAATATTTTGTTTTTTGCTGATAAGGGTTGCCAACAGTTTTGATAAAACATTATGTTGTGAATGAATATATGTTTGTTAAGCTTAAAAAAAGGTTGATTTTGCAATGAAAACTCTTGAAGTTTCCTAAGTTTGCCTTAACTATAAATTTAAAAAAATAAATAAATGATTTTTATTCATATTGCGGTGAAAGATAAATGAAAAGAAAATTAAAATTATTTAAAATACAATAGGGCACCCTATTCTGCTTAGCAAACTACCCAGCAGTTATTTTGGAGTCAATTGAAAAAGTCAACTAGTTCATTTCTAGCGCAGTTCGAAGTAGTTCTGGAAAAGTACAAAAGGTGTTCAGTGTAGAACAGTTCTATTTGCTTTTGTTTTCAAATGTATTGTCGAAAAAAATAAACGCGTTCTGGCTAGTTTTAAAAATTTGTTGCGCACAAGAAAAAATAAAAACAAAAATGTTTACAGACATTAATAAACAATATTTCTTCTGGATTGTGGATGAAAAAGATCGGTCAAATCAGGGCTTTAGGACCTTTGCTCCAGAACATTACATTTTTACACTTTTAAAATGTTAATTTTAAAATTAGTTAAAATGTTCCTAATGCCACTAGTCAATTATGGGGGAAAAGGAGTGTTTATGGAGACAATCATCTTTTCCTATGACATCAACCCGCAAAAAGCGTCAGTACGTTCAATGTTAAATGGTATTGTAGTGAAACTAGTACTGGTCCTTTTTGGAACTAGTTCAGAACTATTTTTAATTTGGTCCACTTTTCTGCTGGGTACGGAGTCGAGCGCTCTCTCTCAAGCTTAGCAAAGTAAACGAAACTTGAGAGACTGAACGAAAGGAAAGCTTACGCACAACTTGGGCGACTCCATATAGTGCCGCAGAAGTTCGTACTTTTGCTCTCTTGCTTTTGTTTGCTTTAAATACAAAAGTACATTGATAAAATTTAATTTTAATCATACATTATTCATATGAAATTAAAAACTGCGTATTATTATAATTATATCCATAAATAAAATTAAGTTTTTATACTAGTTAACATAAATAATAGCAATAAATAAATAAATAACTGGTAATTTCAGTCCTTGAAAGGATTTTGACCTAGCTTCTTATGATCAATTGTGTTGTGCGTGTTATTAAGTTTGTACACAATTAACCGAGAACCGGACCTACAGGTTCAACGCCGACTTCGAACGGCGATGAACGGAATATGTTCTTGTTCTCAAGAAGCTTTACATGGCATTGTGATCATTCTCTGACTCTAAAGTTTGCCATTGTCTGCAGAGAGGTAACGGCCGAACAGAAAAAATAATTAAATTAAATTTAAGAATACCCAAAATTTTAGGGTATTCGCATACAATACAAGCATTTTATGTGTCTCTTGTACGTAGTACGATTGAGTACTGTTCAATTATTTGGAATCCTTTTTATGTCCAACATTCAAATCGTATAGAACGAGTCCAAAGAATGATTACAAGATATGCTCTCAAAAAGTTGCAATGGCCTGATGGTATTCCATCTTATGATTTCTGACGTAAACTTCTTGGTTTACAATCTTAAAAATATAGAAGACTATCTCTTCACTTTTGTTTGCTTACCCTATTTTAGTCGGTAAATAAAATTACTCAATTGATCACAAGAAGCTAGGTCAAAGTCCTTTCAAGGGCTGAAATGACCAGTTACTTATTTTTTTTATTTTGTTTCAAATTACATCTGCCGAATTATAAAATTGTTTTGTTTTGTATGAACCTCAAAGGAATCTGAGAAATACAAGATTATTAGAAGTGAGGCTACATAGAACAAATTATGCATTGAACGAAGCTCATGTTCTAGATTTAAATTTAACAGAAAATAGCTTTAAACTTAATTTATTTATGTTATTTAACTAGTTTTTTAACTGTATTAATTAAGATGAATTGTTAAGTCTGTAAGATTTAAATATAAGCAGACTGAATAAAGAAATAAATAAACATTAACTCTAGTGTTTCGTTCATGCTATCAAAAAAATCGATAATTGTGCCAAAAGAACAGAAAAGAAAGCGATACAAAAGAATTTATATATTGATAAAATGAATTGAATAGCTGTCACAACGCAGCTGTCAGTTTAACTTAATTTGTAAACAGTCAAAACATTCTGACACCCCAGCTATAAATTCGTTTTGTGCAATCCTCGCACAGGTTTCGGTGGAAGCTGACAGCATATGTTGATAAATTTCTTTGAGATGGTTATAAATAACGAAAAAAAATAATGATAAATGTTACACTAAATCGAGCCAAAATAAAAAGAAATCAAATCAAATTCTTTCTTACGACAGCTCATAATTGCAGCTAATTGGCAACACGTCGTTTGTCTGGTGTTTGTGCTCGCGCGAATCAATTGAAAGCAATTGTCAAGCAACGAATTGTTGTGATTGCACCCTAAAGTGCAACAACAAAGAATGAAAAAAAAAAATAAAAAAAAAAATAAAAAAAAATAAAACAACAACAAAAAAGAAGAGTAATAAATAAAATGTTATCAGCAGCTAAATTAAGATCGCTGTGCAATGATTTAATGCAAATAAATAAATGCTGGCAGCGTACACCAACCTGTCAACAACATATTGCTCGTCAGCAACAAAGCAACAAGTGTTTGCCGGCAGCATGTTAAGGCGTTTAAATATCAACACATAAATCTTGGCTAAACATGTGAATTAATTTTTAAACAATTAAAAGCACCTAATTGATCATGATCAACCGTGATATAAGAGAGAAAACAAAAAACAAAAAAAGAAACACTTGCCAACACTGGCGTGCGCTGATTTATTGTATTCTTTTTGCATGTTGTCACTGGCAACTGGCACTGTTGCTGTTGCTGTCTGTCATTTGCATGTCGCTGTTGCACTGGCCTGAGATTTTTTCTTGTTTCGGGTTAATTGGTGCGCGATCTTTATCATTGTTGCGTTCAACGATCACGTGTTGATCATTCAATGGCTTATTTTTAATTGCTTACTCGGAATAACTGTTGCCTTCGACCTGAAATTTTTTTTACAATAAAAAGTTGCTGATTGAACAATGAAGATTGCTAGAATTTTTTGCGAAGGTCTATTCAAGCTATACCAAGAAGACTTTTTTCTTTAATGCTTGTACTGTGAATGCTTCTAAAATTTTTATTAATAGATGAAAATCTTTTCTAAGTGATAACTATGAGCGCCCAGGATATCGTCAGAAATTTCTTAATGTTTTACAAATAAGTGATGGCAAAAAAGGTCTATTTCTGTTATTTCTAAAGTAAAAATGGCAAAACTATCCAAGTTGGAATACCTCGGTCAGTACAAATATTTTGGAAACAAATATAAAGAGCAAATTTTTTTTTTATGGTTTTTCAAAATTTCTTCTTTATGATAAATCAATTTTTGCATGTGTTCGAACCATTTATCATAACATTTGTTCAATTCCGCTTGAGACACCTCCAAAACATAGTTTTTGAACGAATCAACGGCTGGCTTCTTCTCAATAAAACAATATCAAAAATACGGCAACGCTTTTTGGAATTTGAATTTGAAAAAGGATAGAATATCTCATTTAATCGTTTGCTCCAATTACTTAACAAACTATAACAGTTTTTTTACTTCAAATCGAACTTTATTAATCAAATTCAAATTTAAAAAAACAAAATTTTACAAATGAAATTCAACTTTTTACAAATCAAATTCAACTATAGGTAAGGAAAATGTATATCCGAATGTAATAATAAAGCATAAAAGCGCTGTTCATAATACTGTGCAAATAATCTTGCATCCTAACAACTGTTACATATATTGGGTTTTGTATTGAAAACAAATTTGAGCTTTAGGCCAAGTATGTTGACAACAAGACAACATGAAGACAACGAAGGCAAAAAAACTTTTAACAAAAAAAAAAAAAACCGACTGATATTGATGATAATAAAACAAATGAGAAAAATGGAAATGATAAGATTTCTAATATTATAATACATATAAATAACTTTTAAAATTGGAACAATAAATTAATGGCAAAAGTTATTTAAAATTATTTTTTATTTTGTAGTGATTTTCAAGACGGTTGTTTTTTTTTTTTTTTTGTTCAAAAGATTTTATTTCTTTTTTTTTTAGAGAATATGAACAATTTTATGGCATAGTATTTTCGAAGAAAATTTCAAACACTTTATTGATAAAAAATTTGTTTTGTTAATTCCTGAAAGTTTTTTGGGCATTTTCCCTTTCTGTCTCTTTACAATTTTTATTAAAGTGCCACGCCCTTTTTATAATCACGCCCACTTTATTGATCGTACTTAATAATTATTCTACCTAGCCCTGTGCCAAATTTCAGTTTCCAAGTATCAATATTAACCGATATATACTACTTCCTTTAAAGTGCCACACCTTATGTACAATCCCTACCTACCTGCATACAAAATATTAGTACGCTATGTCAATATTAACTTTTAGTATTTTTATAATATTGCCACACCCCTTTGTTGAATAACGCCCACTTTTTTGACCGTAATTTGTAGTAACTGTGCCTACCCATGTACTAAATTTCAGTACCCTAGTGTCAATATTATTCGATATACAGTGTATTTCTAATATTGCCACACCCTATTGGCGAATAACGCATACTTTCTTGAAATTTCAGTACAATAGTGTCAACATTATTCGATATACAGTGTTTTTCTAATATTGCCACACCCCATTGGCGATTAACGCCTACTTTATTGGCCGTAACTTTTAATAACTCTGCCTTCCCATGTACTAAATTTCAGTACCCTAGTGTCAACATTATTCGATATGCAGTGTGTTTCTAATATTGCCACGCCCCTTTGTCCCACAATAAAGCCCACTTTATAGACCTTAATTTGTAATAACTGTGCCTACCCCTGTATTTTTACTGAAAATTTCAGTACCCTAGTGTCAATATTAACTGAAATACAATGTTTTTCTAATAGTGACACGCCCCTTTGTCGAATATTGCCCACTTTTTTAAAAATAAACCTCCGTGTTAATGGCATCTTTTTTTTTTTTTTTTTTTTTAGCTTTGAACCAAGGATTTCAGGTGGAATGCCTATTCAGTCAAGTCTGCCTTGGTTCGAAAATGGGTGATAGATTAGTGGGAAGGAAAGGGCAATCAAGTGAAACACGTGTAGGATGTTCTAAGCGTGGTGGAAATCCAAAGAAACATGTGAATTTGAATCAGAGGCAAGTGTTATGCCTTTACCTCAGTCAATTCAAGTTATAAGGCAATCTCATCCACAAACTTCTCTACCATCAACTACAACTTCAAGTTGTAAATATTGATGAATTTTTAATTTCAGTTGATTAGAAATGAGGATAGAAAATTTAGAAAGGTTTTTAAAGCGAAGGACCATGGCCTGGCCGGGAATCGAACCCGTGACCTCTGGGGTGGCAGTCGAGCACGCTACCAACTCGACTACCGAGGCCGCCTAAAACACATCTGTGGACAAAAAATTAGGAAAAATGGCAAGTACTTTAGGAACTATCGATGTACATACATTAAAAGAAAAAACAGATTAACCAACGAACTTGAGAACATCCTCCTTTTTAAAGTGGGTTAACAACCAACAACAACAACAACGGCTCTCTATAAAGAAAATCACACAGCACACAAGACAGATTGTTACTCATCATTAGGCTTGCATGACTTCTCACAAGCTAGTTAGCTCCTACTTATACTGCCAATAATGCCGAGAAAGTTACCCGGAAGTTTATTTGGCAGAGAGAACGCTTTTACATTAGTAACTTACAGTGAAAAGTCATGCAAAACTACTGATGAGTTGGTGTAGCGGCCAACGAAACAGTCTGTCTAGTCTGTTATGTGATTTGCTCTATATCACATTTGCTCTATATAGTCTGCTGTGTGATTTACTCTATGGCCTTCATTGTGTTCATGTTGTCTTTAGGTATTCAATATTCATAAATAATGAAAGGTCACACTAAAATTATATTGGATTTTCGAAAAATTTCGGTTACAAGTTGTCGCTAGATGGCTTTTAAATATAATATCTCTGGCAATATAAATTGTATAACAATTTAAGCTTAATTTTAAGCTGGTCAAATTTGTAACCGAACTTTTTCGTAAATCCAATATTTGCACTATTTGCAATCATAAAAACAAACTGTACTCAATTTTCCTCGCTTTTGCAAAAAGTATATATAT
Source organism: Pherbina coryleti (assembly GCA_943735915.1). Classification (NCBI taxonomy): domain Eukaryota; kingdom Metazoa; phylum Arthropoda; class Insecta; order Diptera; family Sciomyzidae; genus Pherbina; species Pherbina coryleti. Next base: position 40,156,905 of record OX030951.1, on the reverse strand, counting down.
CGAGATAAGTTAAGTTTTTGTTTTATTTAAAAATACATTTGAAGCCATCTAGTTACATCCAGATACAAGATACAAAATAATTTTATATATCAAGCAAAACTTTCTAATTTTAAGACAATTAGATACAGACTCAAATCAAGCAAATTCTCCCCTTTACAGAAAAAGAGAAATCAAAGCATTCTAATATTGAGAAAATTGTTTTTTGGATGAAGCAAATTGTACTCAAATCAAGTAAATTATTTTAGTTTTCAGCAAATTTTTTACTCGAATCAAGCAAATTGTTATCACTTCAAGAAAATATTAGACTTGAGTATAGAAAATATATTTCTATATTATATTTCTATTAGAAAATAAATATAAAATTGCTCAATTCTGAAAAAATAATGCTTGAATTGAGAAATTTACGCTAGAGTGTAAACTGATATAATATTTGCTTGATTCAAGCATACAATGCTTGATTTTTTCTCTCCGTGATGGCCCAGAGGCATCATTGGACCTTATTGCCTTCGAAACGAGGAAAGAGACACCGTTACTGTCAATGGTCTTCGGTATAGAGCAGGAATGATAGAAACAAGATTACGCGTTCCGCAGTATCATTATCTAATGTTCTCTTTCTCAATTGACTGCATGACGTCACGCAGCGCTTCTGCATAACAAAATGAAATGAACTGTGCGATCACTTAGGCAAATTGACTAAATTGAAAAAAAAAATCTTGGAGAAAAGTAAATTAAAAAGGAGTAAAAAATAAAAAAAAAATAAATTACTGGCCATTTCAGCCCTTGAAAGGACTTTGACCTAACTTCTTATGATCAATTGTGTTGTGTGTGTTCCTAAATTTGTACACAATTGACCGAGAACCGGACCTACATGCTTAACGCTGACTCCGAACGGCGATGAACGGAATGTTCTTGTTCTCAAGAAGCTTTACATGGCATTTTAAATACTCTCTGAGGTTTGCCATTGTCGCAGAGAGGTGGCGGCCGTACTGAAAAATTATTTTAATTCAAATAATTTTCTGTCGCTGCTGGGGTTCGAACCTGGGTCTCCAAATTAAAAAGAACTACTCTTCTGCATAAAAAAAATGGATATTTTCGTAAACGAAAAAACATAAATTTTTTAAACTTTCACTATTTTTATCTCTTAAACCATTCGATATCTACAAAATTTTACTACACCGGTAGGTTTAGGAGGTCCATTTACATATTGTAAAAATAAGAAAAAAATATTTAGGCGTGGGCCTCAAAGCAAAATTATTCCAAAGTCTGACAATAGCGCTGGATGACGTCATACTCTCTCTCTCATTTGCGTAACGCGTAGTCTTGTTTCTTTCATTCTTGGGTATAGAGCAGTGCTGCTCACTACATGGTTTCCCATAGCCAGCGGGCATCGTGTGTTGTTAAGCTTTTGCACACGAAGTAGCAATCGGCTCACTGTGTTTGTACACTGCGTAAAAGTTTGTTTTTTCTGCCTTGCTTTAAATTTCAAGTCAGTATGCTTTGAGCGTTCATGTGGTACGGAAGTCGCTCGCTGTTTTATTTTTGCAATGTTTCAGGAAAAACATTAATACATTATATTTTTCACTTTTAGCATTTTTCTATGTTAAAAAAGCGAAAAACAAACACAAAAATAAAAAAAATATAATATTGAAAATTCAACACTCGACAAGATTTTCTTGCAACAAATGTTGTGAGAGCTTTTAACAACTTGTTGTTTCAGTGTAAAGCTGTGCACTCGGAAAGCACTCTTTGTTGTTGTTTGAACCGTGCGTTGATCACCACTGGTATAGAGCTATGTTAACTGACTTTCTGGGGCCAGAGCTCTACAACATCGATATAACATAGCTGTGGTTACAAGAAGACGACGCTAAATGGCATACAAGCGAAGTGGTTGAGGGGAAATTTGGCAATTGGGTCAACTCTCAGAGAGTGTTCATCAATTGGCTCCCAATAATGCAACTTGAAACCCCTCGATTATGTTCTCTGGGGCTACGTCGAGTCCTTAGTCTAAGGTAACAAGTCAACCACTTTGGACGAGCTCGAGACTAACATTCTAGATGCTTTAGATGCCGAGTCATCAAAAATTAAACCGACCGCTTGAAGCACTGCCAGTAAAGCCAAGGCTGTAATTTAAGTTATGTGCTATTCCATAGATAATTACATGGAAGCAACTTCAAAGTAAGTCCAGAATCGATTTTATATCTCACACCTCTGTTGTTTTATTTGCATATCTTTTCCTATTGTTCTTATTTGGTCACCCTTTGTTAGTTGCCAATTATATTGTTGTTATTGTTCTCCCATCATATGATGATAGTTTCAAACGTAATGAATTTGTGTCATCGATGGTGATGATGATATTTTAGCTCTTTACTTGTATCGTTTACAAACAAGTACAGCGAGAGACAGACAAGTGGCACATGCTATACCGGAACTCAGCGCTAGCAAAATGAAGCTGCACTTGTTCAAGCAATTTTCAATTATGTGACAGTCAGTCGGTGAGTCAATTAGTGCGTTCATTCCTTTGACTGCTGTGTTGCTTGTCAAACCATCACAACAACAGTAATGTGTGGCTACTTTGTATCGTACTGTAAGTACTGAGATCGTCTGCCTGCCCCTCCATCAAGCGTCATTTTGTTAAAGGTGACTTTTTTAACGTTGGAATACAAAACGATTGTCGTCGGCTGCTTGACGCCGGTTATTTTGTTTTGGGTTTTGGTCAGTGACGCCGTCCAGTGGAAACGTACTTTAGTGTCCGTCTATCTGTCCGTTAGTCGTCGAGTGAGTCCATTATTTTGATCATTGCTGCTAAATTGCATTTTTTTTTTTTGTTGTCGTTCTTGTTGCTTTCCACTTTTAACAAATTAAATGCTTGGCAGGCATGTTAAAATCACCAATAACTAAATATCGGCTTGCCAGTCTATAGCCACAAGACTCTCCACGATTGCTGGAGCTCTCTCTGGAGCTTGGGTTTGGGTAGTCGTTGCGAGCTGACAGTCTGACTGCCCATCCGAACCACCAACTGGCTGATAGTTAGTTACCCGCCTGCCTGCCAGCCTGTCTGTCTGCCTGTTTTGAGGAACATTGCAATATTTTATGATATGTGTTGCTTCTGTGTTTTACTTGTTGCTGCTGCTGTTATTGCTGTGCGCCTGGTCTGCAACACGGATTATCATAATAATTTTTTCCTGACATATCATCTTTATTTCGCAACTCATTGCTAACAATGATGGTTCGGAAGTGCTGCTGAAACAAACAACATCATGTCTCTGATAATAACTACTATGAGCAACAATAAAAGAAGCAGTAGTACTTCTGTGTAAATTGATGTATTTTTTTTATTAATTTGTCAAAGTTGTGCTAAACACTATTAGTCTACAGCGCTATCGATATGTGTTGACTTATTTATCTCAAATATTGCTGCAATTTTAGGTATGATACAAATATGCCTACCGTTTGAGCTAAGTTCGTATAGAAGCTACCGATATATTGTACTCGGATCTAAGGAGGCTCAGAATCAACTTTCCAGCAATTTCACACACACACACAATCTCGATGTTGAGGGCATTCATCAACTGTTATAGCAGCGACACCTTACACGGAGAGAAATAATAATATTCATATATTATTAGCAAATATTTTGCTTGCTCAAATCCTTTTCTCAAATCTAGTGAAAAAACTAAAATTAATAAAAATAAATTTATAATCTGGATTAATTTCTAAATTTGAGTAAAATAAATGATTGGTTGAAACAATAACAAAATACCTGATAGAACCTAGAACAATACAGGAGTCAAGAAAATATTTTCTTAATTTAATCAAACGCAGAGTTGGTTATTAAAAATATTCTCAAACTAATCAATTATTTTGCTTGATTTGAGAAAAAATATAATTATTTCAAAATTGCTCGATTCAAGTATGTAAGTACAAGCATGTATAAGTACTTTCAATCTTAAGAGGGGTAAGGTTTTTACAACTCTTTTTTCATTTTTTTTTTTATTTTTACATCTGAAGAATATTGTATTAAATTTTTAGGTCATTCGGAGTAAAACTAACGAAGTTACAGTAGGTTAAATGACCGTACCTCCAACTAAGTGTTGCTTAGGGTACAAAACTTTAAATCGATTTTCCCAAACATGTAATTTTTAAAGTCGGTGACCAGCCTACAGAAAAAACTACGGAACCGATCGTTTTGAGATTTTGTACACATATTCTATATATAAGTAGCTCTCTAGTGACGTCAAGTTTTTTAATTACTAACAATTTTACAATAACAAATAGATAGAGTTTTTCGTCAAAAATCGTTATTTTGGCTCCAAAATACTGCCAAAAAATGAAAAATTTTAAAATTAAAAAAACTCGACGTGACTGTAGAGATAAAGTAATAAACTAAAAAAAGCATTTTGATTTTTTGGTTTCAGATGATCTAGTGGTGCTGTAGGCTGGTCACCGCACAAAAACTTTTTTCGAGGCGCCTGCGGAGATCTACAATAAATCCGTTATTTCAAACTATTTTTATTTAAATGTTAAACTTTAATAAAATAATATGTAAAATAAACCAACTGTAACAATTTTTTCTAAAAAAATTCATGAAAAAGGTCTTTTTTAGATGAAACAAACCTTACCCTGCCCTTAAATCTTTTAACCTTTAATCTTAATATTATGGTATGAGTGTAAAAAAATCACATACTATTTATACTATTTAAGGTTTTAAAAACTTACATTTTTTTGAGTGTGCAACATGTCGAGAGTATTGTGTCAAAATTTCAAGTGAATCGGAGCAAAACTGACGAAGATACAGGGTTTTAAGCGACCTGACCATGGTAGAATTATAAGGTAGGGCCGACTCGGAGAAGAATGGAGTGGAAAGCAGCGCAAAAGGGGGCTAGTTGTCAAAATCAACTGTTCATATCGAGTTTCTTCATGTTCATGTTTCGCAGTTGATTTTAGTTTAAACATTTTACAATCTTTTTTTCAAATTTAACACTTCCGCGGCATTTTATAGATTTATTTACAATGTTTTTACAATATTTCCACTCAAATTAACACAAACTTAACACACGTGTCCGCACTATTTACAAATTGAAACATAATATTTCTTTTTTCATTTGACATTTCCACCAACTTCGTCATTTTGACAACTACCCAACTCTTCATTATCCACTCTTCGTTGACGCGTGAGGGCACTGAGCGACTCGGCCCTACCTTATAATTCTACCATGGACCTGACCACATGTTCGATTTTTATATCTGCCTGGCAGCGGCGCGACGCGCCTACCTGTGCTGCAAATCTCTTTGTAACCTCCAAATTAAAATACTTTCTACTTTTATGGGTCTTTGTAAGTATGTAAACTGGCATAGATTAATTTTGGATGTACGAGAAAAAAAAACTTTAAATCGATTTTCTCGCAAACGTCTTTTTTGAAGTTCGTGAACATTATAACTCCAAATCTACTTGACCTTGATCCTTTTAAAGTTTTAAACACTATTTTTACTCATAATTAACAGATAATCAGAGAGAGTTTCTTACCATTTTTTTTCCATTTTATAATAACATTTTCACAGAAATTTTTTTGGCGAAAATCGCGTTTTTCACTTCCAAATGCTGTCAAAAACAAAAAAAAACTCCCTTTGACTACCTAGGGAAACATATCACCTTTTAAAAACATTTCGAATTTCTTGTTTCAGACCCGGTAACGAGTTCACCGCATAACAACTTTTTTCGAATCGCCTCCGGAGATTCTCTGTCACGGACCTTTTTATTGATATTTTTAATTGAAAATTTTTCCAAAGATATTTCAGATGTTATACTATAACGTGTTTATGAAACAAATAAACCAACATATTCGTATCTCATAAAACAAAACATGGAAATATAAATTTTTTCGCCTTTAAAACCTTATCCCCCTTATAGAAAGAAAATTTAGTTTCTTATAACAAGCAAAACACTCTAATATTAAGAAAATTTTTTAATTGAATCAAGCAATTTATTCTAGTTTTCAGCATATTGTTTACTTGAATCAAGCAAATTTTTCTCACTTCAAGCAAATATTAAACTTGAATCTAGAAAACATATTCTTGTGTTTTAAGCAAATGTTTCTTAAACACAGCAATTTTTTCTTAATATCATGTGTCTTAAATTTGCTCAATTCTAGCAAAATAATGCTTGAATTGAGAAATTTACGCTTGAGTATAAACTGACAGCCTATTTGCTTGATTCAAGCATAGAATACTTGATTCAAGCATAGAATGCTTGATTTGATAAGAAAATGACTGCATGTTTCTTATAACTATGAATCATGAATATTCCCTCTGGGAAATGGAAATGTTCCCGGATATAAGCAGAAAATATTCCCTAGAATGTAGGAAGCATTTCCCTTTCGTTAGACACTCCATTTCTTTATATACACACTATGTCATTGGAGGGAGACATTCTTTTTCGCTGTCTTAAAAATTAATGTGGAAACAACAACAAATACATGACAACTAAAAATGGTTTGTCTGGCCCGGAATCGAACCAGGGCCGTCTGGGCTGGCAGTCAAGCACGTTGCCTACTTGACTACCGAGACTGCCTTATTATTCGAGATTTTATTATTCGAAATAAATTTAAATTGAAACTGCCCAAAACAAACAAAAATTTCCACGAGCATTCCTTAAGAATCTGTTTGGAAACAACATAAATTTAAAACTACCCAAAAGTAACCAAATGAAACAATGAGAAATGTTTCACCATCACTTCCAATACTACTGTTTCCACATGCATTCTTAAGAAATCGGTTTGGAAACAATATCTCTTTAAAACTTAGCATAAGTTTCCAAAAGATACGATGAGGAATGATTCCAAATCACTTCCATATGGAAGTCTTCCAATTTTTCCCAGAGGTTTTATTTAAAAACACTTGTAAGCTTCTATCTATGTATATATAAATAGGCGTAGGCAGAACAGATAAGATCCATTTTCTCCTGTGTTTCTCAACCGATTTTGATAATTTCTTATTTTAAATCAATAAGAGCAGGGAGAAGGAGTGTACCGAATGTCTATGGTGGGCGTGACACATCCCATACAACCCAAATTTGCGATATCGAATAGCTTAAGAATTATAGGAATAAACATGGCCTCGGAAATCGGTATTCGACCTCAAATCACACGTACCATTCCAAAAGTTACATTTTATGGGCATTTAAAGAGGGGCGTGGCACTTTTCAGCAGCCCAAATGTTCGATATAACTTTCGATCTGTAAGTCACAAATCAATGAAACTCGGTAGGAACTTACTATTTAGTCGTGTTCTTCGACTGGAAATATTTGGACTGGATTTAACGAACATTATACAAGGGGGCGTGGCACCACCCATACAATTCAAAGTTTTTATACCGAAAAGCTTTGGAAATTAATGCCGTATAGCAATGAAACTAAATATGGAGTTCCCACTTGGTGTTATCCTTCTACTTAGAAAGTAGAATATGGGAAGTAGGGTACTGGGACGGAAATTGGACAAAGGGACGTGGCTCCGCATATATACGTCAACTTTATGATATCGAATATCTTTGAAAGTAAAAGTGACAGAACATGGAAACTCAGAATGGAGTTACTATTTTGTGATTTTCTGCTGCGTCAAATACGTAGTGCGTATGGTGTGGTATGAGTTCGGTTACGTTTGCAAATGAGTAAAGAAAGAAACAAATTTGTTTTCAATAAAAAAACAAAAAAAAATATATATTTTTATATGGTTTAATTTTGACTCAAGGCGATACTAGCATTTATAATTTTCTAAAGGTTTTTTAAATAGAAATGCGTTTTTTATATGTACTTTTTTGAAACCATGGAGGGCAACGGGCCAAGTTTTTGTGAAAAGAAACGAGGTTTCACCTTTCGTCCTCACATAAAAGAGGACTCAAAGATAGTTAATGTTAAATAACAGGGTGCGGTGGGGTGAAGAGTTTCGGTGGGTGAAGCGTTTCACCCATGCAATTTTGACAGTGCGCTGACATATAACCAAGTAGGCCTGACCAAAATAGACGAAACGAGACGATTGCAACTTGCCGAACGTTTGCAATCGTTTTGTCTTTGACATTTAACCCAAAATGAAACGAGTACCCGAGTGGAAATCAATTAAGGAAAACCTTATTTTGATCCGAATTCGATCCGGATATGATACGGATAGCCCTTTTAAGGAAACCTTATTAGTATATGATCGGGTGCGTATCATGATTTCCTGAATTCATCATTACTTAAGTAATCCTGAAGAACGGATGATCAGGTTAATATCAGGAAACCTTTTCTTTTTGCTATAAGATATACCTTATTTTATTCTTATCAGGTTTGCATCATGATTGCCTTTTATGATCCTTACTTACGGCATTATTATGAAATACTCATCAGGTTGACATCATAACAACCTTTTCTGCTCCTTACTAACGGAATTTTTATGAAAAACTGATCAGGTTGTGATGAGGTTAACTTTTTTGTATTCACTTAAGGTTATACTAGTTCTTTCCTGATCAGGGTGGTATCAAGTAGCCTTTTCCATTCCTTACCATTTTTTTTTTTGTAATACTAATATGGTTAACATGATGTTATTTTTTATTTTTATTTTTAAACTCTGTAATGTTTTTTATACATTTATTTATAAAAGCGTATAAATATATAAATATACATTTGTTTAGTTTTTAAGTATGAAGTAAAGGTATTACATAAATATTTTCATTATTATCACGACTTATATCTATGATCAGCATTTTATGATGTATATCTTCAATCATACAATCTATGATTGAAGCATTACTTTTAGAAACTTTCCACATTGAAAGTAAACTTGAATCACATGGATTTGTAAAAATTGATTCGGTTTTTTGCAGTGAACTTCCTGTGATTCTAATTTCACTAGTATTTGATAGCATATATATCTTACTTATTTCCATAACAGTTCCATTCCTAAGAATAACAGTGTTGTTAGGTCTTTTTGGGGTTAAGTAATATTCTTCATATCGTAATTTTTCCATAAGAGTTATTTCCAAAGAATCAATATTTTTTTTAAAAATCTCAAGTTTTGCTGGTAATTCTGCTTTCTTGGCTTGGACAAAATGTTGCTCGTGTAATCGTCGACAAATTTGTGACAGTGGACGGTATCCAGTCCTTAGCATTTTTTTTATAATATGTAATTCACTTTCAAATGGAAACGCAGAGATTTCACTTATAGTACATTTCTTATTAACAACATCGTCAGCTAAATGAATTAGAGTATGAACATTTAGAACATTAAATTTTTCGCCATAATTATCTGCACACGATTCCACAAATTGTCGTAGATACAGATTTGCTTGGGAGTTGTAAGTCAATGCCATGTCTTTGGTGCTTAAAATACGAATTGCAACATGATACAATATAAAATTATTGTATAAACTTTCCGGTAGACATTTTTTTAAAATAATTGGCCCAGCATAAGCCGCTAAAAATCTAAATTGTGTTGCCTTCCATTTTGTAATATCGGTTAATGATGCTGTTGACCGTTGAAACTCCATTGGAATTTGTGGTTTTAAGGTGAGAAGGTAATTTGAAAATCGTTCTTTGGCACGGCGGCTAAATTTCACAGACGAGTCTCCATTTATCCATGTATTAACCAATAACTTTTCCATTATACCCAACCATGCAAGATGCATTGAGTCTAGAACAAAATCTTTCACCATGTTTATTTGTGGTGCAAGGGATAGTAAGGGTGACACTTCATCATGATGCAAAATATCAGATTGTCGACGAAAAGTTTTGTCTGTTCGTTTTTCTGCATCCATAGAAAGGTAAACAGTTCGTCTTTCAATGTGAACGCCATCTACAGTGCACCTTTCGCAAGCACGTATGCCACCATGATTTTTAACCGACTTCAAAAAGGAGGAGGTTCTCAAGTTCGTTGGTTTGTCCGCTTTTTTTTTTTTTTTTTTTTTTTTTTTTTTTTTTTTTTTTTAAATGTATGTACATCGATAACTCCTACAGCTCTTGCCCGATTTCCGTCATTTTTTGTCAACAAATAGATACCATGAACCCGGAGGTCCTTTTTTAAAAAGTGGGCGATATTCGGTAAAGGGGCGTGTCAATATAAGAAAAACACTGTATTTCAGTTAATATTGACACTAGGGTACTGAAATTTACAGTAAAAATACTGGGGTAGGCACAACTATTACAAATTACGGCCAATAAAGTGGGCGTTATTTGACAAAGGGGTGTGGTCATATTAAAAAAACACTGTTTCTCAAATAGTATTGACACTAGGGTACTGAAATTAAGTACAAGGGTAGACACAATTCTTAAAAATCACTGTAAAGAAAGTGGGCGTTATTCGACAAAGGGGTGTGGCAATATTAGAAACACACTATATATCGAATAATATTGACACTAGGGTGCTGAAATTTAGTGCATGGGTAGGCATAGTTATTACAAATTATAGTCAATAAAGTGGGCGTTATTTGACAAAGGGGTGTGGCAATATTGAAAAAACACTGTATGTCGAATAGTATTGACACTAGGGTACTGAAATTTAGTACAGGGGTAAACACAATTTTAAAAATTACTGTAAATAAAGTTGGCGTTATTCGACAAATGGGTGTGGCAATATTAGAAACATACTATATATCGAATATTATTGACACTAGGGTGCTGAAATTTAGTACATGGGTAGGTACAGTTACTACAAATTACTTTCAAAAAAGTGGGCGTTATTCAACAAAGGGGCGTGTCAATATTATAAAATTACTATATCTTAGTTAATATTGATACTAGAGTACTAATGGTATGCAGGTAGGTGGGTAGGTAGAATCATTAAAAAAGTGAGAAAAAAGAGATTGTACACAGGGTGTGGCACTTTAAGGAAAGTACTATATTACGGTTAATATTGATACTTGGAGACTGAAATTTGACACAGGGCTAGGTAGAATCATTATAAGATACGGTAAATAAAGTGGGCTGGTTTTGAGAAAGGGCGTGGCAGTAAAAATTTTAAAGAAGCAGAAATGAAAAATACCCAACAAACTTACAGGAATTAACAAAACAAATTTTTTAAGAACAAAGTTTCATGTTTGAAATTTTCCTCAAGAATACTATTACATAAAATATTTCATATTCTCTAAAAAGGAAGAAATAAAAACTTTTTAACAAAAAAAAAAAACCGACTTCAAAATCACTACAAAGTAAAAAATAATTTTAAATAACTTTTCTTATTCATATCTTGGTCATATTTTAAAAGCTATTTATATGTATTATAATACTGGAAATCTTATCATTTTCATGTTTTCTATTTTGTTTTATTATCATCAATATATTAATTGCTTTATGAACATAAAAGCTTTGAAGTCGGCGCTCATCTTTGACACACAATCATGATCTTTTGCCATCCGTGCACTATTTGGTGCCTTGGTGACATTGTAGTAATTTTAAAAGCTTTGTACACATTAAAATTCTCACTAAACTGGTTTGGGTGAGCTTGTAAAGCTCATATTGAATATGACATAGTGTGTAACAGCTGCACAAATAATGCATGGAACACATTGGCTACATTCAGCGTACTCAAAAATTGCCAATTGAAAGAAAAAAATCGCTAAGAAGCTTTTATATTGATAAAGTTAATAATATTTTTATGATAAAACAAATTAGAAAAAATTAAAATAAAAAGATTTCTACATAGTAAGATAAGCGCCGACTTTAAAGCTTTTATGTACATAAAGCAATTAATATATTGATGATAATAAAACAAAATAGAAAACATGAAAATGATAAGATTTCCAGTATTATAATTCATATAAATAGCTTTTAAAATATGACCAAGATATGAATAAGAAAAGTTATTTAAAATTATTTTTTACTTTGTAGTGATTTTGAAGTCGGTTTTTTTTTTTTGTTAAAAAGTTTTTATTTATGCATTTAATAATAGAGCGTGCGGGTCTGTCACAAACAAAAGCCTTAATGGAGATATTGAAAACATCGCTACCAATAATAACGCCGTTTTTCATTAAATTGTTGAGTTCTTCTACAAAATGTTGGAAATATGAGGTAATATTGGATGGTTTCCCGACACCACAATACAAAGCGATAGGAAAAGGTTTGTAAACATCCTTTGTAAGAAATACTTTTCCTAAGATTGGCCAAAACTGTTTAGCGCTAGAATTGTATGGCGAAGATCCATCCACATTTATTAATAATTCAATTTTTTTTCCAAGTGCAGGTCTTTATTTATTATGCTTTTTAAATGCTCGCTCACTCCAAAATACACGAACTCGCAATCATTATTGTTAGCAAATTTTTCAATTTGAAATTTCGATGAGTTTGTTTCTAAAAATGTTTTTGATGACGCAGGTAACCTTGGTAGAACTTTTTTTTTTAAGAGCTTTAGTAGCTCATCCAAATGAACGTGAGGCAACTGCGATTTCAATGCCCATTGACGAAGTTCCTTGATTGTTCCTGCATGCTGAACTTGATTAATAGTTGTTGGAATTTTCGCTCCTCCAAGTGTAAGATTACTGCTTGCCATTCTGATGTCATGGATTTCTTCAAATTGATCAATATTCGAATTATACTCCTCGCTGCTAAAAAAGCAATTCAAATTAGAATTTCTAACACTCATTAGTTTCAGTGACTTAAAGAGATGGTTCTGATTTTTATTGAAAATAATTACAAAGTTTTCAACCAATTTTTACCTGATTTCCATTTGGGTATCTTGAGCTTGAAACTGGTGGTTTCGTTCAAATTGTCCAATATTTGAAGTGTACTCCTCGCTGCTGAAAACGTAATTTGATTTAGAATTTCTAAAAATCATATGTTTCACTGGATTTAAGAATTTATGATTCTTATTGAATAAAATGTAAAATTTTTTAACCAACTTTTATACTTACATGACTTCTATTTGGTTTTCTTCAGCTTTCCTTTTCCTATATTTCTGGCTTCTCAGCTGATGTAGTTTTCTTACCCGCGATAACTTTTCAGGTTCCATTTTTGGAGTGCTTATCTAAAAAATGTTTATAATATCGATTCGTTGTTGTCGTCTGAAAATAATAGCAAGTTTTAACTCGGCATTACAAGATTTTGGAATTAAAATACCAGAAGCTTCAGTGCAATTGAAGAAAAATACATTAAACCACAATGTGTTGCTGACGTCTGAAAAATAATTATAACTTTTTCCATATTGAATAGATGTAAGGCGTGTTCACACTCATCAAATTCTCCTCAAACAACTAATCAAACAATTTGACCGAAAAAAAATATATATGCAATCTGCAGATTATTTTACATATAATGAAAAAACATATTTTGACATACGTCAAACATAATTGCATAATGCATTGTGCACTCGGTGTGCTCGCTATGATTTCCCTTTACTTTTACTTCATTGCATCTAATCATGAATACCCCTGATGATAACTCATTCTGATGAAATTAAATTCCAATGAAATGTAAGAGTTTGGGTATTTTGCAAACTGTCGCTCACACTCTTCAAACAGGAAAATTTGACGTGTCAAATTAAGTTTCGTATTATACATACGTATGTCAGATTACGTTTTGTTATTATACGTCAAATTCAATTATTTTTCGTGACTACTCGTATGCCAAATTATGCTTGACGTATGTCAAAATATGTCTTGTCATTATATGTAAAATAATCTGCAGGTTGCATATATATTTTTTTCGGTCAAATTGTGTGATTAGTTGTTTGAGGAAAATTTGATGAGTGTGAACACGCCTTATATCTATTCGATATGTAAAAAGTTATAATTATTTTCCAGACGTCAACAACACATTGTGGTTTTAAATAGTTTCGATAATTGCACTGAAGCTTCTGGAATTTTCCTTCTTAAATTTTATAATGCCGAAAAGAGGTAAGACCATGTTTCCATCTGCACTTTTATTCACATTTATCCATCTGCAATTTTATTTATAGCCAAATCAAAAGCTAAAGAGGAGCCGGAGGAAACACCTCGTCGGAAGCAGCACCTTGCCGCCTCAGGTACTGAAACTTTGGCGGAGGACCCTATCGGTGAGTATTTTGTGTATAAAAAAATTCCATGATAAAAAATTTATTAAATTTCAGATCTGCCAGCGACGCACGATGCTCAGCAAAAGCTACTAAGCAAAATGCGTCACATGGCCGCTTCGTTAGGTCAGGTCCAGTCCAATGTGGTTGTTTTGATGGATACAATCGAAAAAATGCAGGAAACATTGGATGGCCTGACAAAGCGTCTTGACGGTCAAGGAAGTCATTTGCAGGGTAGTGCAAGTTTGGCACTAGCTGATTTTTATTGCGATACAATCGAACACCTGCAGGCGTTGGACGATCGCTTAAAAGAGGAATCCGAATTTCGGAAAATGATAGTAAGTTAAACTAGTAAGAAATAATGTTCGACTGGACCAAAGTTAAAATACTTACAAATTGACGATGAGTGCAAATATTTGTATTCAAATTTTTCAAATATTCATGTATTCACAAATCTGCCATGAAATGGCTGATTCTTTTTTTTAATTTATGAAGCTTCTGCTGTTTTGATGACGTCTTGTTCTTTTGGAAAATCAAAATTTCAAACAAAATGCATATCAACAAATTAAAATATGTGTCAATAATTTCAAGTCATTATATTAATTTTTGTGTAATTGTAAAAGACTTAACCGTTTCGATAAACTCACTTTATATTAAAGCGTGGCTTTAATCCAAACTTTCAAACTTTTGTTTTAATTTGTAGATGGATACTATTGAATTAAATTTTGTTACAATAGTTTAAAATTAAGGCTTTAATCTTTACGACAAACAGACATGTATATTCTGATCAAGAATAAATGTAATTTTCTGTACCTACCATGCCTTCTTATTGACATTACAAACGAAGTGACTATAAGGAGATTCATGTCCGGGTATGGGCACCACTACATTTAAAGCTTCTGTGTTGTTTCTGTGTTTGTCTTTTTTCTTTGATTTGTTGTTGCATTTTGTGTTGCTACATAAGCCTTTGCTCTCAATTCTTGCTTTCATCGCTCCAAGAGCGCTCTCCGCCCATAGCTGTTCATGTCACTTCGTAAGCTTGCGTATATCATAAATAGTATGCTTCGTAAATTAAATTTACGTGACAACTTAACTTAGCTTAATTTGTACTTAAGCAATTTTCTTTCAAAAATAAATATGTAAATCGAACGCAACATTTTGTCAAAATGCTTATTTAATATGATAATATCTGAATACTTAAAGAAATTGTCACAGAATACCAAATAAAGTATTTCTTTATAGTGTGAATCTATATGGGCAAGAATCAATAATAAATTACCGATTCAAAGAATAGTTGGGGATATTCTGCGAAGCTTAATTTATCCCAAAGTCCTCAACAACTTTACGGCTCAAAAAGCTACAAAGTTAAAGAAAAAATTTATTGATTTTGAATTATGGTCCTGCATCCGAGGCATGTTTTTTAAGTTTATTTTTTATTGTTCTTTTAACGTTGTTCATTGAATATATTTTAAGTAATTATTTTTCAATATTTTTCGCAGATACCGTTATCGAAGATGTCAATAAGTCGACTAACAATAAAATTAGGCAGCATGACCTCGAACGCGGTTTAAGTAAAGCTTTTAACAATGCCAAGGATTGGCGCCTAGCAAAGGCCTAATACGAATATCGTATTTATTTTCATCCATCTTTTATTTTCATTATTATTCTTTTATATGTTTATTGTTAACTGAACGTTATTTCTAATAAAATTTAAATTCTTTTTGAATGTTTTAAAATAATTGCTTTTTATTGGAAAAGTTTAGGTATAGTGTTGTGTATTCATATTATTGTTTAGGAATAATCTATAAGTAAAATCGAAATAATTTTATAATACAAGTCTGAATCACGGTTCCTGATCAGGAAACCTTGTTCATGGTTAGTGCTCAAAACTGATAAGGCTTCCTGATAAGGTTACCTGATCAGGTTTATTATGCCAAACTGATTAGACTACCTTTTTAGGTAACCTGATCAGGTTTAATATAGCAACCTGACAATGTTACGTAGTAAGGTTACCTGATCAGGATGATTATCAAAAAGTGCGTCACGTTTAAAATCAGCAGCTGATCTGGTGACCTGATCCGATCATTATCAAAATAAGGATTTCCTGATCATTTTCTTACTCTATCCTTAGGCAAATTTCCACTCGGGTACGTCCAATCGTCTAAATGTTGACGGGTTCAGACGCTAAAAGTTCGGTTGTTACGGAACAGAACGTCTCGTTAAACCGTTTCGTTTAGTTTCGATAAGTTTACGTTTGTTCATTTTGGGTTACAACACTGAAATGCATTTAAGCGAACATTTTCGTATTCACTTGTTACGGAGCAAATCGTCTATTTTGGTTAGGCTTAGTGTCATACCATCGCGTTTTGCTTTCATTTTTTGCCGCACAGTTTCACATGATACAGCGCAATGTTCAGACGTTCATACATTGTGTTGCTCTTCCAAAACAGTGGTAAACATTTTTTTCCAAAGATTTTTTTGATCGAGTGAATTTATTGTGTTTTTTGCTAACTACTCAATACAACTTCAAGGTAAATTTGTTAGGAAAAGGAAAAAGCCATTAGAATCTTGTGTGTTACCTTTACTTAAAAATGTTCATTCCAATTTTGTTTGCTTCGATCGGGTCGATTGGAAGTTTTTTTGTAATTTACTGCTTAATTTGCCATCATTTCTGATACTAACCTGAAAAAATAAAGATAAAAAATAAATATTAATATTTAACAAATAGGTAAAAAAAAACACTCTTAAGGTTCATGAAATTTATTCAAGCCCAAAAAGTAAAATATATTTTTAAAATAGCCCTGCTTTGTGTGTGACACAAGGAACCATTAGTACAGAGATAAAGCATTAACCTTTGCTTAGCAAAAACCATAAAAAATTGAACACTCATACCAACAGACGGCAAAAAGCCATTTAAGTCTAAACAGAGAACATCAAAATCTATCCTGTCACCGCAACAACGAAAGCGTATCGCTATGTAACGTGGCGCAAGAAAAAATTGTCGAGAAAAATGAGGACCTTTTTTAAAATTTTTTGCTGGTGTTTGTTTAGGAAAGTAAGTTGAATTGATTGTTGCTGGACACGTTGGCAAACAATGATTTCTATTTCGTTTTTGTGCAAATTTAAGTGTCGCTGTGTGTGTGTGTCTCTGTGTTTTTTAAACCTTTTTTAACAGACCCAAATTTATTAAGTGTCAACAAAATTTGCGCAGAATTGTTTTGTCATTTCTCGAAATAAAAATGCATTGAAAACAATTTGGTGTTGACGTTGCCTAAAAAACCAAAAGTTTAAAACCAACATTTGAATAAATAAAAAGGAGTTGACAAAAAAATTTTCCCCAGTTGTGCAATTATTGAGAAAATTAAACGGTCTCAGAACAATGACATCATCACTTCGAAGTAATAGTATACGAAACGTTTAAGAGGGGAAGCTAGACAAGTTCAATATTAATCCCCTGCGACTGACGTGACCTTATTTGCACAATACTATTGACGTGGTAGTACACCAGACTACTGTCAAAAGACAGCTTGTTTTTTCAAAATTCGTTTTATATTCCTACTTTTAACTATTATATCGACTGGTCTCTCATTGAACCTGGTAAGTCAAAAAATCGAGGTTTTCAGGTGAAGCAAAAAACTAATTTTTTTCCTTAGGCAGAAATATAATTTGTAATCAAATTACAAATACCATTTACAGATTAAAAATTATATTTCTCCCTAAGGAAACAAATCAGTTTTTTGCTTCTCTTGAAAATCTTGATTTTTTTACTTAAGAGGTTCAGTCAGAGACCAGTCGATGTGTTAAAGTTAAGAGTGTGCATTATTGCTTTAAATTTCTAATAATACAATTAAAAAGACATAAAGTTAAACAAAATTTATTGATATGACATACATAAATAATTTTTCCAAAACTTACGCAAGTTTTTCGATTTTGTGGTCTATGTCATACTACTACGTCAGTCCCAGACGGTTAATAGAGACAAAATAACAAAGTTTGCTCAATCGCAGGCCACGTGTGAGCAACAAAAATAAACCATCCACATTCTGCTTAAATCTCATAACTATGCATAATCTTTCCAATTCGACTATTTTAATTAATTTACTCTTTAAGTAAGACATCTGCACAAATTGTTCTCAAGATATTTATCAATTGTCTTTTCCTAACTGCAAATAGCTCACCATAAAGGCCGTGTGCTATTCGGAAACTTTTCACTCGGATGATGAAATTTTGACAGTCTGAAAGAGAATATTTGGCACTTGTGAGGTGAATATGATTGTCAAAAATTCATGTAGCCCCAGGGGCTAGTATAATTTTTGACAATCGGAAAGAGAATTTTTGACACAAGCAAAAATGAAAAAAAAAACACTTGTTAGTCGTAAAGCAGTTAAAAATTTTGTGTTTCCGACAGCATAGCAACCAGAATCCCTAATTTTCAATATATATCAACAATTTCGCAAATTAAATTAAATTCTTGTGCTAATGCACTACCACAATCTAAGACGTCAACATTTCTAGTTGTCAAAATTTCATCGTCCTTTTGGCACAGCAAAAATTACAATTTTATTTCAACAGACAGAATTTGTATTCAACTCAGTAAATTCTCTCCTACCACGAGTGAAAAGTTTCCGAATAGCACACGGCCAAAGAGACAAAATCATAAAGGGTCTTAAATAAGGTGACCAGCTGTACGAATCTGATTAGCGCTGAAATTTTCAAAGTTCATCCAAGTGTATTGACTTTATTGAAATTATATTTTATGCATCAAACTATTTTGTACCAAAGCAAGAAAAATAATGAGAGAAAAGAAAAGAAAAACTCTTTCCAAATCAACTAAGGAAAACGTCATATGAAGTGGTTTCAAAGGAATATAAATCATAAAAGAAGTATTTTAATAGTGAATTTGAACGATTTTTAATTTTTTTTTTTCTGACGTGATGTTACATTTAAAAAATAATTCCTTCAAAATGCATTGGCATTACATGGAATTTTAACTCACTCTCATAGGTGCTATGATAAAAGTAATGGCACGCTGGAAAAGGTAAATTCTTTGACTTTATGACAGATGTATGAAAAAAATTAACGACGTCATTGGAACACGGAGGGAGCTGTCTAGGCAACGAAACTACAAATTTGTTACATGTAATTTTAACGCGCTGTACACTAAGGAAAAAAATATTAAATTTATCCAAAAACTTTTTTAATTTATCCAGAAAGCAAGTCATTTTTGTATCAATAACGCATTTACTTAAATCGACTACGTAAATATTTAAAATTTATTTAAATACTTTTTTAATTAAATAAAATATTAAAATATTTAAGCAGAATTAATAAAAAATATATTAAAATTATGCACGAATATATTAAAATATCTTTCAAATATTTACTATTTGAAAATAAAACCATTGCATTCAAGGAAAATTTATATAAAAATATTGAAATTGAAAAACAATTTATTTGAATATTTCCCGCGAGCTGCATCCATCAAATCAGTGGTGTCGTGGCAGTGAGCTGAATCAAAAATTTTAAAAAAAATAAAAAAAAATTAGATATTCGATGGCGACGAGTTGTAAGGAAAACATTTGATTTAGAGCCTGAAAATAAATAAAAAAAAATAAATAACTGGCCATTTCAGCCCTTGAAAGGATTTTGACCTAGCTTCTTATGATCAATTGTGTTGTGCGTGTTATTAAGTTTATACACAATTGACCGAGAACCGGACCTACATGCTTAACGCCGACTCCGAACGGCGATGAACGGAAAGTTCTCGTTCTCAAGAAACTTTACATGGCATTTTGATTACTCTCTGAGGTTTGCCATTGTCTGCAGAGAGGTGGCGGCCGTACAGAAAAATTATTTTAATTCAAATAATTTTCTGTCGCTGCTGGGAATCGAACCTGGGTTTCCAAAGTTCTTTGGCATAGCGGCCACGCACTTTAACCAACTACGCCACGGACGCCTGAACAGAATCAAAAATCGTTGCGACCGACGATCCTCTTTGGTCGTCGAACGCAGAGAATGTGTCCAGAATGATGCGATTGCGATTAACGATTCAAAGTTGCTTTTATTTAGTATTTTTTTATTTATTTTTTTCTATTTCATTTCAATGTATTGGTCTCTTCAATTGTGTGAATACAACACACACAAACAAGAAATGTCAGAAGATAACAAAAAACTAAGCAAATTTTATGAAACACAGTCAATTCTTAGCAAAAATATGGCAACACTAATCGCACTCAGAGAGAAAATCGTCGGTCGCAAGAGGAGAAATAGAATAGATTCTAATTGTGCGATTTATCGTTGCGGAAAAAGAGTTGCGTTTTTTTTTACATTTTGCATGTATTTGCCAACAACAAAGATCGGCGGCTACAACGATTTTTGATTCTGTTCATGCTCTTATCCACGTAAATATTTAAATAAAATTTATGCTCATGCGTGGATAATGCTAATATGCGTTATTTCCCTTAGTGTATAAAGTGATGGAAAAAATAATAGAAACGGTAAACACTTTAACATTTTTAAGATAGGATTCTTTAAACTATAAAAGCAAACTATATGACTGTACACAAAAGTTGAATATCTGTACTCTATTTTGTTTACGCTTTTGCGCATAGTTCGGGAAAAAATATCAGTTGTGCAAACTCTTAAGCAGTATTGCGAAATACAGTAATTTTGTATTGGAACAAAAAAATAGAAACGCATTCTACTTCTGTTAATAATAGGTGGGTTTTTTTGGCATCGCTATATACGCTTGTCCAAAAAAACGCTCATCGGCGCTTAATATTACGCTTAACTTTTTTTTCAAAACTTGGCAGCATTGCGTGTTACTGTCAAATATTGAACATTATTATTTATAAGCACAAATTGACAAAGTTTATTTTTATCTAACTGTTTTCTGCTCATTTCTGCTCAATCCTCAAACATTTTCTGCTCAAGATGGACAGCTCTGAGGAAACTCAAGTAAGAATACTAATAAATTCGCCTCTGCATAAGACAGGTCTCAAGAACTCTTCCTTTTGATGCTTCTAGCAGCAGCGGATGTAGAAGGCATCTCAGGCTCCAGTTCTGGTGACTCTGGCACATTGATTGGCTCAAAGAGGTACTCCACTTCCAAGTCAATGTCCACAATGATTTTCTTTCTGGCATGCTTGAATTGAATGCTTGAAGGAGACGGCAGCACGTTTCCCAAGAATGGACAAGTGGTCTCTGTGCACTACACTGGAACTCTGGCTGATGGAAAGAAATTTGATTCATCGCGTGATCGCCAAAGGCCTTTCAAGTTCACCATTGGCAGAGGCGAGGTAATTCACGGCTGGGATGAGGGTGCATTCTGTGCCATTGCCATTGCCATTCTGTGCAAATAGAACATATTTTAACATTTGTTGCTTTGTTTACTTTTGATCGTGATTTTTTTTTTTTGTGACATAAACATGGTTGTTTTTCAAAAAGTGATGCCAATAAATTACGTAGACTATCATTTTCTTGATCTGGCAATAGTGTTTCTATCGGCGACTATGAGCTAAGCGGCTATAATTATCCTGTCTTAGCTAAGCAATTATTTGTATGAAAAATATTGTTTAGCGCATATAGCGATGTCAAAAAAACGCACCTAATATTGAATATACAAGTATTAAACAATTGTATGCAAATACCGTAAAGCAAGTATTGAAAAAAATGAATAATTTTTGTGATATTCTACCTTTTGCTCATTTTTTATTCAGAACGGAAAGCGGAGTGCATGTCACAGATGTTTAGCGCCAATTCATCCGAAAATGAAGAAATGAAGACAAAATAAAGTGTGAAATTACGGAGTTATTGAAGTGTTCAAAGAATAAAAATATTTTCTGCTATTAATTTTGAACAAAAAAAGGAAAAATGAGTCAGAAAACAAGCAGCCTAGGCAAAGTTGGATGTATTGTTGGTTCGGAAAACTAAAAAATTAATTTCTTTCATCGAAAGAACTCATGAAGGAGTTACATGCACCAGTAATACGGAAAAGATTAATAGCAGTATACGGAATAGATTAACAGTAATACGGATAATTTGCAGCAGAGAAGCTTTTGCAAGAAAGCATCTGATCCGAAAAAATTGCAAAAACTTGTTGTGGTAAGACGAAACAATGATAAATAAGTTCGGATTCGATGAAAATACCACCCATAATCCGAAGCACATAACTTAAACCGTCAAACATGGTAGTGGTGGTATAATGATATAGAGTTGTTTTTCGTCGTCGGGCGTAAGTCCAATATATTGGATTAAAGGTAAAATATGAGACTCAGTCTTTGTAATTATATTAAATAGATGAAGAAAATCAGTAAAAATGGGTGGTTATGCAAGAAAACGATCCTAAACACTCCTCGTAACTGGCAAAAACGTGGTTCCGGGACAATAGCATTAATTTAATAGAATGGCCATGGCAGCCACCAGATCTTAATCCAGTTGAACACCTTTGGGGGATCTTAAAGAAGAAAATAGCTTGCTATAAATCCAAAAACAAAACAGAATTTTGGAAAAAGTGCAGGATGAGTGCTATGCTATTGATCCGTCAATCTGTGCCAAACTGGTGTTTTCCATTGGTCGTCTATGCATTGAAGTTCTAAAAAACCGTGGTGCCACTACAAAATATTAAAGTTAAACTAGTTTACAGTATAAAATTGGTAGATTTAAAAAAAAAAAGTATTAGTATGTTAGTTATAAGTCTTTTGTTTCTATTGTTTTTTCAAGGACAATAAATAAAATGGCTTTTTTTTCTCTTATGGATTGCGTGAAGCTGATTTTTTTATTTATTTTCTGATAGATATTCTCTTAATCTTTAAGTAGTAAACTTTGAAAACAAAATTCATTACACAAAAAAAAAAAAAAAAAAAATCAAAAAAACGAAAAACATACAAGACGTTTCTGTTATTTTTTTCCATCATTGTATATGTATGGGCTACGGTAATAAATATTATACAATAGTAAAGGCTGGTTCTTAGCTCTTATTAAAACAAGAGTGAAAACTTCATGACGTCATGTGGCTGATAGAAGACAGATCGCAAGATCGAAAATGCATCAATCATGCAACTGCGATGCATGCAATTATTACTCGGTGAGTATATGCGGTAGGGTAAATGTTCTAAACAGAAATAACAGATTTAGACTTCGTCTTTGACAAAAATAAAAAAAAAAAAATAAAAACAAATGATGACGACGGCGGGTCTTATAGGTAGCAGTTTATGCAACAGAAGTGTTATAATGTTGCATGGAGTTATTACTTCCTCATTAGAAGAGCTACGAAAATATTTATGTTACGACATCGAAAAAACGGTTCTTTGACCTCTTAAAGAAAATAAGGAAAGCATTTATAAAACATTTACATGAAAAAAAATAAAAAAAAAAATTGTTGGTTTTATTTAATGTGACCTTTTATATCAATTATTAGCAAGTATTTTGATACTTAAGCTCAAGGTCAAATCAGTAGCCTTGCATTTCTTCTCCTGAAGGAGTCTTTGATATGATTGTTAAATGATTTCTCAAAAATAATACTCTTTTAAAGGGTCATTGTTATGCCTGCATTATGAGTTCTCATAAAAGGGACTTATAAAAAAGTCCTAAATAAGACGGTATTATGATTGCTCATAAAAAAGATTCATAAAAAGTTCATATATTGTTCGTAGATTTATATTTTATAATATATGCTAGGGCTATGATTCTTATTCGAAGTTTTTGAACTTCGAAGTATTCGAAGCTTCGAAGCTCCGTTTCAAAACTTCGAAGAGGAAAAAAACTTCGGATTTACGAAGCTTCGAAGCTTGACTATTCGTTCAATATAATAGGCAGTAAAAAAATTCGAAGCTTCGAAGTTTTTACTCAAAAATATTTCATACATTTTTTGTGCCTGTGTGATACACTTTGATATAAGAAAAAAACATGAGTTTTTGGGTGTGGAGCTATTATACTAAAAGTTCTGATGCTCAATCAGTGATTTGCAATGTATGCGAGAGAGTATTGCAGTCGCATGGATCCACGAGTTTACTTCGTGTGCATCTAAAGATGCATTCAATTTTTCCAGAAGAACTACAAAGAAAACGCCAGCATGAAGAAAGGTAAGCGTTTGGGATGCTGTAGGCCAAAGGTTCAATACCATATTGCCTTTATAACATTATTGTAATGATAAGAAATCAAAAGCAATGTTTCATTTGCAGAAAGTTATTTTTGGCTTTATAACCGTAGCACTGAATATTTATTTAATTTTTCAAGTGAAAGCCAAATTCAGCATTATTACATTATTACAAATGTCGCATAACAACGAAACTAAGTATGGAATTACTATTGAGTGTCCTTCTACTACAGGGTTCTCCAATTAGAGGTGTTATTGTGAATCGCCCGCTATTGTGAATCGCTCACTTCTAAAGCTTTTATTCTTTAACATTTGACAAGTAGAAACTACGCCATTACTAAAAATGGAACGATACAAGCTTCAACAACGCATTGAAATTTTTAAAATTCACTACAAAAATGGCGCTACGTGCCACACAAGCAACGAAACCATTGATCTTTTACGGGAAAAGTTTCCGGTGGCAATTGGCCACCGAGATCTTGTGATTTTACACCTTGTGACTTCTTCCTTTGGGACCACGTGAAAGATAAGGTCTACGCCAACAGCCCAGCATCGATTGAAGACCTCAAAATGGAATTCGTGAGGCTATCGAGGACATAGGGCAGCCACTTTGCGATTTTGGTTATGGAAAATTTCATGAAAAGGATATTGTCCTGTAAGCGTGGTCGTGGTAGCCATTTGGCTGATGTTGTTTTTCATTATTAACGGCATACCTTCCTCTTTATTATGAAATAAACATCCGATCATTTATTTTTAAATGGCATTTTTCTTTGAATACCAAAATAACACCTCTTATTGGAAAACCCTTCTGGGACGGGCATTTTAAGAGGCCCCACTCATACAAGCTAAATTTTTAAGATCGAATAGCTTTGGAAGCAGAAGGAAACTAAATCTCAGAATGGAGCTTTTATTTTTTCTTTTTATTTTATCTTTCGTGTAGTAAAGCTTTTTATAGAAACCGTATTTTAGTACAGGGGTAGAAAAATACCCTTCTGGGCCAAAATGGGTTAATAACATTTCAGAGAGCTTTCGTTTATAAAACGCGTTCAATGTCGCATTGAAAACTGACTGAAACAAGTAGTAGCATTTTTTCTGCATCTATGAATTACCCATTCAGAAAGCAATCATAAATTTTTCCAAATTAAAATAAATAAATATGTAGTAACACAATATGTATTTCAAACTGGATATCATTCGAATACTCGAAGAATTGAATTCTTCGAAGTTTTTCCTATTCGAATAGTAACATTCGAAGCTTCGCCTCAAAAACTTCGAAGTTCCGAAGTTTGCTTCGAAGCTTCGAATATTCGAATACTTCGAAGCTTCGAAAAAACCGAACATGAACAGCCCTAATATATGCGTAATTATAACAAAATTAATGAGTCTTATAAACGAGTGTTTTCTGAGAGGATTTTAGAAAATTTAATATAAATACATTTTTTATACATTTTTTTCGGTGTAAATATGTGATATCTATATATTTGATCTGCTTGCCCGTAAACTTATGTCAATAAGTAAATTTAAGCTCTTAAAAATAAGCAAAATTAAAAATTGAATTTCTTTATATTAATGGAGAATAAAAGAGATGTTAAGAAAAGCATAAATACACTTTAAGTATTTATTTTCTTCTCTCAATAAAATAATTATTACAAAACTTGAGACAAAATGTATACGAGTATGTATGTATGTATATCGTAAAAACCATTGTAATACATACAATTACTTGCCAGTACGTTATTCCATCAATCCGACAGCTGATGCTGATTTAGAATAAAACGAAATTTGCCATTTCAAATTTTCAAGTTCTTGAATGTGTCCCATCCCTTTCCCCTCTATTTCCGTTTGTCTGCTTGCATGTCTTATGTACGTTATGCAATTCTGCAGCATTTCTGGCAAATTTGCTATTGTTGCCAGAGTTCATTTTTTTTTTTTTGTTTTTTTGTAAATATCGATCGTTGCCCATTTTGGAAGTCGTTGCATGTCTGCAGTTGCGCCTTCCTGCACTTGCTCTTAACTATATGAAGAAAAGCTTAGTAAAAAGGAAAAAAACAAAAGAGTCAAAAAACATTTCTTCACATCAAAGGAAACGAATTTCAATGTCATTGCTTTCGATGCTTGTGTTTTCAGGGTGCATCAGAGCGTAGTGCTGACAAAAAGGAAACTCTTTATGTTTCTTTTATATTTTTATGTTTTAACAACGGAGTATTCGTTGTGTCTTCTTTTGGAAAGCAGCAATTTTTCATTTGCGAATGAGTGCATTTTTCTTACGAATAGTTTTGCTAGCAGCTGTATTTTTGTGCTTTGAATAGAATCGATTTAGTTAAAGCTTCTAAGCTTCATACAAGTGGAAGTTTTAAGAGCTTATTTAAGATTTATTATCTGAAGCAGAAGTTATCTGAAGTCTTTATTATTATTATTATTATTTTTATTATTATTATTATCTTTCTATCTCTCCAAACCAAGAGTAACATTCAGTCAGCCTGATTTTAACTTTTCGAAAACTCAGGGCCAGTTTTTCAGTGCTGCTTAAACTTTGAATCTAGTTTTTTAGTGAATTATAAAATATCTTTAAACTAAGCTTAAAGGCCCCGTTTTGGTAGCTTTAACTGGAGTTAACTTGATATATTTTGCCTACTTGACAAAAAAAAAAAGATACAGTAGTTTCGACTATGTCGTAACACAAGACTTAGAATTATTCAATTCGCTTTTGATGACATCTTTTTTAAAAAATATTTAGTAAAATATTTATTCCATACACCTGAGCATATGACCTTTACAAGAGTGCCGGAGAGGGTTAATATGTATGACCGACCTCCATTATTTTTGCAAAAGGAACATTTTTGGCTTTGACACCTATTCTCTCCGACCACTCCTTAGGGGGGCTCTCATACAAATTTTATGGTTTTTGTATATTTATTCCATACACCTGAGCATATGACCTTTAAGAGAGGGCCGGAGAGGGCTAATATGTATGACCGACCCCCATTATTTTTGCAAAAGGAACATTTTTGCTTTTAACACCTGTTCTCTCCGACCACTCCTTAGGGGGGCTCCCAAACAAATTTTATTGTGTTTGTGTCGGAAAGGGTTAATATGTATCACCGACCCCCATTACTTATGCAAAAGGAACATTTTTACCTTCAACACCTATTCCCTCCGACCACTCCTTAGGGGGGCTCCCATAAAAATTTTATTGTTTTTGTGCCGGAAAAGGTTAATATATATCACCGACCCCCATTATTTTTGCAAAAGGAGCATTTTTGTCTTTGACACCTATTCCCTCCGACCACTCCTTACGGGGGCTCCCATACACTTTTTATGGTTTTTGTTTATTTATTCCATACACCTGAGCATATGACCTTTAAAAGAGTGCCGGAGAGGGTTAATATGTATTACAAACCCCCATTATTTTTGCAAAAGGAACATTTTTGCCTTTGACACCTATTCTCTCGGACCACTCCTTAGGGGGGCTCCCATACGAATTTTATTGTGTTTGTGTCGGAAAGGGTTAATATGTATCACCGACCCCCATTACTTATGCAAAAGGAACATTTTTACCTTTAACACCTATTCCCTCCGACCACTCCTTAGGAGGGCTCCCATACAAATTTTATGGTTTTTGTTTATTTATTCCATACACCTGAGCATATGACCTTTAAGAGAGTGCCGGAGAGGGTTAATATGCATGACTGACCCCCATTACTTTTGCAAAAGGAACATGTTTTCCTTTGACACCTATTCCCTGCGATCACTCCTTAGGTGATCTAACTCCCATACAAATGTTATGGTTTTGTCGATAAAACCGGAAACAATCGATAAATAGGTAGCAAGTTTAAGCAAACAAAAACATCAAATGTTGGCTTTATATTTCATGTAATTGCGTAAAATTTATATAAGTTAGAGAGTTCTAACATGAGTTTTTGTCGCATTGAGGATCAAGCAGACCAACAAGTGCTAACATCAACATTGTACGATCAGTACTTTAGGCCCACCAAAGGCTCAAAAAGTTATATAAATACCGACACCTGATCACTATCAACCACCCTACTTACCTCCGAGAATGACATATTCTACGTCAAAAAAAAAAAAAAATAATAAAAAAGAAAAGTAAAAAAAACAAAAAAGTTACGTTTAATTTTCTTTCCTTTTTAAACTTGTAAGCACCGAAATGGATTGCAAGCATGAGAGTTCTTATAATAAAAATAAATTATCTAAATTATCTAGTGTAGTATTCCTACTGCGTTTGTCAACATCGCTACACTAAGGGAAAAAAATATTAAATTTATCCAAAAACTTTTTTAATTTATCCAAAATTCGAGTCATTTTTGCACCAATAACGCATTTACTTAAATCGACTACGTAAATATTTAAAATTTATTTAAATACTTTTTTAATTAATTAAAATATTAAAATATTTAAAATAAAAGTAGTAAAAAATATATTAAAATTATGCACGAATATATTTAAATATCTTTCAAATATTTATTATTTGAAAATAAAACTATCGCATGTAAAGAAAATATATATAAAAATATTGAATTTAAAAAACAACATATTTAAGTTGAAGAGGAGGAAGAAAAGAGGAAGAAAAGAGGGAGAAAAGAGGAAGAAAAGAGGAAGAAAAGAGGAAGAAAAAGTATGAAGCAAATATGCAGGTAAGTGACAACCGTTGCAAGATATTTTTGAGGAAATATCGAGTTGTCACTCCACCCTACATAAATTCACCATCGCATACATCACCCATCGCTCTCACAAATCATATTGACCAAACATGCATGCTATATTACCCTTGCAACACAAACTAAACGAGAACTATAAGAAACCTGCAACTGCAAGAAATAACTGCAGGAACAGAGTGCGATGCTGTTGCTGCTTGTTGGAATATGTGTGTACTTGTGCGTTGCTGTTGACGCTTGCTTGTATGGATTATGTGTGTACGTGTGTGGTATAAATAAAATTCAAATACTGAAAAAAAAACGAGTTGTAAGGAAAACATTTGATTTATCCACGTAAATATTTAAATAAAATTTATACTGAGGTGTGGATAATGCTAATATGCGTTATTTCCCTTGGTGTACGGTACTAAACAAATTCGGCAAACCAATGTATTGCCCTATTCAGATCAAGCAGACGATGCTGGTGCTTGATGTATTAAAGAGTGTGCCTACACCCAAAGAAAAAAAAGCCGCACGTACATAATACTACAAATTCAAAGTTCACGTTGTTGGGATTTCTTTGAATATAAACTTAGCGTGCAGATGTGTTTTTTTTTTGTTTTGTTTTGGGAATTTCCTCGGTTGTTCTTTATTACTTTTTCGAAATTTTGTGTGTACTTTGTTTGAAGTTTTTGGAGTCTAGGAATAAAGACGTCCATAATTTCCGCTTGCATCAGACGCGTAAAACTTCACGACAATATACAATGGAGGACCTGCTGCATGCGCTCTTAAAGTCCTCAGATCTCTTTATATCATCATTGTCTAAATCTACTTCCACCTCTTCAAAAAAAAAAAAAAAAAATATTGTATTAGACAAAGAAGTTCGAAATCTTCTTTCAGATGCTGAACTGCAGCCTTAAAGTTCATACATTGATAGCTTAGATTCGGAATAACTTTTTCAAACAGTTTTTATTATTATAAATAACTAAAATTTTAAAAAAAAATGGTTAAAAGTACAATAGTACCAATAAAAAAAAAACAAAAATAAAAAATTGAATTGAATAATGGTTTTTACCATAGTGGGTTGTATGGGAGGGGGACGCGTCCCTGTGCGGATTCAAAAATATTCAATACTGCACATCTTTGGGTGTAAACAAGCATCAGTACCAAGTTTCATCCAATTATCTAAACTCCTTCTTCTGCTAATGTACCCTGACTTCAAACATCATCATTTTATAATAGCTCATAATTTTGAAAAAATTGCAAAATTGTCATACCATGTTTCTTGGTTGTATAGGCGAGGAGAAAAAGTCGCACAATAAAAACAACAAAAATTCTAGAAATGTATAATTTCACAATTTTGTGTATCACATTTTCAATAACCCCCATGCCAAATTTCGGCTCCCGGAATTTACGCCCGATGAACTTACGCCCGAAAAAAGAAATGGAGAAAAGCCCGATTTTCGATAGCATCGAATTTTTGAAAAAACGCCCGAATTTGAAATGGCAATTGAGCCCGAAAGAAGGAAATTACGCCCGAATGGTTTGGAAATTAAGCCTGAAAAAAAATGGAATTTATGCCTGAAATTTTCAGCATTGTTTCGGGCTTTATTTCCAAATTCTTCGGGCACAATTTCCGTGATCCAGATTCAATGTACGATTATCAAAATATTAAACGACAGATTTGAGTAGTAAATTAAGGCTCTCCGCAAAATCGCCCAATAAAAATAATGAAAAATCACCCAATTTTTTTTCCATACGAATTTGAAAAAACACCCAAAAAATTGGGCGATTTTGCATTTTTGTTGGGTTAAATTTCGTTTTTTGCTTTTGGGCGAAATTTCACCCAAATATGTGGGGCGAACTTTTCACTTTTCGTTTTTGAGTGATTATTCGTTTTTGGGTGATTTTTCGTTTTTTTTGGGTGATTCAATACTTATTTTTTCAATATTAAATAAGAAACGTCAATCAGTTCTTAAAGATAACGGATAAAGTAAAAGCAGCGGTTCTTCTTTTGTTTTTCTTTTGTATTTGCATCATTTGCTTGAGTTTGCTTGGTCAAGTCAAAGGAAATATTTAGTACCGCGCCCGCGCTTCGCGACGCGGCGGATTACGCGTAGTGCGACGGATCGTACGCGTCACCCCGCGCCCTGCTCCCCCCACCACCTCCGCCGTCATTTTTTTTTTTGAAATTTTTTGATAACCAAAGAAACTTGTTGTTTTGAAAAAGAATCAGTATTTTTCCCTTGTACGAAATGTTTTTATAGATTTTTAAGTATGAGATTATATAAAATTAAAATGAATTAAATTTTTAAATGTAACGAACTTCCTACACAATAAAGATTGATTAGTAACGTAGTAGTGCAATTTAAAAATCACCTTACCCTGTACCTTTTATCGTTGCAATAATAGTTCTAATAATAGTTTTCGTGTTATTATTTCATGTTTTAATAACAGTGGTTAATAAATAACTATATTAAAATAAAAAATAAATAAATAGTATTTACCTCATCAAATGATTGAATATCCTCTTGTTTTAGATTTTGTTAATACTTTTCACCAGTCAAAATTTTAGTCTCATAATATTTTTAAACAAAAAATATATCAAAAATGTGGCTTAACCCACTTTAGAACTCAAGGCCTCATATATCAGCGCTTCTGCAATGTGTTTTCTTGCAATCTTCAATGATTCGATGCAATATTTTTGAAATAAAATTGGGAAGGAGCTTGCAGAGAACAAGTTTGCAAGGAACCGCTGATCTACATAACAGTAATAAAAGCTAATTAAAATTTCGCAACTTTTTGTAAAACAAAAATTCGGGCGTTTTTTCCTTATTTTGGTAAATTTCCTTTAATTTGGTAAAAAAGCCCGTTTTTTTCGGGCCTAAGTTCCAATTTTTTTTTTCAGGTCTTTCTTCCATTTCAAATATTTGGAAAAAAAACCGACATTTTTTGGCACAAACACCCAAAAACATGACAAAATCACCCGAAATTTGGGGCATTTTTTCCTAGGAATTAATGCCCGATTTTGTATGGAGAATTTCGTGCTTTTTTACCATTTTTTTTCGGGCGTAAGTTCATCAGGCGTAAATTCCGGGAGCCCAAATTTCATTTCGATATCTTTATTCATTTTGGAGTTATTAATTTAATGCTGCTAAATTAGCCATTTCGCCCACTGTGCGCTGTCGGCAAGCATCTTCAGGTTCTTTCATTTATTTCATTCAAATTTTTTCATTTATAAATATAATCTAAAGACTTTGTAGGACGAAAGTGTCAAATTTATAATAACTTGGTCACTGATGGGTTCAAAAATTAGTAACGAATGAGTTCCAATGGGGTCACAATAGTAACAAATGGGTTAACTTATCAACAATTTACTTAAAAAGAATAGCTTAAACGAGTTTGATGGAAAAAAGAAATGATTTCAGTATTTTGAGCTCTTGCAACAATTCCCTATTTTGGTTAAGATTTTAAAACCTTCATCCAGATTAAGCCAATCTGTGTTCAGTATAATGCCAGTTTCGCCCAAAATAACCCTGTCACTTTTGTTAATTAATCTATTGTTTGACTGAAGGAAATTGCAACTATGACTTAATACTTGACGAGCTAAAATTTCGCACTGATCAATAATAATGTGACCTTCACTTCAAGCTGACCTTCAACTTGTTTTTAGCTTTTGACTGTTCTATTGCCTACAGCTTAATTTCATGAAATAAAAGGCACAACAAAAATTATATTCAGTGCAATTTTGTATTTCTGCACAATTGGAAAAACACCTACAGCCAAAATATAGCACAAAAGCTGGCACAGTTGTGGAGTGTGTGTTTGGTGTGTGTGTGTGTACGTACAGACAGTTTCATTTTAATTTTGTGCACTTTGACGTGTCACACCTAACAGAATGGACCGTATGTGGGTTGGTTGGAGTTTGAATTGAATTGCATAAATCTCTCGCTCTGCAAGAGTGCTTCCAACTAACTTGTTCAGGTATCAACTACCGAATCGACTGCTTCACCGTTTTATCTTCAAAGCAGTTAACACAACCCTTGACTTGAACTTTCTGTGTTTTCAATTAAGACGTTTTCTTTTGACTAGACTCAATTAAATTGAATTTAAATGGTTTCTTTTAGCAGTTCATGGCTTGAAAGCCTTTCTCGCATTCCTTAAAGCATATTTATTCTTCCTAAGACAATTAACTGTTATTTATTAAATTGTTGTTACATATTTTGCACACTTTATTTTAATTATTTGCAATATATGTTGGCTTTGTGCGCGCTTTCGTTGAGTGTCGCGGCGTTTTAAGGACAAAGTCAATGTCAAATATTTTGTTGTGGATAGAATTAAGCCTTTGTGTTGTTGTGGGTTTTTGATGTTATTGCCTTTGTCATGGTATGAGCTGGTAGTTGCTTTAAATAAACATTCACTAACTGCGCTTGAAATGTTTAAGCCAAAGACTTTATTTAAATGTTGACATTGAAATTGCTTGTTTTTCAGTTTTTTATTCTTTTTTTTTTTTTTGAATTAATGTCAATATTGAATACGTGACCAAGCGACACAATTTACGGTTTGGTCAGTTCGTCAGAGTGCAAACATGTGTCAATAGCACACTAATACACACATACACAACCACTAGCACACTCATACACACACTTGCATCTTAGTCTACCGATCCATGGCAGTGTTGTGTTCATTTAAAGGTGATGAAATTAAAATAATGAAATAATGTGATGACACCATAATTCAACAAAGCCCGCAGAAGGTGGTCAATACAGTTAGGCCAATATGCCAAGCGTCCAATACAAGCGCTTATGAAAGTTTCACTTAAAACGTGGAAAATTTTGTAATGAAATAAGTAAACCCGTAATTTTTCCATTCTTTAATTGGCAACGCAGTTAATGCAAGACAGCTTAAAGCAAGATACACTCACTAACGAGTGTATCAATAAGAGGTGTAAGGTTTGTTTTTTGAATAGAACGAACACTTGCATGAATATCTCTTAAATTTTTATTGGAATATAAAGTGGACATATGGAGATTATGTATGCAATACAATATATTACAAATAGCTACTAACGATGTTAAATTGTAAAATCTTCTAATTGAATTGGTGTCTCCAAAACGCAAAATTATGCAAACAAAGAACTAAGTGCGCGATACCTCTATTATTTTGCAACTTGTATGACATGTGGCACCATCCTGCTGCAAGTAGGGATCATATGTGTTCGCATACTCCATCTTCGACCGAAAAAAAGATGCCAGAATTTCGACTATGTCGTAAAACAAGACGTAGAATAAAATAAAAATAGCACTTAAGTTACATACTTCTTATTGAGACGAAGGCTGTGTGTAGGAAATAAAGTGGGTGTTTTCGAAGCAATTCTTTCAGAATAATTTTTTAATGCAAATTTTTTATATTTCTTGTTTAAAAATATTTTCTTTTCTTTCTCTTTGTTATTCAGTCGATCGTCAGGCAGCATTGAGCTTTTATCAGGGACCGTAACCGTTAAACCATTTTTCTAAAAAAGTTGAAAGTTTTAGTTATTTTTTGTGTTTTATTATATTGAACAAGAATTAACCAGAATTTTTTAACTTCTATTTTTTCGCACAAAAAATAACTGTTATTATATGTGGGATATTTTTTCCCACAAAATATCCCACAAATCGCTATATCTAAGAAACTGCTTATTATAGGGTCATAAAATTTGAAAGATGAAAACATGGCAAGTCTGTCGCATAGCCGGAGATATTTGAGGCGATGAGAGCAAGAGTGGCCTAACCCACAAAAATATGAAAATGAAAATAAATGCAGATCTAGCGTCGCAACTGCTGCTGCTAATTCAAATATTGACATTTTGTTATAATATACTACTAAAAAGCAAATTTAGAAAAAGCGAATAATATTGTGAATAAACGAAAAAAATAAAAGAAATTCAAATGAAAATCTTAATATGATTCCATTAGATATGTTGGTGGGTTAGGCCACTCTTGTTCTCATCGCCTCATTTGTCCATATGAATGATTGACCACGTGCTTGTTTTTTTTTTTTTTTAATACAACGTTAGTTTTGTGCATTGAAGAAAAGATTTAGTTCTAACTGTATCCATATGAATGAATTGAGCACATGCTTGTTTTTTTAAGGGAACTCTCAGTAGATCACTAAATTCCATTGTTAAATCAGCAAGTGCAGCGTTTCTATCCGACTTGTAGATGAAATCATAGAATGTAAAAAAGGGGCGTGTCCCGCCCATTTTTTGTCATATGGTAGATCTTGCCTTCTTATTTTTACCAGTCAAATTTCATGACCATGAACGGTTTTGTAGATACAGTGATTTGTGGGATATTTTGTGGAAAAAAATATCCCACAAAAAATAACTGATATTTTTTGTGCGAAAAAATAAAAGTTAAAAATTTAACTGGTATTTTTAAACTTTTACTTTTAAAGTCGAAATTTAAAACACAACCCAGGACTAACAAGGGGATGTCGGGGGATCATAATGGTGTCATCCAAAATGTCCTCCGACTGTTCCAACTACTTGTGGTTTTCCCTTAAAAAATGAGACCATAACTGTTATTTACGGTCCCTGGCTTTTATATATTGTTGTAAGCTTGTCAATGTAAAGAACAAAGATAGCAATAGGTGCGACAATAGATGAATCTATTCTTAAGATAGAATTCTTAAGCCATATTCTATCTATATCTTAAGAATTCTTAAAGCAACTAAAAATAAACAATAATAAAATCCTTTAGATTATTTCGTTAAGTTTGAGTTTATTGACTTGTCGATTTCAGTTATTTTTTGTCAACTTCAGATCAGTGGCGTTCCTAGGCTTGGTGACACCCGGGGCGGATACTCATGGAGTCACCCCTATAAAAAATTTCTAAATGCAAAAAGAAACCAATTCGATGAGATAAAGTGTTTTTATTATTATCTCTATGTTTTCCGAAAAAAAAAACTTATTAACTTCGCAGTCTTAAAAACTGACGGAACAAAAACATTACATCTTCAGGTACATATTTGTATATGTAGGTATAAGGTTAAACAAAGAAATCTTATTAATGGCGTTGTCTTAAAAACTAACTTTTCTTACTTTAAGGCCCAGTTTCAATTTTTTGAGTAAAAAAACGGGCTTGTTTGAATGCCTTTTTTTTATTTTATTAAATATCAAAACAATTTATTTTTTTTATTTCAGCCTAAGATTAACAATTTTTTTTTTGTTTTTTTTTTGCAGCCATATTTACGGTTATACAGCGCGTAAAAGTTGAGGTCGCGAACAAGAGGCCTCTTGCGGCTTGCACGATATCACCTTTTCAGGTGGTTTGATAAAAAAAAAAAAAAAACCAAAATTTTATAACAGTTTTGTCTTGCGCGTGAACCAACCAAAAGTGTAAAACTAAAAAAAATAAAAAAATGCCGCATAAATGAAAAAAATTCCATTTTTCATACACGAAATTGGACCTTATAAATGAAATAAAAAGTTCAAATTCAATTATTTTACAAAATAAAAAAAGATTTAAATTAATCGGACACATACTTTTCGAGTTAGAATGCAAGCCGTTTCAAAAAATGTCATTTCGAGTAAAAGGCGTTTAATGTTTAAATGAGAACCAATATCAAGCTGTCTGATAGAACTGCAACAAGGTGTATGTCTTAAACTGCTTTGAATTTTATTCTGAAATTTTTTTTACACATTCTTAGGATGTTTTTGAAAATAAGACAATTAAAAAAAAAAATTCGAAAAATTATCAAAAAAAAATTGAAACTGGGCCTTAAGAGCTGCAAAATTTGAAATAACCTCATCGAAATCAATATTACTTGCAACCTTGTTTTCAATGGATAAACTAGCAAGATCGGAAAGCCTTGCCTGTACCATGGAAGACCTTAAATAAGTCTTAATTAATTTTAGCTTTGAAAAACTCCTTTCGCATGAAGCTACTGATACACAAATTGTTAGAAATAACGACAAAATGGGACACACATTTTTTAACGTAATGTATTTGTACCTTCTTCTTTCTGTTTGAGAAATTAAAAAAAATATCGAAATGGTGTCACCCCTAAAATGGTGGTACCCGGGGCCATTTTTATAATAATTTCGAAATTAAAGTTGGCGGCCATTAACTAATTTTTGAGCTAAACTTTCTAAAATCTTACATGTTATAACTTTTCTAATGATCTTTATAATGAATCTGAGGTCCACACAATAACAAAATTATGTAAACATTACTCTTCTAATAGAAGTAAAACATCTGGATGTAAATATTTAATATTTTTTATGACTCCCGACAGAAAGATTTTCGTGTCTGAATATAAGAGGCACCTACTTAAAACATCTTCATTTGTAGCCAGCCGTGACATCCTCCTGGCATTATTATTTCTAAATTTTTTTGCAAATTTATGTGATGCTCAAGAACCTCTTTAGAAAGCTGACCCAATAGAAGCCTACAGTTCTTTGCCACAGAAGGACCAGGCTGTACTTTGTGGATACTGGGTGGCATGTGGTACCATCCATATAAAAAATTTAAGAAAAAACAATTTTTTTAGTTTCAGACACCATTTTAGTTTTTCTTAAAATTTTCCTACAATATCACTTTGTGGCAAATTTTTTTTTTTATTAGTATAATAAAATATCCCACACAGGAACCAATACCTTTCTAAAGGGGAAAACACTTTAGTTCTTTCCATTTTAACTCAGTTAAATATTTTAAAAAAAGTACATTTTCTTTATATTTAAAAAAAAAAGGGTATGAATATTTTTTATCCAATGCGCTCTGTATTTCACTTCTGGCAGTAAGTAGGTTACTAAGTTCAAACAAAAATTAACTGTGAATCCCAAAGAGTTGACAAAAACGCTATATGCGCTTGAGAAAATTTGTGAAAGCGACCCAATACAAATCGCGCTGTAAGACGTAATTTTACGTCAAAATCGTTATAATATCTATGTAGCGTTTTCCGCTGCCTGCTACGGATCTTTGGACGTCGTTTTCGAAATAGTACGGCCTTATCACGTACCCATACAAAAGTTGGACAAAAACAAAAAAAAAAAAAAGAGTTGGCTGTGCCGTGGACACACCCGTAGGTTTTGACGTGACGGTATTCCTTTATACTCCTATTTCATGCCCAAACTCTTGTTTTGATCCATGACCAAATTCTTGACTTAATCAAATATACCGAATCCCTTTCCTAATTTGGAAAAGTGTGTTTAAAGTGTGTCTTAATTTTTGTCCTAATCCATATCCTAATTTATGTCATAGTCCTTTTCCGGTTTCATGCTGTTGTTGTTGTTGTTGTTGTTGTTGTTGTTGTTGGTGTTGGTGTTGGTGTTGGTGTTGGTGTTGGTGTTGGTGTTGGTGTTGGTGTTGGTGTTGTTGTTGTTGTTGTTGTTGATGTTTTTGATGATGATGATGTTGTTGTTGTTGTTGTTTTTGTTGTTGTTTTTTGTTGTTGTTGTTGTTGTTGTTGTTGTTACAAAAGACAAAAACTGGTGTTCTTTGCTTGAGTGACTATTTTCACAGTTAATTTAATAAAAAAAATTCGCGCAAAAACGCGCAACATTTTATTACTGAATATGAAAGCCTAGGAACTGTAGTTTCTTAAACAATTAATATACTAACGCCAACTAACATTATTCATATTTAAATATCCACGAATATTTTGAAAATAGCCAAAATTTAGACACATTTTAAAATATTTTTATTTCTACACATTTTTTGTTTACACAATTATTTTTAGAACAACTCTAAAATACCTGAGGTTAAAGATTCCATAGTGAAAGTATTACTTTTGACTTGAGAAAAACTATATATTAAGCGTCGAAATATACCGAATTTCAATTAACACTATTGTGCGCGAATAGCTCAAAAATTACTTAACTTTAACACAATGCAGCTTGACAAGTAAACAACATATGACATTGAAATTTTCAGTAGTGATGAAGAATTTTATATACTTTAATCGGATTTTAAGTATTTTTCAAAAAAACAAATTTTAATTTTTCAATTAATATCCATTTTTTGCGATTTCACCCCTCTGCGCATTGGTTGTGCTTTTCCTTGGTGCATTAACTTTGCCTTATTGCATACAGAATAAATCCAGCAAAAGGGATGCATATGCATTATATGCATATATTAGGCGGTTCCCTGATGGGCCCATGAGGCCCCAATTGATTGAGTTAATTTTTTTTATACCCCTACGTTTAAAAAACGTAAACGGGGTATATTAATTTTGTCACTCCGTTTGTAACGCCCATAAAGAGGCATGGCAGGTATAAAAAAGTATATATATGTTCTTGATCAGCATCACCACCCGAGTCGATTTAGCCATGTCCGTCCGTCCGTCTGTCTGTCTGTGATCACGATTACAGCCGTAATTTTCAAGCTATCATCTCGAAATTCGATATTTAAGCTTTTATCTAAAAAATAAAGGTCAAGTTTGAAAATGACCCAAATCGGATGAAAACCACGCCTACCTCCCAAACAAAGTGACTTTATCAAAACGGTAAAATCTCTTTAAATTCCACAAAAATTAATATATATACTTAAAATTTTACATATGAACTTTGATATAGAGTATATACTCTGTGTACCCCCACCTCCCATACATAATGGCAAATATATATTTTATTGACGGCTTTGAATATTCTTTGGTTCAGCCGTGGGGGTATTTTAACTTCGGCCCAGTCGAAGATTTGATATTTTTATCATGTGCCCGAAGACCTCAACTTCATTTTCGTTCCTTTAGATTTACCATTACGGCAGTAGTCACAGAGTTAAAATTCCATGCAACATTTTTTCATGGTTGTAGTTGCCACCCTGAAATCATGACATAAGAATTTTTTTCGTATTTTCTTTGTAATGCGTAATAACACATCTAACATATGCTATCGTTAAACAAGATTGACCGTAGTGAGTGAGTTACTCCATGCAACGATATTACATTTCTGTTACATTAGCTGCTATCTTCACGACCTGTCGACCTCAGAGTTTTTTTTTATGTTTGTCGTAAGGCCAAGCATAAATCCTTCATTTTTCTTTTTAAACATTTATCGTAGTTTATATACTCATTGAGTTAAAAATTCAATGCAACGCCGTTGCATGAATGTTGCATTATCGATCTTTGACAGGCGCTCTCTGTGTCCCCATGACGTCAAAAATTGTTTGTTTAATTTTGTTGTGAGGACTTAGAACAGGCTTATTGGTTTATCATATTTTTAATCCTAGCACTTATACTCAGCGAGTAATAATTCTATGTAAAAAATTTTCAGTTGCGTTGCTTAAACAATTCACACAGCGTCTCTATGAGAGATTTTTTTTTTTATAATGAAGTCAAAGAATTAATTTTTACGGTCGGACCATTTTTTTAATCAATGCTTTTATACAAGTAACAATTCAATGCAACGCCGATGAATTTTGGAAAAATTCCTTTTTCAATTTTTTTTTTGGAAACCTGCGCGGTAAAACATAATTTTGTCAGGTCTGAAGTTCAAATCAAAAAGAAAATTTAAAAATTTCGAAACTACCCGGAAAGCTCTAAAATACCCAGGCTTTGATTATCAAATTACCCAGGTAATACACGGACTTTCGAGCTACCCGGGTTTTTTTCGGGTTTCGAGTGCTCGGCTGCCCAAGTACCCGGGTACTCGAACAAAGCTTGAAAAAAATCGAGAGCTCTTCTTTAAAGGGTTATGGAATTCACAAACAATATTTTTCTCAGACTGATAATTTGGATCCACTTTATTTGAAGTATTGCCTCTACAACGATGCCAATTTTGCTGGGTTTCGATACAAAAACATTTTTGATTTTTGTCCGCTACCCGATCTACTGTGCGCCAGTGTGAAAATAGTGTGAAAATGAGCTTTGTCAGAAAATACAATTTTTTGTAGAAACCACCGTCACCAATCATGTTTTCCAAGACCCAATTAGAGAACGTACGTACAATGGTCCAACTTGCATTCAATAGCTGTAACAGTGCGTAAAATTCGAGCAAATTTTCCTCGTAGCATGTACCTTCTGAGTCATGTGTGCGCAACATAAATTCGTTCTTTGTTCTCTCTATAGCATTCCTTGGTAAATTTGCACATGTTTAAATGAAAACTTTCATAATTTGACAACTGCGTGCCGATTAACTCTTAAATAATACGCCACCTACACCTCTAGTAAATACATCCTTAAAAAAGCTTTTAACATTGTCATTTAACATTATTAGAAAAAGCGTTAATCTACCTAACATGTCCTTAAAGTGTCAAAGTGCTGCCTCCTTAAATATCCTTAAAATAACACACTTCACAAACAGCAGCAATGTGCTTCTTACGATTATTGACTTTTATTAAATCCCAATTCCATTGGTTATTAAAAACAATACATTTTATATAATTGCTGTTAATCATAAGTTTATTATCAGGCTGCCCTTTCAGTCAGTCGGTCTATCTATCTACACATTGCTTTACATATATTTATTTATGCATGTAGCGTTCATTTTCAGGGCCAATTCCGTTTGTTGCCATTAATCGTTGTTCATTGTTTGCATTGCTGTAGATTTGCTTTTATTATCGGTTCGTTTGCTTATTACTGTGCTGTGCTGTACAGTCAGTTTACCTCTTTCAGTTGAAGCCATGCATCCACTAAGACCACCTCAACTAGCGCCGCCTCCCTTACTCAGAATAGCCTTCTGTCAATAAATAGCTATTCTGTTCATGGCTATTCAATTGTATGGCTCGATGGATCCAGAAGATTCAACGTCATTAAACGGTATAGCGCTGTTATTGTTTCTGCTGTTGGTTTTGTTGTTATCTTAAGTTTTTTAAAGCGCGTAATTTTATGTTTAAATTTAAATTGTATTCCATGGAATGTAAAATATTTGCACGCCACGTTGCAAGTTCAGGCCAGTTGAAATATTCAGTGGGTAGACACGCAGAACTAGATAAATAAAAATAGGATATGAAACAATGAATGTTTTAATGAAAATGAAAAAAAAAAATTAACTTGACGATTTATAAGTCACAATCAGAAGTTATTAAAACTATCTTCTACACATTTTTAAATATAATAAATTCCTTCTCTCCAATTTTAAACTTTTTGTAAATTCATATAAAATATTGAAACTAATGCGACATATCCCAAAGAAATAGTCAGCTTTAAATAATTTTGATGGATATCAAAACTGAACTAAATGGTGTATCAACAAGAGGTGTGGGGTTGTAAAGACCTATTATTAAACAGCTATTCGCTTGGGAGGGAGTTGTAAAATGTTGACATTTGTCATTTATAAACACAGGAAATTTACCATCAAATGCTTCACAGTGAGAGGAAGAACAGAAATCTTTTAATTTTATTACGAAAATTCATGTTCAATAGCAGCTACGGTGCGTAAAATTCGAGAAAGTCATCCTGGAACCCTCGAAAATTCCAAGAGACTGGCTCCGTACAAAATATGAATACACCGAAATAATTTTTGGTCCATACGTTCGACCGAGAATATGCATTGATGCATTGAGGGAAAATGTTGAGAACGACCCAAGCATCCCAATTGATCAATATGTTTAATAACTCGGTCGGCATGCAATAATAGACGGCATCGAATATTAACGAAAGAGTACAAGTTAGTTTATTTTTTTTTTTATGTAGAAAACCAACAATCTGGAGATGCCCCCTATAAATTCGAAAGCATTGTGTTGTCGCAAGATGGGTGATAGTTTGTTGGAAGGTGAAAAGATATAGTAATGTCGGTGAGATTCGATTTAAATATAGATAGCGCAAAATTGCCTGAGCTCGCTCGAAGGGAGATTCTTTCACAATTTTAAAAAACGACTGAAGAACGAATTATCTCGGTAATGCGAGGTTATATTAGGCATCAAGACAATGATATAGGGATGGACCTGGTGAGCTGCGGTGAGTGGACCTGGGAAACACACGAGCTGATGGTGTCAGGTCATGTATTGTATCTACCTAGAAAACTTTCCAGGTTAATACATGTATAGAAAACTTAGGGAACCAATATTGGGTTGATGTCCAAGAGAGTTGAGAGAAGATGATACCTTCTATTCAAAATTGAATTGGACTGTACAAATAAAACAACAACGGTTAATTTAATATTTTAAACAAATTTCTTTTTAAATCTCATATTATTTCTATTGAAGATAGACTTAAAGAGAATAGTAAATTCTTTTGGTCATATATAAACATGAAAAGGAAGTCAAGTGGAATTCCTAACTCAATGTTTTATATGGAGTCTAGCTCTGAAGATGCACAAACAATATGTAACTGTTTTGCAAATTATTTTAAATCCCTCTACACGGCAGCTCAATCATCAACGACTAGCACCTTTTTATCGCGTAATTCTTTAAATTTAGGTAATCTCTTTTTAGAAGCTCATGATGTTGAAAATGCCCTACAAAATCTTAAATCTTCCTCAATGGTTGGTCCTGATGGCGTTCCTACAATTCTGCTGAAAAATTGTGCTACACCAATTAGTCTTCCTTTAACTTTAATATTTAATAAATCTTTATCTACTGGCACCTCCTTGGATGAATGGAAAATTTCCTATATAGTTCCAATCCATAAATCGGGTCCGAAGGAAGATGTCTCCAACTATAGACCTATCAGTAAAATCTTATGTGTTCCTAAAGTCTTTGAGAAAATTGTATTTGATAAATTATCTTTTTGTGTGAGAAATCTAATCTCCTTTAGTCAACACGGCTTTTTATCAGGAAGATCAACTGCAACGAACTTAAATATTCTTTGTTTACATATAGTTGCAAATTTCTCTAAGGGTTTACAAACAGACGTTATCTTCACAGACTTTGCAAAAGCGTTTGATAAAGTCAATCATGAAACTTTACTCCTTTAGCTTTTAGCACTTGGTTTTCACTCTAATCTCCATGCGTGGATTAGATCATATATTATTGGCCGCTATCAAATAGTTAAAATCAATAATTGTCAATCACTACCATTTCAAGTTTTATCTGGTGTACCTCAAGGCAGTCACCTTAGCCCTCTTTTTTTTCGTCTTTTTATTAATGACCTCCCACAGGTTATTAAATATTCGAGATGTCTCCTTTTTGCGGATGATCTTAAATTATTTCGGTCATTGGAGTCAGATAATGATTTCAGTCTTCTTCAGCTTGATCTAAATTCAATCGAATATTGGTGTTCCCTCAATAACCTTCCCCTGAATATGTCTAAATGCCAGTGCCTAACATTTTCAAGGTCCACGTCACCAACTTTCTTTAATTATTTTATTAGTTCTGTTCCCTTAAAAAGAGTTTCTATTAAAAAGGACTTAGGTGTTCTACTAGATCCTAAACTTAACTTTAAACAACAGATTGAACTAATAATTGCTAAAGCTAACTCAATGTTAGGATTTTTAAAACGAAACTCAACTGAGTTCGTAGATCCTTATACTCTCAAAATACTTTACTC
Organism: Pherbina coryleti; assembly: GCA_943735915.1. Lineage (NCBI taxonomy): Eukaryota > Metazoa > Arthropoda > Insecta > Diptera > Sciomyzidae > Pherbina > Pherbina coryleti. The sequence continues at coordinate 40,112,740 of OX030951.1, read as the reverse complement.
ATCCTTAGTTAGACCTCATTTAGAATATTGTTCTGTGAACCCGTCTTACCAACTATACTCAAATAGATTGGAATCTATTCAACGTAATTTCACAAGATGTATGTGGTTTAAACTTAATTGGAATCTACCATCTGTACCCCACTATGCTACTCGTTGCGCGCTAATTAATTATGGGACCTCATTCATCATAATATTCAATGCCCTGAACTTCTCATAATGCTTGACTTCTATACTCCATCGCGATCCCTCCGTAGCCAATTCTATTTCCGTGAGCTTGTCCATAGATCCAACTACTCGCAGAATATGCCTATAGCTCGCTGCATAAGGGAAGCTAATAATATTTTATGCGTCTTGGGCTTGTTTAATAACGTATCCAGAAGATCTTTCAAAGATCTTCTTTTACCCAGCATAATGGCACATGACTCTTGAGCTCATGGGTGGTTAACTGTTCTCATTTAAGTTATTTTTATATTGTTTTAAATTGTTCTCATCTTAACTTTTCACTTTTAAATAGTCTTTATATGTACTTTTATTTACTGTATATTTCAATTTCTGTTTTTCCACGAATAGTCTTTAGAAATATAAGTGTATATATGTATGTTTAAGTTGTCTGTAAGAGCTTTTGCACTGATTGATGAAAATTATGAAATAAATAAATAAAAAAAAAAATTATTCTTCAATATTTATTTTATTACCTTCAAAATAATCATTATCGGAGGCAATACACATATGTCGACAATTTTTCCATTCTTCAAAGCATTTTTGGTAGACCGATTTCGGAATGGCCTTTACCTCCCTCTGCAAATTGTCTTTGATGACTTCAATTGTCTCAAAATGTTTTCCACAAAGCTAAAATTTTCACGAACAGGAAAATGTCACAAGGGCCCATATCTGGCGAATATAGTACTTGTTGAACGATATTGACATTGTTTTTGGTCAAATAATCGCGTACAATGAGTGCTGTGTGAGCTGGTGCATTATCGTGGTGCAAAAACCATGAATTGTTCTTTCATAATTCTGGTCTTTTTCGCTGAATTTTCGGCTCATCTGTATAGCGCCACTCTGCAGATTGTTGAGCTGTTTCGATGTCATACTTGTACACTCAAGTTTTGATATCAGTAATGAAGCGGTGAATGTCCGTATCGTTTATTAAAAGCCTCTCCTGAGCGACAGTTTTGCGAATCTCTTTTTGAAGGTATTCAACAATTTTGGAACAAGCCGCGCTCCTACCGATTTAGATTGCAACCATTTTGGATTGCAACGACTTTCGCTCACAATTTTCTTTACTTTTTAACATTTTCATCGTTTATTGATGTTGCTGAGAGTGAGGCAAGTTGTCAACTTATGTACGACCCTCTTTAAAGAATTTGTGCCACTCAAATACCTGTGTTCGTGATAGAGCGAAAGCCTTCCCATATGTTTTCTGCAACATTTTCAATGCAGCCAAATAAGATATTTCGTTAATAAAACACAATTTCAAACACACTCTTTGCTCAACTTTTTTTCCATTATGAAATTCGCAGGTCAAACTCGAGGTGAATTTGTTTACAAAGCAACAATAATGAAACTACGTAACAGATCGCGCAAAAAGTTAAAGTCCAAGCCTATAACAGTATTATAGTTGTGAAAAATTCATTAGCTTTAGGACAATTTATCGCACAGTCCGGTTCAATTTTGAACAGAAAGTACATTTTCAGCCCTTATTAAATTTTTCACTTGTCGTTGAATTTGGTCCAAAAGCTAAAAATAAGATCTTGAAGCTCCTGCCCAAATTTACGAATTATACTCCATTTTCGGCCTAATATACGAGTATGATATGCAGATTATACGAAGGTCAGTTGGAGTGAAGTATTTGTTGCACTCTTTTAAAAAACTTAAGCACTTGGCCGCTTCTTTCGACACATCGAAAATATAATCATTTCATCGATAATGTGATTGTGTTGATGTGCCCAGAACGTCAAGACCGTTCATATTGTGGGGAATTAATGGAATTTCCCTCGCTTGAGAGTTAACATGCAACACCGGGAATTGCTTGCGTTGAAATCTTCTCTATTAGCAAGCACCTACTTGGAGATTTTTTCAAGTTATTAAGAAATGTGCTTTCATATTTTGCCTCTTTCTCCCAATCTCCAAAGAGCTAGGGGGTTTTTTGAAAGAATATGAATGGCAAATACTGTTATCATCCGCAAACGAATGCATTGAGTTATGAGACAACGACAGAAAGTCGTTTCAAGGCTGTTGGAAATATTGAAAGATTTTACTTATTACTCTTATTATTATCAGAGTTCTCGAAATCGCATAGTGAAAATCAAGTTAATTCCTTTAACTAAAGTAAAAGATTACAGAGTAAAATCCTAAAAATTAAAATTAATAACATTAATTTTTTCATTCGATTTTCTGAAAAAATGAAAAAACACAATGAGCCTTGCAGCAAATATAATTCAACTTCTCCTAACTTCTCAACATAAGCCCTTCTCCTAAATAATCTTACCATAAATTCAAACTTAGGAGCTTATCCAATCCAGAAATATTTAAATTTTTATGCATAACACAAAAATAAGTATCATAATAAACTTTACGTAATCGTTATTTTTTTTTCCACGTTAAACATTCCCGACACAGCTACACAAAAAAAAAAAATGTCAATTGATGCAGCTATAAAGAGAAGTGAAAAACCTTTGCATAAAACATGAATGTAAATTTTGCACAATAATCACAACCAACTTCAGGTGCATTTGAAAAGTAGGCGAGGTTGACGAACTGGAAAACATAGAATAGAATAGCATAAAAAAAGAGAAAAAACATTTAACATTTATGCTTGTTTCCGATGTTCTGAAAGTGTCTCCTTTTCAAGAAATATGAAAACCACATGCAGCACACGTACAACAAGCAATACATAATACATAAAGGATAGGAAAAAGGATTCATTGCATAACTAGGTGGCGTGTTAGTGTTATTGAGGCAACACTAGAAGACTAAAAGATGCACTCAAAGAAAATGTATTGATAAATGAAAAAAGAAAAGTTGAAATATTTAGCGGTCGAAGAATTAATCTTTGCTTTTGTGTCATTACTTTTATCATTACTCATATACTCATTGAGTAACAATTTTATGTAATGCATGTTTGAAAAAATACTTTTTTTAATTTTTTTTTTAAGCCTACGCGGTAAAACGTAACGTTGTCAAAACTGGGGAATCCGTCACGGTAATGATAAGTTATCTGTTGAAAATAAAAAAAAAAATGCAAGTTCCTTTTAAGGCATGTTGCTATTTGCGGCGCTCGGTATTCGAGTGAAAATTTGAAATTTTTTTACACTCAAAAAAAATTTTTTTTTAATTTTTAACATTTTTTATGTAAGAAACTTAAATTTGAAGTTTTTTACATTTTTATACCTGGTTACCATCGTTACATAAAACTACCTTGTCGGATTATCTCCAAATTTTAACCGCTACCTTCCACAATTATAGTTTCCGTGTGAACTAAAATATAGCAAACATTTTTATTTTTTCTACAATTTTTTGCACACAATCCAGAAAAAACTTGCATTTTTTACGATTTTTTTATCAAATCTTCATAATTATTTTATTTTTCTACCAAACTTAAAAATTTTAGTTCACACGATAACCATACTTATATTATTTATGATTTTTGTTTTTCTATGTGCTACCGAACTTTAGTTATTATGGTACATATCAGCTCTTTCCGATATCGACACGTCAACTTCAAATTAAAGTTTCATACATAACATAATAAATGTTAAAAATTAATAAAAAAAAATTTTTTGGAAATACTTTTTTAGTGTATTTATTCATTTCCTGTATACATTTGAATACGAGCGAATACCGAGCGTGCCAAGTAGCAACATGCCTTAAAACTGAAATAGGTCCAGTAATAGAGAAGCCGAATGTTCGGAAACTGCATCATCTTTTCATCATACCAAAATGTATTCCAGTTGTATGGTAGGTACCACACTCTCTTGCCCACTCACGGCCAAATTATATGTATTTCTATTATATGGAAGGTGCCACGCCCGCTTAGCCAAGATTCTTGATAATATTTCTTTTATGCCTAAAATATCGAATAAAATAGTTTATCTCGTCTAACTGGTACTTAACGATCCAACATGCGCTGAACGAGTGAGGTATACAAATTAAAAATCTTTCTAATAATTTTACAAACCTGATGCATACGTGCTACAGCAATATAATATTTGTATGGTTATTACACCTCTTATTATACCCCATTATAATAACCATAATAACGTTTACATTAGACTGTACCAAAACAAAAATTTTTTGTTTTTTAGCTCAAGCATTTTTTGAAAGCTTATGGAGTAAAGTATTTTTGAGATTTTTTTTTCAAATTTTTTGGGAGAGGTTTAGAGGTCGTGCTAATCGGATCATCCCTAAAAATCAGGGTTTTCGGAGAATTTTTGATTTTCAAGCATAAGTTGGTCAATAACTTAGGCTTTCAATCCCGAAGCATTTTGTAAAATCCCGCGATTTGGGATTTTAAAAATTGCAATCCCGGGATCCCGGGATTTTTCGGGACTAACCTTAAAATTTCGGGATTTATTTAACTTTTTGAGAACAATTTTTTTTTTTGACTAAAATTATGTAGTTCTCAATATAAAAAGACATAAAAAGAAAATACAAAATTAAGTCAGAATTCAAAAAGCATTTATTTATTATAAATATATAGCTATATTTTGAAAGGAAACTATTTATTTTGCAATCTTTTTTATAAAAACTCTTTCATAACTTATAACTAGTAAATTACTAGATATAACTACTACTACTATAACTACTACTATTACTAGTAGTAATAACTAATATCTAAACAAATAAGTCGGAATTTGTGTATAATTTTGTGTTCGAATTTCAAATATTCCTGAAGACGGATACCAACGGTGTATGAAATTTTGGAAAATAAAAAAAAACTTATTTATAATAAAAAAAAAAAAATTAGAAAAAGTAGTTAACTGCATTTGTATACATATTGCGGTTGAGATCATTCATGATTTTTAGAAAAAGCCCACACTTTAATTTGGGGCGGTAGTCTTAGCTCAAGTATTAAAAATATAACGGGGTAAACTTATTCTGTATGTATGGATAGGATTTACTAGAATATGCTTAGATAGGTGCTTTTTTACAGCAGGTTATATATGTAGTATGCTCAATGATTCATTCATCATGGGTTCATTTCTAAAATAATACCTCAAAAAAATTAAAGCATCTAATGTTTCGTCAGTAAGACTTGATCTGAGCTTACTGCATATATAACCTGCTGTAGAAAAGCACCTTTCTGACTGTACGCTGGTCGGAGAAATAGTTAAAAGAAAGTCATACATATTTTGCAAATATTGGCCACGAGATCCACCAGATACAATAATGTCCACTTCTTGATTTAAAACGTCACTCAATTTTGAACGACCACAGGACCATTTGCCTTATCCGGGCTTTTGCATTTTTCTATTGCCTGGCTTAACTTATCTTCTAAGTATTCAATCTTCTCTTCTTCTTCTTCTATAATACGTACTTCTGTAACATCAGAACCGCATTCGAGTGGTGTTGTAGCTAATCTTTGGATAATTTTTAACATTTCAATTTTCATGCTTGATACACTTATAGGATTATCCTCGTCAAATTCAGATTTTGTTGCCGGATTTGTTAGAAATAAAGAATTGCAGAGTACAAGTTTCTTCGCTGTGCAATTCGAATTTTAAGTGCTTGAAAAAGATCCTTGCTGAAAAACATTTTAGCCCGACACAAGACTTCCACAGTCATACTAATGGGTTTTAACACCTGAAGAAAATTTTTAATAATTTTGCAATTATAATCACTTATGACCACCACTTGGACATCTATAAGTGCTTTTTTTATTGAAGTTTCAAGCAAAATGAACCGTTTAAGCATGAAAAACATACTATTCCATCGAATTCTACAATCGATAAGAAGCTTTAATTCTTTTCCGTAGTCATTCCGAATATATTTTTGAAGCATGCCATTTTTAGTTGGAGATTTCCTAAAAGTACCAACAGTCTTTATGACTTCGTCGATAATTTTTTTAAGATCATGGGTATCTGTAACTTCGGCAAATTGTTTGCTTTGCAACATCATATAGCCCCGCTCAACATAAGGCTCTTTCTCATCGTGTTCGTAATTGACGTCAATTTCACTTGACACAGAAAAAGTCACGGCGGGTTTTTTGTAAGAAATATCGATTACTGCTAAGCGAATGCTTGCTATTTCAGTAAAATATCTATGAAAAATTAGTTTTTTTCTTTTATTAAATTATTAAGGTAAAAATCCCGGGATTAAGGTGATCAAATCCCGGGATTCGGGATTGCAAAAAACGTCCGGGATCCCGGGATTTCGGGATCGGGAATCCCGGGATTGAAAGCTTTATCAATAACAGACATTTTCCAAGTCTTTGAGTTATAATTTCGGAAAAAAAACATCCAAGCTTTACTTTAATGTACATAAATCAGAAGTGTTGGCAGTTATTTTGGACATTTTGTTGCACTATAATTTATTTTTCCGTGAAATTTGTGCAAATTTTTTCAAAAAATTTCAGGAAAATGAAAAAAGTAATGATGCAATGTTTGTTTGCATATTTGTTGCAACGTAAATTTTTTTTAATTCCTCCACCAACTGATTATTAGAGTAGATTTACACCTTGTATGCTTTCTCCCAGCCGTTTGAAAGGGCAGGCAATTTCATAACCGATGCACCAACCAACGATCAATCACTACCAAAAAGTAAATATCTTTTGTGTTAGGGCACATTTCATAAAATTGTTGATGCAGAACTCTGTAATTCTTTGATTTACACTATTTGTGACAATTTTTTGTACTAAAAATATTTTGACAAAAAAGTTATCCATACAATACGCGATTTTAAGAGGTTGTTTCGAACCATGCTAGCTGGCTATCGTTAGAGCCGAAATAGTTGGGGAATCATCATAACATAAACCAAAGTTTATTTTGAAGGGGGGGGGGGGGGGGGTGAACCTGTCATTTTTTTTCCTCCATAGAGAGTGAGACGCCTTATTATACATGTGTTTAAAAAATTTCCATTAATATTACTCATACGCTACGAGGTCCCACCTGAAGTTTCTTAGAAACTTGAAACGTATCTGATTTACATCAATTTTAATTTTTTCCTTTGTAAAACGCTTACAAATCCATTCCCACGCATTCAAATATGAAACTAAGTAAAAGTTTTAAACGATTTTGCTTTTATTGATTGGCACAGATAAGTTATTAGTGTAAAATTGCAGAAGGCGTTTGTTCATTTGTTAACTTGTTATTGTTGTTGTTGTTGCTTGTTATGCTGTTTTTAATGTACGAGTATGTGTTGCCACAACATTGTTGTCAGTTATGAACCGCAATAACTGTTTTGCTTTTAGTTGTGTGTAACCGCGGGTGGACAACAAGTTACACTCCCACTCAAAATGACGCAAAAACTACTTAAAATAAAAACGAATAATTTTACAGTTTATGTGGTTTATTTTATGATTTCTTTTTCATAGTGAAAGTGTGTGGAACTATACTTCAATATTTTTTACAGCAATTTAAGTTATTGAATGATGGCTTGCTATGCATTTTGATTAAGAATATTTTTTATTTACTAAACAAAATTTTTAACAGCCCTTAAAAGTGTTTAAAATTAATAATAAAAATGAAATTAAACACTTCAAAAAGCCTAAAATTAAGAATTCAATTTTATGAAATGAACAAAAACATTACGAATAAAAGACTTGGCATAACTAAGTCTGCTTTGAAGTATTGGTCTTGTATATTGTGCTCTCAATTGTATTCATTGCTTATTACAGGCCCGTAACCATGGGGGGAGAGCTTTCGGGCTTAAACTACTACCATAGGGTTGAAAATTATAGAAAAAAATTCGTTAGTGTTAAAAGCGCTAATTTTAATTTTAACAAGCAGATATACATGACAATATTTACTATTTGAGGTTTGCAATTATCTAGAGTGGTGACGGCCGTTCAGAAAAATTAATTTCAATTAAAAAAATTTTCAAAATTCTGAAACATATTGATGGCGTTCCGCCATAATGGCCAATCAGATTTTCTCAAGTTAATCTTTAAGATTTAGATGAATCAATCATGTAGAAATTTTGGAAAAAATATACTTTCCAATATTTCAATGGACAATCTGTATTAAATACTATGGCCTAAATTAATTAATTTAAAAACAAGATACAGTAGTTTCGACTATGTCGTAACACAAGACGTAGAATTATTCAATTCACTTTTGATGACATCTTTTTAAAAAAATATTTAGCAAAATATTTATTCCATACACCTGAGCATATGACCTTTAAAAGAGTGCCGGAGAGGGTTAATATGTACTACCGACCCCCCTTACTTTTGCAAAAGAAACATTTTTGCCTTTGACACCTATTCCTTCCGACCACTCCATAGGGGGGCTCCCATACAAATTTCATTATTTTTGTTTATTCCATACACCTGAGCATATGACCTTTAAAACAGTGCCGGAGAGGGTTAATATGTATGACCGACTCCCATTACTTTTGCAAAAGAAACATTTTTGTCTTTGACACCTATTCCCTCCGACCACTCCTAAGGGGGGCTCCCATACAAATTTTATGGTTTTTGTATCTTTATTCCATGCACCTGAGCATATGACCTTTAAGAGAGTGCCGGAGAGGGTTAATATGTATCACCGACTCCCATTGTTTTAGCAAAAGAAACATTTTTGTCTCGGACACCTATTCTCTCCGACCACTCCTTAGGGGGGCTCCCATACAAATTTTATGATTTTGTATATTTATTCCATACACCTGAGCATATGACCTTTAAAAGAGTGCCGGAAAGGGTTAATATGTATCACCGACCCTCATTACTTTTGCAAAAGGAACATTTTTGCCTTTGACTTCTATTCTCTCCGACCACTCCTTAGGGGGGCTCCGATACAAATTTTATGGTTTTGTATACTTATTCCATACGCCTGAGCATATGACCTTTCAGAGAGTGCCGGAGAGGGTTAATATGTACGACCGACCCTCATTACTTTTGCAAAAGAAACATTTTTGCCTTCGACATCTATTCTCTCCGACCACTCCTTAGGGGGGTTCCCATACAAATTTTATGGTTTTGTATATTTATTCCATACACCTGAGCATATGACCTTTAAAAGAGTGCCGGAAAGGGTTAATATGTATCACCGACCCTCATTACTTTTGCAAAAGGAACATTTTTGCCTTTGACACCTATTCCCTTCGACCACTCCTTAGGGGGGCTCCCAAACAAATTTTATGGTTTTTGTATCTTTATTCCATACACCTGAGCATATGACCTTTAAGAGAGTGCCGGAGAGGGTTAATATGTATCACCGACCCCCATTACTTTGGCAAAAGAAACATTTTTGCCCTGGACACCTATTCTCTCCTACCACTCCTTAGGGGGGCTCCCATACAAATTTTATGGTTTTGTATATTTATTCCATACACCTGAGCATATGACCTTTAAGAGAGTGCCGGAAAGGGTTAATATGTATCACCGATTACTTTTGCAAAAGGAACATTTTTGCCTTTGACGCCTTTTCTCTCCGACCACTCCTTAGGGGGGCTCCCATACAAATTTTATGTTTTTTTCGATAAAACCGGAAACTGTCGATAAATAGGTAGCAAACAAAAACATCAAATGTTGGCTTTATATTTCATGTTATTGTGTAAAATTTATATAAGTTAGAGAGTTCAAACATGAATTTTTCTCCCAGTGAGGATCAAGCAGACCAACAACTATCATCAACATTGTACAATCAGGCACACCAAAGGCTCAAATTTTTATAAAAATACCGACACCTGACCGATCACTATCAACCACCCTACTTACCTCCAAGAATGACGTATTCTACGTCAAAATCTGAACGAGTTTCCAATAATTTTAATTGAGCAAATACAAGAATGCACATTGGCTCTTTTGTCTGGACACAGATTTACAGGTTCTGTGATCAAAAAGGGCCTATATGGTAGATGGGCCATTTTAAGACCTTAATCTGCATTTTTAAAGTACTGCTTATCAGGGCCTAAAAGGAAAGCTACCCATACAACCCAAATCTGCAATATCAAATATTTTTGGAGTTATACGTAACACAGCATCATAATTCGATAATCGAATAAAATTTGTATGTGCCGTTGCACTGGTAAAAATTTATGGACGTTGGACGAGGGATGTGGTACGTTTTCAGTAGTCCAAATTTAAGGTATAACTCTCGTACTATAAGTCACATATCAATTTAACTCGGTAAGAACGAATTAATTAGTTATGTGCTTTGAGTGGCAAAATTGAGTGACCATTGGAAAAGGGGGCGTGTCACTACCCATGCAGTTAAAATTTAGTCAGTATGGACTTGCCACTTGGTGATATCCATCTACTAGAAAACAGTAACGGGCATTGAACAAGAGGATGTGGCTCCGCCCATATAAACTAAATTTTTTATATCGGATAGCTTTGGAAATAAAAGTCACAGTACATTAAAACTCAGAATAAAGTTATCGCTTAGTAATGTCCTAAAAACTAGGACAAAAATTCGACAAGGGGGTGTAGCTCTGCCCATATAAGCACATATTTTAATACCGAATAGCTTTGGAAGTAAATGGTGTATATCACGGAAACTCAGTAAGAAGTTACTAATTAACGAGATATTACCAGATACTACTGGAAAACTGGCACGGGTATTGCAAAAGAGGCGTGGCTGCGCCCATACAAGCCAAATTTTCGATTCAGAATAGCTATGTAAATAAAAGTCACAGATCATTGAAACTCATATTGGAATTGCTACCTGTGAGTGATGTCCTGCTACTCGGAAACTGTAATGGACAGTGGGCCATGAGCGTGGTGTAAGACTAACAGCTCTATTCTGCTTGTTAACATAACAAGGAATTGTAAAGAAGCTCTTGTTAATGTTCTTGTTATGTAAAGTAAATTTTTGTATTCTGGCAAACCATTAACAATTTGAAAGCTCTAAAAAGATGTTAAAGTTCACCAGCATGGTGAAAATGTAAATGCCGTAGATATAAAGCGTCAGCTGTTTGTATACTGCTTATGTTTATTTTTCTACAAGTAAGATGGAAAATGTTAAAAAATAAATAATTTACTGATTGTTTTCAATTGTTTTAAGTTTCAATATTAATTTTTTTTTTAATAGCCAAGCAATGTTCGAGTGTTTTGCAGTCTTTAAAATATATTTTTTCTTTGATCTTCTTCAGTATCAATGCTTAAAAGAAGTAAGAAGTAAGAATTCATCCTTTTTTTATATTTTACTAGCATACCCGTTCCCAGCGTTACTTGGGAGTATAAATATGATATGAAAACATATTTTAAATAAACACTCAAGAACCAAATATGTTTAATTAATTTTATTTAATTTAAAAATATTTCTTATTGAAATAAAAAGAGTGGCTTCTTATTGAAATGAATATAGTTTCATCTTAGTAAAATCAAAATAAATACGATATATTGGACTCATGGCAACACTGCAGCAGAAATTAACTGAGTGCAACTATCCACTTAAGATGGCAGCGCGGTGAGTTGTAGGCTTTCACCACTCTCTCCTTGAACAAAGAGCTTAAGCTATTGTTTGATGTTATTTTTTGCTGCTTGTGAATGAATGGCAGCATGGATTAAAATGCATGAATTCTTAAATCAGTAAATAAAAAGTTTTACCAAAAACGTAGTACCCAGTAGCAGGGTCGCTTATTATAGCAATTTAATAGTGAAAGAATTATTAAAATCGGTTCAGCGGTTACCCCGTGATTGAACGATAAAATTCTGAGAGAACCCTTTTATATAATAGTATAGATTTTATTTTCACAGCATTTGTTTGGCTTAACTCTGAACTATCTTTCGTTGTTAAGTTGTTTTCTGCCATTAACAAAATAGTTAAAAAATGAGCTTTTAAATTATCATCTTTATATACGAAATCACAATCAGAATACGAAACCTTAACAATTTGTTAATATTAACTATTTTGTTAACGTGGTGAGCTTAGTTAAGCTTTCAGAATAGGGCTGTAAGGGTCTAATAAAAGTTTTGAAATTACTATTTTTAAATATATTTTTAGCAACGCTAGCCGGAAATAATATAAAAAAACGTGGAGGCCGTGGCTTAGTACATTAACCCTTAAATGCCCAGAGTATCTTTTATGATACAACCGAGAAAATAAGCTATTTATTTTAAAATATTGCAAAAATTAAAATGCTGGATATGTAGTTTCACTCAGAAAATTGTAAGTATAAAACAGAAATTTAATTATTGGCATAACTTTGTTGGTTTGGGAAATATTGATCGTCAAATTAAAAAAATAGTTATTTTTTAAATTTTTACGGAAAGTTCGCTTTTTGACATGAAATATCTTTTAAACTATGCACAATTTTAGAGTAAAAAAATTACTAGTTTTCCACGTTTTTCCTTAAACTCCTACAACCAAGCTGATTGATGGTATACGACGGAATGCCCACTTTTGGATACAACCATGTTTTCTTTAAAAACTCGTAAACAAAAACGTTTTCCAAAAAAATAAAAACGGGGTTGTCTATCATTTAGCACAACATAATTTTTTTATAATGAAATCGGTGTTGTTGGGCATTTAAGGGTTAAAATGCGTAACCCTCTCGGTACAAAATTTTCAAGCCGCGAGGTCCAAGGTTCGATACTATGCACTATGTCTGACCATCACGACTGAATCACTGAAGCTATCCACTTTATGTTCACACCATATATTCGTGTGGTGCTTTGGGTTGTTTTCGTTTGTGTTAGACCCCCCCCCCCCTAGGCGGCCCGATTTGGCTCAAATTCAGGCCACATAATATTTCAATAAAATAAGGCTTTCGTAAACTTTTAACCGCTGGGATAGAAATAAATACAGGGAAATGTAATCATTTTTCATAGAAGATATTGTATTTTCAAAATTAATATAAAATAAATCAAATACATTAAAATAAAGTTCCAAGTAACAACGGGAATAGTAAATAAATACTGTAAAATGAAATAAATTTGAAGAAAGTATTCCAATTTCGCTTCTTCAAATCAACTTAAAAGAAAATTACTCAATTCGACCCATTTGGCAAGAACAATAGGCAAAAATAAAAAGATTATGACTTTTATTTTAAAGTTGTAAAGAATATCGAATGTATTTGTAAGGAAATCAATTATCAGGTAGACTTGTTTAACGGTGATTAAAAATAAAAAAAAACAAACGTAATTGACACAATAAAAAACAAAAAAATTCGGTAATTCCTCGATTTGACTATATATTTTCGATATAAAATCCCTCTTCTCCCCCCAAGGAAAATTCTGGCTAGGGCTCTGGCCAGCATTTTCTTTACAACCTTCAAATAATCGAACGTTCAAAGCCCCCTACAAGTGATGCCAATGAACCTTATTTGCATTTTTATTGTTGTTTTTCTACGTAAATGACTAGAACAAAAAAAACTTGTCTCTTGAATTGCACCTAGTACTGCATCAAGTATCCTTAACAAGCTCTTATTATGCTACAGTTTAGTTACCTTAGAACATCAAAACTATAACAACAACATTAGAAACAGCAACAATGAAATTGCCTTAAAAACATGTCCCGTCGATTGTCCTTTACAAGCACCTACTTAGGTATATCGTACATGTGGTTTTTGCTGTCATAGCCTATTATTGTAAGAAACAAAAACAAAAATAGAGAAAAAAAAAATATTACTGCAGTGTCAGTCTAGCTGTCAGTCTGCATAAATATGTCTGTGTAGAACACATGTTCATGGGAAATAATTCCTTATAATTTTCCAACAATTTGTGTTTTTTTGAATTTTGTAGTAAGAACCACAGGCCAGTTTTATGCAACTAGTCCACTCGTTGTCCCAACTCGTTGACGTAAAGTGCAGTGTTCTAATGGAACATTTTATAAACAACTCTTCAAAGGCTCGACCATAGTAATTATTGCTGCTCTTTGAGAATGAACCGTCCTTGATGTAGGACGGTTTTATGTGAATTTTTGCAATAAGTGGACGCAATTATGAAGTCACTTAGATATATGGAGTAAACGATGAGCTAGTTATAAATGCAAAAGCAGGCCGATATTTAACTTAATGATGAGAGCCTTTCATCGATTTTCGATTTTCTATTTTAAGTATGAAAATAATATAAAGCAGAGTATCAGTAGATATTTATTTGAAATAAAGTTTTCTATTTTTTTTAGATCCTACAAAATTCCTCTTTGAGTTGAAAGCTTGTTAAGTTCAAGCTCAATTAAAATGAAATTAAATTTACTCTTGTCTTAATCCTCAGTTCCATACCGTGAAAGAGTAACTTTTGTGTCAACTAGAGAAATGATTTTTATAACGGCCTCTTGCGTACTTGCCTACCACTCCAGAGGTCCCGGGTTTGAGTCCCGGCCAGGTCATGGTCCTAAGCTTTAACCTTTCTGCATTTCTTTCCTCATTTCTAATAGAGCAAGCATATTTGTATATAAATCGCTTTCCCAGTTAAGAGTAGGAATATTCAGGATGCATATCCGTTTATAATTATCAGTTTTAAGTTTGCGGGAATTATTTTTAACTCTATTTTTTCATGCTTTATCAAAATTGCATCTTACGTGGTTTAACTCAAACATAAGGTAGAACCTTTTTTAGGCAGACTAGGTTAAGCAACTCAGGTCGACCATCATATTTCCTAAATTTTTTCCTCAGCTTTCCGTTTTTAAATTGAGAGTTACGAGACACAATGGCGAGTGTTTAGTTGACTTCAGACGATTGTTTAGCCAAGTTGACACAATCAGATACGTTGTTAAGTGATTAATCTTCACGAGGATCATGTTCCGGTAAGGAATTAAAGAAATTTTTTCTTACACTCTTCACTCAAATCGTTCACTTAAAGCATCACAGTTCGGTTCATTTTTTTTCAAATACATAGTGGGCCATCTAGTGGTTTATTTTTAAATCATAGGTTATTTTGACACTGACAGCTGTTTTCCGCTCTAAATCTTGACATAAAGTCAGTATCATACCTCCGCGAAAAGAAATGAGTCGCTTTACGCTTGAAGAACGTTGGGAAATATTGGAATTTTTTTTACCAAAGTGAATGCTGTGTAGTCCGAATAGTGCGTTATTTAAACAAAGTTTTGGCCGAAATAAAGCCCTCACCGAATTTTCATCTCGGCGACTACGTAAATAAACAAAATTGCAGCATATGGGGCTCTGCAAACCCTCACGTTATTGTGGATAATTCTATGCATCCATAGAGAGTGAAGGTTTGGTGCAGATTGTGGAGTGGTCACCATCATTTCACCATTTTTCTTCGAATTTGTGGCTGGGAACAACGTTTCGGTCAACGGTGGGCTTGTAATTCCTTATTATTGAAACGCGGACACCTGCCGCATAGGCACGTTGCCCCATGGCAATGGGGTCGAGGTTCATGGAATTTATGCCCAGGAGATCCATCTTAAGGACGTCATTGCCATGCTAATGAATATACGACGTCCGTCATGCCTCTCCTGGGCGTCACTTCCATGACTCCAGATGCGATCAACGCCCTGTCATAGTAGTTTCAACACCGGTTGCACCTAAATTGCATTTGAATTGCATGTATAGCAACCAATGCTGGAACGAAAAAGTACCAGTTATGGATAATTAGTTGGGTCACTATCCACATTTATTGCTGGAAATCGAGACCCATCTAACATCTCTGACAATGTAGGGCATTGCCGACCGGTTGATTACACAGGATAGGGCGAACCCGTTGCCTGCAACCATCCTCCTTTAACCTGGCTATGGACAGGCTGCTCGTGAGAACAGACGGAGTTGGTCAATGGTGGGCGTTACAGATCCATGTTAGCCGACTTTTTTTTTTACTGAAATTGAAGACATGAATTTGGACGACCTCTGGTTCCTATGCCATGCCAAAATCGATCTTTTCCGCACCAAATTCCCAAATCGTGTTATCAGTCGTCTTGGCGATGTAATTTGGCTGCCTCGTAGCTGCGATTTGACCCCTTTGAACTTTTTTTTGTAGGGAACTAGAAAGAATCGATGGTATGCCAACAATCCGGCAACGATTCAAGTACTTAAGGCCAATATCATCCAAGCAATCCGTGCTCTACAGCCCGAAACCATCAACAAGGTTTTGGAAAATTGGAGTGACAGAACACGCTACTGCGTAGTAAACCTCTGCACAAACGCACTCGTTTTATCCATAACAGTAGATCCAACAGTGCAGAGTTCAGAGCTTGACAGAACACTGTTAGTCAATCAGAGCGTATCCAAGTCATTTAATGATAACAAACGAACACTGCAGAGCACTCGTCAGCTTCAAATCAAACCATGTTCGCGGTTTGCTTTAACAGAACAATTACTAACAGCGAAAAATGCATCAATCACACCTAACACAACAGAACCTTGGCGAAGTAATTGTTTCTACCATTGGCAAATAGAAATTTTTTTTTACGAATTCGGTGCTTGGGCGAACACTAGGTAAAACTGGGTCGCTGAATCCGAAATCGTTGTCAGTATTTTAAAATTATAAAATTTGTAACAAAAGGGTTGCCACCTTATAATGTATTTTTTACGAGTTTTAAAAATTGCAAAACAGTTTTAGGGGGGTCACTGTTTTCGAATATGATGTCAGAATTTTAATATTAAAGATAGCTAATTTTAGTTGCCACCTTTTTTTTTTTTATTTTACGAATTCGGTGCTGAGGCGAACACTAGGTAAAAATGAGTCGCTGAATTCGATTCCACTGTCAAAATTTAAAAATTATGAAATGTTTAACAATGGGGTTGCCACCTAATAATAATTTTGATATTCTGACTTCGGATTCAGCGACCCATTTTTACTTAGTGTTCGCCCCAGCACCGAATTCGTAAAAATAGGAAAAATTAGGTGGCAACCCTAACATCTATCTTAAATTTTAAAATTCTGACATAAGAGTCGAAATCAGCGGCCCCCTAAAACCGTTTGATATTGTTTAAAACTCGTAAAAAACATATTATTAGGTGGCCACCCTACAGGGTTAAAAATTTCACCATTTTGAAATTCTGACAACGGATTCGGATTCAGCGACCCATGTTTACCTAGTGTTCGTCCCAGCACCGAATTCGTAAAAATAAAAATAAATTAGGTGGCAACCCTATCAGCTGTCTTAAATTTTTAAATTCTGACATCAGATTCGAAATCAGCGACCCCCTAAAACTGATAAACACGAAATCTACAGAACCCTATATGGTCTTAATAGGCTTAAGTTTTTCCTACACTTCATTGAATTATTTGGATACTTGAATTATTTGGATCGGAGCCACACCCATTTGTCAAATGCCCATTCCAGTGCCCTATTTCCCATATTCTACTTTCTAGTAGAAGGATATCACCAAGTAAGAACTCCATATTGAGTTTCATTGTTATACGGCATTTACTTTCAAAGCTATTCAATATAAAAACTTTGAATTGTATGGGTGGTGCCACGCCCCCTTGTCTAATGCTCGTTCAATTTTTCCAGTCGAAGAACACGTCTAAATAGCAAGGTCCTACCGAGCATGGTATAAGTAATCAGGTAGGTGTGACAGTTTTCCAGCGAACATGAACTGTCAAAAATCATACAAGACAAAGCAAAAAAAAAAAAAAACAAAAAACAGACGAGTTTGACAATCCATGAACGATCTCGTGAGAAAATAGCCTGTTGTCAAACCTACCTGTATAATTGTATCATGCTACCGAGTTTCATTGATTTGTGACTTATAGTTCGAAAGTTATACCGACAATTTGGGCTGCTAAAAAATGCCACACCTCTCTTTCAATGCCCATAAAATGTGATCAGTGGAATGGTACGTGTGATTTGAGGTCGAATTTTTGAGGCTGTGTGAAATATAACTCTAAAGTTATTTGATATCGCAAATTTGGGTTGTATGGTATGTATCACGCCCACCATAGATATTCCGTGCACTCCATCTCCCTAATCTTATTGATTTAAATAAAAAATTATCAAAATCATTTGGGAAACACAGGAGAAAATGGTTTTTAGCTATTTTGCCTACGCCTATAGAATATATAGAATATTATTAAAAACGGGAAAAAAGCTCCTATTATAATTTGAATAATTAATATGAAAATCCATTTTTTTGGCTTTTTAAGTATGCACCTAATGACTTTTTACAAGAAAATGTAGAATATGAAACCTAAAGACACAGCATAACTCCAAGCGTTCTGCTGTTGTTTACATAACTTTCAAGTCAGTGCACACTTCTTTGTCGAATCGTGCCTAACATTGCTTTGGTTTTAGTTTGTTCCTGTTCTGCTCAAGCGACGAGTGCTCTCTGTAGTGTTAGGCTTGATTTCATTGATGAGAGCAAAACATAACAAAAGCTTGCACCACAATAGAGTGCTTTGAAACGCATTTCAAGCGCACTCGTGCAGAGCTTTACTGCTTAGCCAGCCGAGGCAGCCACTTGAGCGACCATGAACCAAGAAATAAATATCATGCAAAGAAAAGAGCCGCCATATTGTAAACAAAACATAGCTGGTTGTTTTGACGTCATCGGTCACAAATTGTTTTGATTACGTGTAGCGATTATATGTGAAAAATTGTTTCTTGAAGTTTTAAAGAATTATTAGTGTTTATAATTCAGTAATTTTTTGTGTTTTTTATAAAAATGAAGTGTGCTGTAGCGACGTGCAATAATTGCAACAGCAAAAAAATTACTTTAAATTTCGTTACTGCATGAAAATATAAACAAACAAAGTATTCAAGCACTTTTTTCGAGAATTAAACTTGTTAATTTTATAATTTTCCACTTTTATTTAAGTTTTCACATGTTTTGCATGTAAAACGTATGCAATATAGCTTTTTTTGTGACCGATGACGTGGCACGAAAAAAATACTTTTTTCTCGCACTGCTGATTGCTTGATCTTGTAATGTTGGTTCATGTTGAGCGACGTTGTGTTCCATAATTTATGGGAAAGGTTGGTTTTACTAATAAAGCTATAATGTATGGAAAAATTTAATTTTGTTTATTTTATTGCATTTAAAAGAAATAGTTTTTGGCCCACCCTGTACTTTTAAATACTTATAATTCTGTTACGTCTTCGTAATTTTACTTAAATTTTACGCTACGTGAATTTTTTGCAAATTGTTAAAATTACTGAAAAATATTTTTTATTTTTTTTTTTCCTAATGCATTTATTTGCTGTGGTTGTCATTTTCTCTGAGTGTTTTTGTTTTGGTTTTCTATTTCTTTTCGCGAGCACTGTGTAAAGATTGTAATTGTTGACGCTGATAACATGAATAAATATTTGAAAGATGATGTTGATACTTATCTATAAAATAGCAAAAACAAAAAACATTCCCAAGCTAAAATGTATAAATTAACTGTTCGTTGAATTCTAAGCAATTTTATTGTTGTAGATAAATTATCTCAAGTTTTCACATGTGAAATTTAAATAACATGGCTATTCTCGAGTATTAATAAAAAAACGTATCGAATAATTTAAATGTTGTTTTTTTTTTGTCTGAAAATTTTGAAACTTTTGTCAATATTGAAAGTAATTATAATTATATAATTAAAAATGCAATTAAGTTGATAAAGACTGTTTATTTAATCTAATGATAATAATTAAAAATTTGAAGTTAAATGGCGTGACGTTGCTCAGTCTTTGTTGATAATAACAATAAACTGGCCATTTCAGCCCTTGAAAGGACTTTGGCCGAACTTCTTATGACCAAATTGTGTTGTGTGTGTTATTAAATGTTTGTACACAATTGATCGAGAACTGGACCTACTAGTTTTTTGCCGACTCCGAGCGGCTAATGTGCAGGTTCTCAATAAGCTTTGCATGGCATTATTTACTCTCTGAGGTTTGCCATTGTCTGCAGAGAGGTGACGGCTGAACAAAAATATTAGTTTAATTGATAAAACTTTCTGTGTCAGATGGAATTGAACCAAGGTTCTTTTGCGTATGGGTCACGCACTCTACCCACTGCGCCACGGCCGCCGCAGTATTTGTTTGGCAGCCTTTAATTATGAAAGCCCTCAGTGAATTTATAAACAAAGAAATAATTAGTCATCGTTATAAAGGATTATCAATTTCTGGTTTCGGAAAGTGCAGCCCTGGCATTTGGCAGCTGTCAAATGTTCATGTCATCTTAATTGGTTTTTGTACAGTTAAAGGTTTGACAATATGACACAATTTATCACCGAACAGTGCGTTAAAATTGTTTAATTGTTCTAAAAAAAAAATGCCGATTTTTCGAAGCAAATTTTCTTCAGCTATAAGGCCCATTTCGCGATAGGTTAATACGTGAATAAGCAATTGCTGTATATGGTGCTTTGAAATTCCTCAAGCGATTGTGGAAGAGCCAATGCAAACGCAAAAAGTGACTGTCTGGTGTGCATTATGGTCTGGTAATGTCATTGGTTCGTATTTTTTTGAAAACGATCGAGGAGTAGCTGTTACAGTCAATTCTGAGTGCTAAGGTCGTATGTTAACCGATTTTTTCTATGGCCTGAAATTAAAAGAATGGATCTGGACGATGTGTGGTTTCAAAATAATGAGACCACAAGCGACATAACAGCACCAATTCGGGCTTTGTTGCCAACAAAATTTTGAGGACGATTTATTTTGAGATTTAGCGATGCCAATTGGCCTCCGAGATCATGCAATTTGACGCCTTTGGACATTTTTTTTGTGGGGCTACGCAAAAGATCGTGTTTAAGTGAATAAACCACAAACTGTAGAGCAATTAAAAACCAACATTCCTTAAGGTAGTATTACCGTCTAGAATTTTCAAAAAATTAATTTTATTTTTCATTTTTAGATTCTTTATACCTTCAATAATAACTGTCTAAAATATTAAATCGCAATTCGAAGCCAGTGCCAAGATATAACGACTCAATTGAAGCACGTTCCCGGCTCGCCGCAGGTGTAAAAAAACTTTACACGCGTTTTTCACGAGTTTATGTTTTTTTTTTTAACTGGCGGACAGTTAATCTCCGGTTCTACTGGGCTGATTTTAATAAACTTTGAAGCATTTTGTTTGTTTTTACCACAACTGTTTGATAGTTTACTACAATTTGACAACAAAAACAAAAATAAAAAAAATTTTTGAGTCCGAAAAAAGGTCGAAAAAAGGGGATTTTTGAAAAAATTTTTCAAATGTCCGCCATTTTTTTATTTTTACTGATTTTTAAAATTTTCTGGTAAACTATCACGTAAGAGCACTTCCTTTTTTGTAACTCTTTTTTAATTTTATGTTTCAGACTTACCGTTCCAGAGATAAATTGTCCGCCATGCAGCAGTGTTTTATTGGGAAGACAATTTGAGCGCCCTCTATTAAATGTATAATTATTAGAAAATAAAAATAAAAATTTTTTTTTCGTTATCTTCAAGAACTGTTTAATACTGTAAAAAAGTTTGATAACCATATATAATAAAGAAAGTGAAAAAAAAATTGTAGAATATATGTAATTTTTTAACATTCTAGACGGTAATAGTGTACCTTAAGTCATGACCGAGCTAGTGCCCGAGTTATGCATAAAAATCATCAAAAATTAGCTCAAAAGGATTGAGTCCTGCAATAACTACCGATTAGGAGGAGTTTTAAATGATATGGTTTTTAACGTATAATGGCAAAATTTAAAATTTAGAACGAAATAAAAACTTTATCAAAATCTTATCAAATTAATTTTATTGTGGTTTTTTAAACTTTACTTTCTGACTTTGGAATGGTAAATTAAATAATCCTTTATGATTTTTGATTTAATACTTTATTTGAAATTACTCAAGCTGAAGGTTCATTCACTGCACTTGCATACACGTCCGTCTACTTACTAAACGCAATGGAATAGAAATGTATAAAGGTTTAAGCTGGAAATTCATTCACTGCATATGCATATGTCCGTCTAATCGCTGAACGCAATGCAATAGAAATTGTGAGAGAGCTTATGAGAGAGAGCTTAATACCAACGAATGCGAAAATGCAATTTACGCAAGAAAAGTTGAAATATTTTCTACGGTTGTGTATACGTTAATTTGCGTTTTTTAACAGCTCGTCTTATAACGAACAGAGAGAAGAAATTAAAGAAACGTGTCAGAAGCTCATTACTTTCAGGGATGGCTCTTGTGTATAAATCTTAAAAATTAAAAATGTTTAAAATTTTCATATTGTTAATTTCCTAAAGGAAATTTTTTATACTCTGGATTTTTTTAATTACAAATGAAAACATTTTTGGTATTTTTGTGTAAATATGATGAAAATTCCACATTAAGAACATACCAAATATTTTATAATTTTGCAGTCCTGCTTTTTATGAACGTAAAACGAACGCAATCATTGTGTTCTGCCATAATTTTCTTGTGTAAATTGCAACAGCGAGTAGATGGACGCATATGAGTGAATGAACTTCTAGCTTTAGTCCAATCAATATCAAAGCTGAGCTCAAGGGCGTAGGCAGGATGAAAATTAGGGAGGGGGAAAGACCTTACAAATTTCTTTTTACCATATCTTTCATATCTTTACCATATCTTTTTACCATATCTAGTATCAAAGAAAAAGGAAAGACCACATATTAAAAAGGAATTACATATACGAGCCCAAACCACTATTAATTCGTACAGCAAGCACTTTTATGCCATTGTAACATGTAAGGGTACATATTTTATTAAATAATATTGATAACACTATTAAATTTATACTTTTCTGAAAGTTTGTTTTATTGTCTTTAATTTCATAAACAAATATGTGCACATATCATGATAAAAAGTTTTGAAAACAGAAATTAAGGGAAAGTCCATTTATTTTGATAACAAAAATTTGACCACTATTAATTCGTACAGTGTATAAATTCAGCTAAAAACAACTCTGAAAATTAATATGTAAACAAATAATGAAAATTTACCGTTTTATTAGAGTAAAGAAATGCAATTGAACAATAACACGATTTTTTTCGTGTTGTTTCTTTTTATTTGTGATTAATTGTTCAACGATGGCACTTGGTAAGCCAGTTTGTGAAGAAATTCTATTATAAATTATTGACAAAGTCAAATCGGGAAAAAGCTATAGCGAAATATCGGTTGAATTAAAGCTTCCCAGATCAACAGTATCAAGTATTGTTCAAAAATACAAAAAAAATGAGAATTATAGCAATAACGTTGCAAACAGAGGCCGGGTCTCCAAAATAACGATTCGCGACAAAAGAGCTTTAGATTTTACTTAAAAAAAATCGTCGAGGCACTATTAGAGACATAGCTTCAGAGTGGTCAGAAAGAATTGGAAAAACCATTAAACGTGAATGGACGCGTCGGCAAATGAAAGATATAGGTTATGGTGTTTATAAAGTAAGTGTAACACTCTGCTACTGGTGATACGAAAAACATTTATTGAAACTTGAATTTTTTAGGCCAAAGAAAAGCCCTTACTTACTGTACTTCAAATGAAAAAACGTTTATTATGGGCAAAATAAAGACGTTCTTGGGTACAAAGGCAATGGGACACCATTATATTTAGCGACGAATCGAAGTTTGACGTATGCGTCGGTGATGCCAGAAAAAGGGTGATTCGGAAAAGCACAGAGGCATATCATAAAGACTGCTTAAAGCGTACTGTAAAGTTACATGGTGCTAGCATTATGGTGTGGGGATGTATGTCCTCAAAGGGTGTCGGTCAGCTTCACTTTATTAAGGGAACAGTAAATGCAGAAAAATATATTAATATATTGGAAGAACATCTCATTCCGTCAGTACCAAAGCTAGCTGACTGTGGCGAATATGTGTTTCAACAAGACGGTGCATCATCCCATACAACCAAAAAAACAAAAAAATGGCTACAAGAAAATGGTATTAGTGTTCTGTACTGGCCATCATCTAGCCCGGACTTTAACCCAATCGAAAACGTGCACTCATGAAAAGGAAGTTATGAAATGACCCACAACGCACTCTTAGCGGATTAAAAGCCAAAATTCAGGAAAGTTGGGACTCTATAACCCCTGAAGAGTTAAAAAATTAATAGATACAATGCCAAAGCGATTAGAAGCTGTTTTAAAAAGCAAAGGGGGCGTTACACAGTATTAAATTAGAAAATGTTCCACTGTACGAATTAATAGTGGTCAAATTTTTTTTATCAAAATAAATGGACTTTCCGTTAATTTCTGTTTTCAAAACTTTTTATCATGATATGTGCACAAATTT
This sequence comes from Pherbina coryleti, assembly GCA_943735915.1. Taxonomy (NCBI): domain Eukaryota; kingdom Metazoa; phylum Arthropoda; class Insecta; order Diptera; family Sciomyzidae; genus Pherbina; species Pherbina coryleti. The sequence continues at coordinate 40,088,537 of OX030951.1, read as the reverse complement.
GTTTATGAAATTAAAGATAATAAAACAAACTTTCAGAAAAGTATAAATTTAATAGTGTTGTCAATATTATTTAATAAAATATGTACCCTTACATGTTACATTGGCATAAAAGTGCTTGCTGTACGAATTAATAGTGGTTTGGGCTCGTAGAAAATACTTTCAAAGCCATCGATTAAATAAAAAATCTCAGATTTTGGGGGGACAGTTGCCCTCTTCCCCATGGCTACGCCCTTGGCTGAGCTAGATTCTATTCTGGGGGAGTCTGCTCCTTAGTTTATAAAAGTAAAATATTGGGTGGCAGAGTTTAACCGAGGGCGTACGAGCAGCCAAAACAAACAGTGCAGTGGTCGAGTAAATGCGAGATCACGCCAGAAATGATGAAAAAAATTTTCTACAAAATGGTATTGGATGACCTTCGAAAGAAAGTGTGCGAAATAGCAGACATGATAGGCATTTCAAAAAGTGCTGTACTGCCGTCCTAAGAAAGAAAGTCACATCTGCATTTTAGTAGTTTTAAGATATTTAGGTTTTATGTTTTTTATCTTTAGTTTTTTACACTAGAAGTGGCAGATGTGACCATTTAACCTAGTGTTTTTCAGTCATTTCCAGTTGCAAATCGGTATTCTTATCTTAACACAAAATCAGAAACTCCTTCACGGTTCCTAATCTTACCTTACCCCATTTTTGGAATTTTGGTGCTTGTGACTTTTTTTCTTACATTAAGGTGGAACTTAATGTACATTAAGGTGGTGCAGTGTGCATTAAGGTGGAACTTAAATGTATGGGAAAATTGAAAATACATCTGACTCAAAATCGTAGCCCAGTTTTGTGTTAGGTTAGGGTAAAAAAAATTGATTAAAAATATCAGCTCGATTGCTTGAAAATAGGCGTGCCGCACGCACATTGCAATTTACGGGGGCGAAATTTGGGCCAGATTGAAAGAAAAACGCTCCTAACTCCTCAGTATTCACTCCTAGGGATACAAAATGTATAAGCAGTCCCCATTATTTTTAATCCTTAACATTTCTTTAGAATATACTTACCCCCTATCATCAACCCTTCATGGGGTCCCCATACGAAAAAATGTAATTTTTACGAAAATTCACTATAATAGAAAAATGAAATTTCATCAAGTATAAATGTGAATATAAATCGGATCGTAGACGAAAAATCGGATATTTTTTACCAGGGACAACGAATCGTATCTGCTTTGGATAAATGCATGATATCAGACCGGAATGCAATGCATATAATGACTGCAAAAGCTGAAAGGCTTGGCCATGACGTATCAAAGTTAGTTTTCGCTCATCAATTCGAAGATACCGTACCGCAAATCGGCAAAAAATTGCTGATTTCGTAAAGGAGAACTTACACGTATGCTACTCTGGTTATACTTATTTAGTATCAATTCTAATATGTATATTTTTTCTTTCATTTCACTTAAAGGAAGCAGCATTTTTCGTAGTGCATAAAAAACCCGCCAGAAATTCGGCAACAGCGAGAAGGCTATCAGCAGGCATTAAAAACCGCTGAAAGAGGAGTGAAAATGGTGGAGGACTACAACAAAGTTTTATGCAGGAACGAAGAGGAGAACCAGTATCTAATTCAAGTAGTCGTTCATTATCGCAAAAAACATCCGAGTTTTGAGAAAGGCAAACTGATATAAGTCATAATAAGTATCTTATACATTCAAATAAAAATATTTAAGTACATAACAAATATGCGTTCTATTTTGTCTCTATTTTGGTAAATTTTCATAAAAATAAAGATTTTTTGTATGGGGACCCCATGAAGGGTTGGTGATATAGGATAAGTATGTTATAGAGAAATGTTGAGGATTAAAAAATAATGGGGGCTCCTTATACATTGAATGTCCTTAGGAGGGAATCCTGAAGAATTACGAACGTTTTTCTTTCAATTTGGCCCAAATTTCCTTCCCCAAAATTTCAATGTGCGTGCGACACGGCTATTTTCAAGTGATCGAGCTGATATTTTTATCTAACTTTTTTTTAACCTTACCTAACACAAAACTGGGCTACGATTTTGGAAAATCGAAAAAAAAAATTAAGGACCACCTTGGTGTACATCGCATATTGATTGAAAATTTGGACATAAGAAAGCTGTCCGCAAGATGGGTGCCGAGATTACTCACAATGGAACAAAACCAGCTTTGTGAGGATGTTTCAATCGAGTGTTTGGCGAAGTTTCACAGCAATTTAGCAGAGTTTTGCATCGGTTCATAACCATTCATGAAACATGGTTCCATCACTTCACACCTGCGCCCAAGGAACAGTCAAAACAATGGATTGAAAGGGGAGAATCGGCTCCAAGAAAAGCGATGACAGTTCGCTCAGGGATGCGCCTGAGATAATTTTTAATGATTATCTTCAGAAAGGAAAAACAATCATCGGAGAGTATTATGCGAACTTATTGTAGCGTTTGATCCGTTTTCACGATGGCCAAAATCAATGAGTTAACTCATTAAACGCTGAGGTGTGATTTTATCAGCCGATTTCGATGAGGATTTTTTTTTAAGGAATTTCTTATTTTGATCCCTAGGAATCATGAATTGCTAATGTTGATCCCTTATTTAAATCCCGCAAATTTTAAGTCAAAAGCTCAATGAGTTGATTTTTTATATTTTTTTTAATGTTAGCCTTGCTTTAAAGAATTGCATGGCTTTTAATGGATTAGAGTTCGAATTGCTTCCTCACGCACTCTATTTGCCAGATTTAGCTCCTTCGAATTATTTTCTGTCTCTAAACTTGAAAAAATGGCACGGTGGTAAAAGATTTGCCAACAATGAAGAGGTGGAGTCTGCAGTTGATGGCTATTTCGAGGAGCTCGACGGTATCGAAGCTATTCAATATCGTTGGGTAAAGTGTATAGAGCTAAAAAGAGACTATGTAGAGAAATAGAGATAATTTTTACAAAATTTTCCCAAATTGTTTTTGTTTTGTTTGTTAGGTCGGGAACTTTTGGGACTACCCTCCTATCTTATCATACTTATAGAAAACAAAAAATAATACGTTTGCACATTCTTACTTTGTTCTAATTAAGTGCACAATCAACGCTATTAACGTAACGTAATGAGTTTTACGATTATCATATAAATGTTTACTTTTTCGCTTATCAGATCAACATTTTTATACCGGCCAATTTGCATTTGTTTATTTTTATTTCACTTACGTTATGCAAATAAACTGATTAGGGTGTTTTTTGTTTTTATTACCTAGTTTATTAGAATTATTGCGACATGATAAGCTATGTAGAATTATAGAATTTCCCACGCCTTGACTGTTAAAAGAGATTTTCATTTTCGAAGCTTTTAAGCTTAGTACAAGTTATTTGTGCTATGCTTTTAGTTTGGGTGCAAGCTCCTATAGAAGGTTTCTTGTAGTGTCAGCTTACTTGCATTAGGAGGACATTGTCAGAAGTTACCGGGAATGAAACTATCTAAACTTCGAGGATGGAACGTGGAATGTTGGCTTGAGGTTTCTGTCAATGATTGTTTCCAATAATTTTCAAGCAAAGGTTGGTAAGAGATATTTAAACTGATATCATATTGGTTCGAGATAGTGTTGCCAAATAGTCCGATATATATACTTAGGATTTGTTACGATTTTCATATTTGAATCTAGCATTCTAATGTTTCGAGAAGTTTTTTATTTTTCTTCAAATTTTTAATCATCAATTAATTGTTCAATGCCTTAAAATGTTATTTTTTTTTTATATGTATGTGGTGACTCATTAACACCACATGTATACATTTCAACCAAGAATTTCAGAGAACTACTATACTAAGAGAAAAGAATATTAAATTTATCCAAAAACTTTTTTAATTTATCCAAAAAGCGAGTCATTTTTGCACCAATAACGCATTTGCATAAATCACTACGTAAATATTTAAAATTTATTTAAAAACTTTTTGAATTGAATCAAATATTAAAATATTTAAACAGAATTAATAAAAAATATATTTAAATTATGCCCGAATTTTTTCAAATATCTTTGAAATATTTACTATTTGAAAATAAAACTATCGCATTGAAAGAAAATTTATATAAAACTAGTAAAAAATAATCTTCGCCTGGGCCGAAGTCAAAATACCCCCACGGCGGAATCAAAGTATATTCAAAGTCTTAATCAGTTAAGCAAAGTCTTAAATAAAATGTTTATTTATAAAAGCATTTTCTTCAAAGTTTTTTCAAACAAAAAATATTCACTTTTGTTATGTTATAAAGTCACTTTGTATGGGAGTAGACGTGGTTTTCACTCATTTTTGTTGAATTTCATACACAGAGCACATGTTATAAATCAAAGTTCTTATGCAAAATTTCAAGTTCATATATCAATGTTTGTGGAAATTAGAGAGATTTTACCTTTTTGATAAAGTCACTTTGTATGGGAGGTAGGCGTGGTTTTCATCCGATGTGGCTCATTTTCGAACTTGACCTTTATTTTTTTAGATTAAATCTTAAATATCAAATTTCGTAATGATAGCTTGAAAAGTACGGCTCTTATCGTGACCACAGACAGACAGACGGATAGACAGACAGACGGACATGGCTAAATCAACTCGGGTAGTGATGCTGATCAAGAATATATATACTTTTCTATACCTGCCACGCCTCCTTATGGGCGTTACAAACGGAGTGACAAAATTAATATACCCTTTTACGTTTTTTAAACGTGGAGGTATAAATATTGACATTTCTCACGAGCTGCATCGATCAAATACCACTTGCTTGTATGTTTTATTTTCCTTTTTCGTTCTTAATTCTTAAAACTTCATTGATAACTACAGGAACAGAGTATGATGTTGTTGATGCTTGTCGGCTATTTCAGCTGTATGGAATAAGTGTGTAGGTGTGTGGTATAAATAAAATTTTAATACGGAAAAAAACGAGTTGTAAGGAAAATATTTGATTTATCCACGTTAATGTTTAAATAAAATTTATACTCAGGCCTGGATAATGTTAATATGCATTATTTCACTTAGTGTAGTTATATGCCTACTTCTCAATAATATTTAGTATTCAGTATCAAGAACAATTTTACATGACAGTATTTGCTCTCTGAGGCTTGGCACCCCAGTCGGAAGGTAGGCGAACAACTCTCTAAAGCGATCAGTCTTTTCTTATTGCCTCAAGTATTGGAAGAAGGCACTAATACCTTAGGAGATGAACACGGCAGTTGCAATTGAAAATGCGAAAAATGCAAAAGTAAAAAAACAAAGCAAATTGACATCCATATCGTTCCTTCATTGCCAAAAGAAGGAACTCGGATTCTTGACTAATCACTTCTTACGTGCTCGAAGATGTGGGGATTAATACCCCTTGCGTGGCAGCTCCATACAAAATAGATATGGCATTAGGTAGTGAAGGGGTATGATCGCTGAGTCTTAAAGGATGTGCGAAGAAGCTATCTTTGGATGATTGCTTTTCCTACTGGGACTGTCTATGAAGAGGTGACGGCCAATCAGAAAAATTAATATCAATTGAAAAAAAATCTTCTGTGTGAGCTGTGGTTTGACCCTGGTCTCAAATTTGGCATCGGGTGATTCACGCACTATTTAAGATACTCGGCCACGGTCGTAAAATTTATAAGTACGAATATTAAAAAAAAGCCAATGGCTGCGTTCTGCAATCACAACTGTTGTGCAACTGTTGTGCTCAACATGTTGAGTAAATGTATCATAAAAATAAAATGATACCAAAAACTGACAGTTCTCACAACATGTTGAGCTGATCAGAAATTGATACTTACGCGTTCCGCAGGCATTTACTCAACAGTTGCACAACAGTTGTGATTGCAGAACGCAGCCAATGTCTTATGATCGGGTATGGGCACCACTACATTTAAAGCTTCTGTGTTGTTTCTGTGTTTGGCTTTTGTCTTTGATTTGTTGTTGCGTTTTGTGTTGCTACATAAGCCTTTCTTCTCAATTCTTATTCTCATCGCTCCCAGAGCGCTCTCTGCCCATAGCTGCTTATGATTATGAAAGACAATTTATGTTATTTGGTATATTTTTTCAATGTTCCTTCGAAATTCTGTTGTTGCTCTAAAAATTAATGTTTAATTTTGCTCCCATTAAAAGCCTTAGACACAACTGTACCTTTTCGCTATATTAAACAGTGATAACTCGTGATACATTCGACGCAGCGACATGTGAGTTTATAATATCCTCAAGGAGCATATTGGAACAGATATTCTTAAAAATATTTTACATGAAATCTTTAGAATTGTATCTATTTAACTTTGATAAAAAGAAAAATAGTCAGAATAAGCTTAGGTAAGAATTTTTAAGAGTTGTATGAAATCCTTAAATAACGAAATACTTGATTACGTTAATATTTTTATTTAAAACTTGCCTTATATTATATAAAATTCTGCTAGATATTGCAGATGCATTTTTCAAATGTTGCAGCGTACCTGTAAAAAAAAAGAATAAAATGATTGAATAAATTATTATAAAAAATAATTATTAATTATATTATGGTGAAAGTATCTATAGTGTTTGCATTATAAAATAAAAACTAACAATTATATTGGAAAAATGTATGGCATGACTGGCCAGGTTTTTTTTTGTCATTAGGCGGCTGTAGGTAAAAATGTTCAGATGGTTGCAACATCTATGCCTTTGATTTTAGAGGCCATGTTTTAATTGCACCTTAAGCAGAAAATTCTTTCAATAAAAATATAAAACATAAATGTTTACGAAGTCTTTTTTTTTGCGAAAGCGATTGATGATTCGATTCAAAAAAGTTGACGATGCTAAAAAAGATGACGTACTCAATTTTTTTACCTACACAAGAGTTGCCGTGTTGATTCAAATGGATCCATATGAACACTTTTAAAAAATAGTGATGGTCACTTTATTTGGCATTAGTTAAAGCTTGTATCTTTATTGACAAAAATATTTTAAAGATAAAAAAATAAACACAAAAAGTGCATTTAAAAAGGAAATGTATTCGTTCAGTATTGAATAATTTGAATTTATTTGAAAACTAGTAAGAAATGATCTTCGACTGGGCCGAAGTTAAAATACCCCCACGTCCGAACTAAAATATATTCCAAATCTTATGCGGTCAAAATAATGTTTATTTGTAGAAACATTTTCGTCATAGTTTTAACAGAAACTATTCGGTTTTGTTTTTTCATAAAGTCACTTTGTATGGGAGGTGGGTGTGGTTTTCACTCGATTTGGTTGATACATGACCAGTTATTTTAAAATAACACGTGATCGTTTGCTTCGTAGTTGGCTTGTTCGATTGCTGAAAAGAACATTTGTTGGATTTGGTTCATCTTGAAAGAGCCATACAGTCGATTAAGTGTATGTTTGCTTTCAGGTCCATACGCAGAGATCTATGATTCGTCACCAGTCATGATTTTATATATGTCTATTGAAACACCGCGATTATATGTATTTCTTGAGTGTTTTTTTCAGCAATCGACACGAGACTTTGCAATTGTCAAATCGTGCGGAATCCAACGTGAACAAATCTTTTTCACAGCTATATGTTCATGCAATGGTGTGTATGCTGTTGAAAGTTATACCCAGGGATGCCTCAAACTCACGGTATGTCACATGTTTTGTGGCATAACAACAGTTTTGGACGCCCTTCACGAAATTCGTCAGTGAGTGAAGTACGGCCGCACTTGAATTCTGTGTAGCACTGATAAACAGAAATTTTTTATGGGGTTTTATCGCAAAAACCCGAATTGAGTTCATCGATGCACTTCTGTTGAGATAATTTATGTCGAAAGTTGTCAAACAATTATCGCACGAAAATTTTAACGTGTTAATTCAATTTTGTTTTTCTGAAATACAATTTTAAAACCACTGCAAACAACCCAATAAGCGCACGTACACCAAAACATTTTGAGTACGTACAATCTTAAAAATGTCAAACTTTTCATTGGAAATGTCAGTTTTACTGGAATGACATTAGCGTTATCAGACCCCAGAAATACAGCCTACGTAAAATAAAGTTGTTTGTATGTTACCGTAAAACTCAAGAACTACTGCACTGACGTCATAAGGAAGAGTGCGGCATTTAGCATGAAAATCAAAATCAGCTTTATTGCTTTTTCTTAATCCTTCGAGCCACACCCTCACTCCAGTAACATAGCACCACATGGGGGTATGTCATCGCCCCACGTCAAAAAATCGTTATAAAATCCCGAATTTTGGATATATAAGCTTAAAACGTTACATGGTTACTATTTTTGGTCTTGTTCAACATTTTGTATAGTTATTTTCTAATGTTTTAAAAATGGCTGACTTTACGAGTGCGGCCAAGTTAAAAAACGTGAAAAATTAGCTCTTTTACTAAAAAATTCATAACTTTTACAGTTAATTGATTTAAGACATAAAAATGTATGTTTGAATGTCATCAAACACGTTGCTACAAAGACAAAATATTAGTCATAGCATTTGGTTACAAAAAACATAATTATTTTGCCAAAAATCTGCACCCACTTTTTCAAAAAACGAAAAAAAAATTGTTTAGCAATAAAATTCGAATAAACTTGTTCAGTGTTAATTTTAAGACCTGAAAGCATAAAAAGTTTTTGATTTAAAAAAATAGGTTTTTTTAAGGCAAGGGGCGATGAAAAGCACCAGTGTGGCTCGAAGGGTTGAGGAGTATGATGTAGTCGATGTAGTTAGGTTACGACATATTCTATGAATTATGAGGAGTGTTTTTTTTATGAGGTATTCTATGAATTATATATAGTTTGTATAAAGAAATTTGAAAAATTGGTGCAAAAAATAAATTGAAAAAATTTCGAACAAATTTTAAATTACCTGAAATATATTTATTTAAAAATGTATTTATTATATATTATTATATTATTATATTTATAGGTCATTTCAGCCCTTGAAATGACTTTGACCTAGCTTCTTATGATCAATTGTGTTGTGCGTGTTATTAAGTTTGTACACAATTGACAGAGAACCGGACCTACAGGTTTAACGCCAACTCCGAACGGCGATGAACGGAATGTTGTTCTTGTTCTCAAGAAGCTTTACATGGCATTTTGATTACTCTCTGAGGTTTTGTCTGCATTGTCTGCAGAGAGGTGGCGGCCGTACAGAAAAATCATTTTAATTCAAATAATTTTCTGTCGTTGCTGGGGTTTGAACCTGGGTCTCCAGGTTCGTTGACATAGAGGACACGCACTTTAACCAACTACGCCACGGACGCCACAATATACATATTTATTATATATTTTTTTTTTACTTCGAATTACTAAATTCTACGTAATTTTTAACCGACTTCAAAAAGGAGGAGGTTCTCAAGTTCGTTGGTTTGTCCGTTTTTTTTTTTGTTTTTTTTTTTTTAATGTATGTACATCGATAACTCCTAAATCACTTGCCCGTTTTCCGTAATTTTTTTGTCAACAGATAGATACCATGAATGTGGAGGTCTTTTTTCAAAAAAGTGGGCGATATTCGACAAAGGGGCATATCAATATTAGAAAAACACTGCATTTCAGTTAATATTGACACTAGGGTACTGAAATGTACAGTAAAAATACTGGGGTAGGCAGTATTATTACAAATTACGGTCAATAAAGTCGGCGTTATTTGACAAACGGGTGTGGTCATATTAGAAAAACACTATATCTCGAATAGTATTGACACTAGGGTACTAAAATTTAGTACAGGGGAAAACACAATTTTTAAAAATGACTGTAAAGAAAGTGGGCGTTATAAGACAAAGGGATATGGCAATATTAGAAACACACAGAATATTATTTACACTAGGGTAGTGAAATTTAGTACATGGGTAGGCACAGTTACTACAAATTACGTTAAAAAAGTGGGTGTTATTCAAAAAAGGGGTGTGGCAATATTATAAAAATACTATATCTCAGTTAATATTGACACTAGGGTACTAATATTTGGTATGCAGGTAGGTGGGTAGGTAGAATCACTACAAAAGTGAGCGGGATTGTACATAGGGTGTGGCACTTTAGATAAGTACCATATATCGGTTAATATTAATACTTGGGAACTGAAATTTGGCACAGGGCTAGGTAGAATCATTATAAAGTACGGCAAATAAAGTGGGCGGTTTTATAGAAAGGGCGTAGCACTTTTATAAAAATTGAAAAAAACTTTAATAAATAAATAAAACTTTCAGGAATTAATAAAACACATTTTTTAAGAACAAAGTTTCATGTTTGAAACTTCCCTCAAGAATACTATAACATACATTTTTTTATATTCTCTAAAAAGGAAGAAATAAAAACTCTTTAATAACAAAAAAAAACCGACTTCAAAATCACTACAAAGTAAAAAATAATTTTAAATAACTTTTCCCATTAATTTCTTGGTCAAATTTTAGAAGTTATTTATATGTATTACTAGCTGGTACCCGATGCGTTGCTGTCGTAGCGGAAATAATTTCTATCTCTATCTGAATCTCAAACTCAGTCTCAATCTCAATCTCAATCTCAATCTCAATCTCAATCTCAACCTCAACCTCAATTTCAATCTCTATCTCTATTTCTATCTCAATCTCTATCTCTATCTCTATCTCTATCTCTATCTCTATCTCTATCTCTATCTCTATCTCTATCTCTATCTCTATCTCTATCTCTATCTCTATTTCTATTTCTATCTCTATCTCTATCTCTATCTCTATCTCTATCTCTATCTCTATCTCTATCTCTATCTCTATCTCTATCTCTATCTCTATCTCTATCTCTATCTCTATCTCTATCTCTATCTCTATCTCTATCTCTATCTCTATCTCTATCTCTATCTCTATCTCTATCTCTATCTCTATCTCTATCTCTATCTCTATCTCTATCTCTATCTCTATCTCTATCTCTATCTCTATCTCTATCTCTATCTCTATCTCTATCTCTATCTCTATCTCTATCTCTATCTCTATCTCTATCTCTATCTCTATCTCTATCTCTATCTCTATCTCTATCTCTATCTCTATCTCTATCTCTATCTCTATCTCTATCTCTATCTCTATCTCTATCTCTATCTCTATCTCTATCTCTATCTCTATCTCTATCTCTATCTCTATCTCTATCTCTATCTCTATCTCTATCTCTATCTCTATCTCTATCTCTATCTCTATCTCTATCTCTATCTCTATCTCTATCTCTATCTCTATCTCTATCTCTATCTCTATCTCTATCTCTATCTCTATCTCTATCTCTATCTCTATATCTATCTCTATCTCTATCTCTATCTCTATCTCTATCTCTATCTCTATCTCTATCTCTATCTCTATCTCTATCTCTATCTCTATCTCTATCTCTATCTCTATCTCTATCTCTATCTCTATCTCTATCTCTATCTCTAAGTGGAACGACTCGTGTAAATTGATAACCAAATTTCGAGGCTATGCTACTTATAATTCCAAAGCTATTCGATATCGCAAATTTAGCTTTTATGGGCGGAGCCACACCCCCTTGTTCAATGAAATCTCAATTTTCTAGTAGAAGAATATCACCCAATAGTAATTCCATACTGAATTTCGTTGTTAATCGACATTTAATTCCAAAGCTATATGATATCAAAAATTTTAAGTGTATGGGCGTAGCCACACTCCCTTTTCCAAAGCCCATCCCAGTTTTATAGTAGAAATATATCACCAAGTAGAAAATCCATACTGAATTTCATTATTATACGGCATTTAGTTCCAAAGTTCTATTCGATATCATAAATTTGAATTGTATGGGCGGTGCCACACCCCTTTGGCCGATACTTGCTCAATTTTGCTAGTCGAAGGACGCGACTAAATAGTACGCTCCTACCAAGTTTCATTGATGTGTGACTTATAGCTTGAAAGTTATACCGAAAATTTGGTTTGCTGAAAAAGTGCCACGCCCCACATTCAACGCCCATAAAATTTTACGTGTGGAACGGCTCTTGTAAATTGAGATAGAACACCGAATTCCGATACTATGCGACCTATAACTTCAGAGCTATTCGCTACCGTAGATTTGAGTTGTATGGGAGGTGCCACGCCCCCTTATTTTAGGGGGATGAAAAATAGATGTTGTTCGATTCTCCCCCCTGACTAATATCCTCGCTAAGGATCACGAAAATCGGTCGAGCCGTTTCGGAGGAGTTCGATTACGCACCCCGTGACAGAAGAATTTTATATATTAGATAATATTGGAAATCGTATCATTTTCATTTTTTTTTTATATCGTTTTGTAACCTTCAATATATGTATTAATTGCTTTATGTACATAAAAGCTTTGAAGTCGGCGCTTATCTTACTAAGTCGAAATCTTTTAATTTTAATTTTCCTAATTTGTTTTATAATCATAAAAATAGTGCTAACTTTATGAATATAAAAGCTTTTTAGCGATTTTTTTCTTTCAGTTGGCAATTGTTGAGTACGCTGAATGTGGCCAATGTGTTCCATGCATTATTTGTGCAGCTGTTACACACTATGTCATATTCAATATGAGCTTTACAAGCTCACCCAAACCAGCATAGTGAGAATGTTTATGTGTAAAAAGCTTTTAAAATTACTACAGTGTCATCAAGGCAGCATAGCATCAAATAAAAAATTTTACAATAGTGCAGGGATGGTAAAAGATCATGATTGTGTGTCAAAGATTAGCGCCGACTTCAAAGCTTTTATGTTCAAAAAGCAATTAATATATTGAAGGTTAGAAAACAATATAAAAAAAAAAAAAATAAAATGATAAGAGTTCCAATACTATAATATGTACATATAAAGACTTTTTAAAATTTTACCAAGAAATTAATGGGAAAAGTTATTTAAAATTATTTTTTACTTTGTAGTGATTTTGAAGTCGGTTTTTTTTTTTTGTTATAAAGTTTTTATAGGCATTCAAATGAAATTGTCGAAGCTCTTAAAGTTTTTCTTTTACTTTTCAATAAAATAAGATTTTCTGTGAGTATGCCCAGATTCTGCAGATTTCTGATACATATAGGGTCTGTCTTTTTGAGATATGTGAGTAATTAAAAACTGTTTGAAAAATTGTCAGTGGAAAAGTGGGTTATATAGCCGACAGAAATAATAAACACAGGTGCGTCGTTGGACATACGAGAGAAGCGAAGCTTTCTCGCAATTTCATCGATTTGAGAATTTAATGGTTTTTCAATTAAAATAATTATAAATTCAAAAATTTTAAATTAATTTCATTATTTTTTGTCACTTGGAAAACGCACTTGTAGTCAATTGTGAACTTTTCCTTCGTGCTATGCCTGAAAAAAAAAACTACCAACAATGAACTATTTTACAATGACAATGTGTAGTAAATATAAGCAACATTTTTGTTTTTTGCTCTTGTTTTGTTTGGATAGCCAATACACAATCCTTTTATAGATATTATGGGATATTAAGATAGCCAATAAACAATCCTTTTAATAGATTATTGCGATTTGCTACGACATTGCTTAAATTAATACTTAAGGGGACATATAGGTTACAAATTTAAAAAAGAAACAAAATAGTGACCGATTTTATAACCTCGAAAATCGATTTTTTTTTTTTCAAATGGCCGCCATTTTTTTTTTCGGCGGAAAAAAATTATCCTAGTTCAGGTGATAGCCACTTAAACAAGGATTAATTTGGTTTTTTTTCCTCAGACTGGTGATATCCTGCACACCGTCAATTTTTTGGCATTTTTGAAAAAAAAATCAATAATTTTTTTGTATTCCTTAAATGTTGATGAATATATGTGCAAAATTTTAAAACGATATATTTTTCCTTCTATGAAAAAAATTCCAGAAAAACATTTATTTTTAGAATTTGTAACCTATATGTCCCCTTAATATTTTATCGACGCCAATGCATAACGAAGCATTTTGGTTTGGTGGTACCGATTTGGCTAATTTTTTCACTTGACTTTTATTTTTTAGAAAACAGCTAAAATATTGAATTTCGTGATAATAGCTTGAAAATTACGGCTACAATCATGATCACAGACAGACGGACAGACATACGGACGGACAGATAGACATGGCTATATCGGCTCGGGTGATGATGCTAATCAAGAATATATATACTTTTCTATACCTACCATGCTTTCTTATGGGCGTTACAAACGGAGTGACAAAATTAATATACCCCAGTAAAAGGGGTTTTTTTTAATCGTGGTGGTACAAAAATGATGCGCTAAATATAGGTTTAGGTATGCCAGGCCATGCGGAATTGAACTACGTTTACAGATTTACATTTCGAGGTACTAATTTTAAACCATGAACTATAATGTATAATCAAATACTGAGGCACATACGCTGTGCCTCAGAGCCTACGTGGACATTACCTACCAGCTTAGCTTTGTCGCTTTTTGCTTTCACCGAGAAAAAAAGCAATAGTAAAATCACCTTATAAGCATACTTTTATATTTCCATAAGTTTGTTTTTCACCCGACTTGGGTGATTTTGCTATTGTGTTTTTTTTCCCGGTGTAGGTAGGGTTAAAATGAATGGAATAATTCTCAGCCAAATTAGGTGTTTCTTTATATTTCCTAAAGCAATGAAAATGAAGATAATTAGAAAAATATAATAAGTGGTAAAAATATATAAAAAACACTTTTAATGAGATGCTGTAAATAATTCAAGGCCAAAAATATAACAACTTAGAAGAGAGTGCTTTGCAAAAATAAGCACAATAAAAAAACAATCCCAACAAATTACAATCAATTAATGCCCAGAACAGTTTATAACAAGAAAAAAGGTGTCAGTTCAAATTGATGAAGCCATTCAAATGAAATCCCAGAATAGAAAAATGATGCAAGCAAGCGGCTGACAATCAATGCTGGTGGATGATGCTTCGAACTTGTAATTAGCACGCAGACCACTTGAAACCAGTTCATTTAATGTTCAGAAAAAGTGGCAGCAATAGAAGTAGCAACAGCAACAACAGCAGCAACAGTAGCAACAACAGCAACTACAGCAGCAACGATAAAATACGTTTTGCTGCTTCAAATTGAAGAAACCACAGTTGAGCATTTCAACGAACGCTGGTGTTAAGAACGTTTTATTGACATTGAATAATCAGGCTATCTAATGACTGCTCATATGACTTCAAGCTGCTGCTGCTGCTGCTGCGCAACTCTAAACTACGTGATGGAGTCGATTCGTTCGACAGCATCGAGAAAGAAGAATTAGTAGCGAGAAGAAAACCATGATTTTATTAATTAACATGTTCTTGAGTAGCTACTTTAATATGGAAGCGTGGAGTGTTTGGAGTGGTGTTTTTTTTAAAGCCTAGCTATGTATAGTGAAAAGCAAAAAATGTTCATATAGTTAAATGTGTTAATTTTTTATGTGTTTTTTTTTTTCGTTTTTGGTGGACTTTGTATGAGCTGGTTTTAAGTATTTGTTGATTGTTTTGATTGGTTTATGAATTCAATTAGCAACAACAATTGTGCATGCACTGGAGGTTGCAGCAGCAGCAGCAGCAGCTGTCTTGAAATTGCTGTCGTGTTTCATCTGTTTTTCAATTTGTACTTTTTCACTCTAAGAGATGGTATCGAGTTTGGTGTAGGCGCTATATTGATTCAAGCTAAAGTCGTGATGTTTTAATTTGAAACATTTTGTTGGATATTCCATCTTTTTAATCGTTTTTTTGTAGATTGTATCGTGGTCTGTATATTTGTGGTGTTGGAATTGTATTATAATTAAAAACACTTGGTTGCTTTTTTTAAATGTCATAACAGAACGAAAGAGACGAAATGATTTGACATTAGATCTTAAAAAATGGCTTTATAAAGCTGGTTTGTTTTGTTCATCGTGTCAACTTTGACGGAATTAAAAGTTCCATTGTGAGAGGCACAAAGATTAGCTTTTATCGCTTAATGGTATTTTTACTTTAGCAAAATCCTTCATGTCAATTTAATTTTATCCAATGTCAAAACCCACAATACCCGCTATTCAATATCTATGAAATACATGAAAATTGATTTGTGCTCCGCATCAAATGTTGTCAAATTGTAGCCTAATGCTTGACGACTGTTACAAGTCGTGAAAAAAGATTAAACAATTCGACAATAGGAACCAGGGGTATCCCGAAACATTTTGAAAGAACAGACAAGGTATGATTTTGGCGACCTTACTACTCATATACTTAATTTTCAAAGAAATTTTCGAAAAAATCCATGTATATTTTTAAATAATATTAAACATATTTTCTTTTGAATAACTTAAAATTAATGTATTTAACATACTGTGGCGTCCGTGGCGTAGTTGGTTAAAGTGCGTGGCCGCTATGTCAACGAACCTGGAGACCCGGGTTCGAACCCCAGCAGTGACAGAAAATTATTTGAATTAAAATAATTTTTCTGTGCGGCCGCCACCTCTCTGCAGACAATGGCGAACCTCAGAGAGTAATCAAAATGCCATGTAAAGCTTCTTGAGAATAAGAACATTCCGTTCATCGCCGTTCGGAGTCGGCGTTAAGCCTATAGGTCCATTTCTCGGTCAATTGTGTACAAACTTAATAACACGAACAGCACAATTGAGCATAAAAAGCTAGGTCAAAGTCCTTTCAAGGGATGAAATGGCCAGTTATTTCTTTTTTTTTATTTTTTTATTTAACATACTACTGTGGGCAAAAAATACCTGAATCCCCAAAGAATTTAATTTGGATATGGACAAATATTTTTATTTTCAAGTTGGCACTGTGACAGTAGTGCATCTTGACAGTAGTACATCTGTGCTAAATCACACGTCAAAATATTCATTAGTGTTTGAGATACGCGTCTTTTGGTAAATAGCTAAAAGTGAAGTTTTCGTTTTTTATAATTTCTGAAAGTACTCAACAACACAGTTCCATTAAATTTTGAATGCGAAATAAAATTTCTTCTGCCGACACGTTGAAAATCAGAATGCCTTCGGTGAGAAAGCTCAATCGAAAACAAGAGTTTATGAGTTGCACAAAATTTTCAAAGAGAGTCGAGGAAGCGTTGAAGACAAGGCACGGCCAGGAGGACCATCATCATCAACTGATGAGCTACACGTCAACAAAATCAAAGAATTGGTGCTCCAAAATCGTCGATTGACAGCTAAGACCTTATTGACCTTGTTGGAAGGATCAATGAAAACCATTTTGAGTGACCATTTGGGCCTCTGAAAAGTGAAATCTCGATTGGTCTCAAAAACGCTAAACCAATCGTTAACGCTTTCATGGAAAAACAGCGCCGCGTTGATGTATGTGAAACAATGCTTTCCGACTGTCAAAAAAAAAAAAAAAAATAAAAAAAAAAATAAAAATTAAACGCATCATAACTGGAGATGAGACTTGGGTTTACGCTTACGACCTGGAAACAGCCGATCAATCGGGTGAATACCATGTCAAAGATGAGGCGAGACCGAAAAACCCACGCTATAGCAAATCAAAGATCAAAGTCATGTTAACAGTTTTCTTCGATTATCGTGGTATGGTGCATTACGAGTTCCTTCCAACCGGCCAAATTATCAACGTCGTTTGCGTAATACTCTGCGTCACTATAGATCGGATTTGTGGAGAGACAATTCTTGGTTTTTGCATCACGATAATGCATCATCTCACTCTGCACTCGTAATTTGTGATAACTTCACCAAAAACTCGACCCATATCGTTCCACGACCACCGTATTCGCCTGACTTAGCACCATATGACTTCTGGCTATTCGTTAAGCCCAAGAGACCGCTCCGTGGACACCATTTTGAATCGATAGAAGAGATGGAAACCGAAACGAAGAAGGAATTGAAGGCTATTTACAAAAGGACGCTTATCTCAAACACTAATGAATATTTTGACGTGTAATTTGGCACAGTTGTCAGTGACAGTACTGCCAACTTAAAAATAAAACATTTGTAACATAAACATTTGTCCCTATTGGAATCCCCAAAAAAATTTAAATTCCAATGTCCCGGTATTTTTCGCCCACAGAATAAATACATAGTTAATTTTTCAAATATAAAATGAATTTGAAATAGCCCATAGCAACATATTTTCTAAGAATATACTAAAGAAAAACTAAAATTCAGGGTGCGAAGAACGTTTGAAATTATCAATTAATTATTTTCAATTATCGTTCTCTTCACATAAAATTGTGCTCGCATATTCTTACGAACGAATGAAGAACGCTCTGCTTGCGTCGTTATATTTATCACTGATAAATTTGTCAGCTTTGTTTTTTTTCGGAAAAATTTTTCACACAACAAAAAACAACGAACGTTCGTTTGCTATCGTTCATTTGTAATGAGCGTTTGAAGAAAAAATTCAGGAACGTTCGTTTGTACCAGTGTC
Organism: Pherbina coryleti; assembly: GCA_943735915.1. NCBI lineage: Eukaryota > Metazoa > Arthropoda > Insecta > Diptera > Sciomyzidae > Pherbina > Pherbina coryleti. The sequence goes on along the minus strand of OX030951.1, from coordinate 40,070,280 downwards.
GCCAGGTGAAATTACAACCAAAATTATATTTTTCTCACACTTAATTCTCACAAATTACCACACTCGCAAAATACCTCAAATTACAAAATACCACAATACCTTAAATTACCTCAAAATACCACAAAATCTCTCAAATTTTCTTCTGAAGTATTTTTAGGTATTGTGGTATTTTGTGGTAATTTGAGGTATTTTGTGGTATTTCGAGGTATTTTTTTTCCACGCGAGAAATTTTTACCACAAAATACCATGGGAATTACCACATCCCACAATCGTTGACACAGAAACGTGTACACGAAAAATCAACACAAACCGACGACGCATGCACAACAGCGAAAAAATTATTTTTTCTTCAAACGCTCATTAGAAATGAACGATAGCAAACGAACGTTTGTTGCTTTTTGTTGTTGTGTGAAAAATTCGCCCGATAAAAATCGAAGCTGACAAATTTATCAGTGATAAATATAACGACGCAAGCAGAGAGTTATTCTATCGAGTGTGAACGTTCATCTATTTTGAAATTTTTCGTTTGAAATTTTACTCACAAAGCAAAAAACGAGCGAGAAGATCGTCCCAGCAGAAAAGTGGACCAAATTTGAAATAGTTCTGAACTTGTTCCAAACAGGACCAGTACTAGTTCCACTACAATACCCTCAAACATTGAACGAACTGACGCTTTTTGCTGGTTGATGTCATAGGAAAAGACAATTGTCCCCAGAAACACTCCTTTTTCCCTATATTTGAACTAGTTGCATTAGGAACATTTTGAAACTGGTTGCTTTCGCAGTAGCCTAAAAGTGGTTCTTTTTTAACTAGTTTTAAAGTGAACATATCAAAATTGTAAGTATTTAGTGCAATGGAAAGGTCCTAAAGATCTCATTTGTACCATCTTTTCCATCCAAAATCCAGAAAACTTTTTGTCTATAAACATTTTTTTTTTTATTATTTTTTCTTGTGCGCAGCAAATTTTAAAAAGCAACCAGAACGCGTTTTTTTTTGTCAGCAATACTTTTGAAAACAAAAGCAAAGATAACTGTTCTACATTGAACGCCTTTTGTACTTTTTCAGAGCTACTGCGAACTGCGTTAGAAATGAACTAGTTCACTTTTTCAATTGACTCCAAAATAACTGCTGGGGTATTTTAATCATTTGCGAACGAATTTTTCCGCACCCTGCTAAAAATTCATTGATGGAACAAAAAAATGTTCGTTGTCTTTTCTTATTTTGCGAACCATTCAATTTAATTTTCCTTTTTTCACTCATCACTGCACTAAATTCAAAAGGATTGATTACTGTTAAGGAAGCCTTTACGGATAGGAGTTCTGCTAAGGCCAACTTTTCCAATGAGAAAAATTACACGGCAAACAGTTAAAGAAATAATGAAATTATTTCCCCTGTTAAAATTAAATTAGTTCTCATATTTATATTGCAGCTGTCAAACGATGGCATTTTGTATGCCTAGCATATGCCGTTGCACGGTGCATGTATAGCAAATGTACAATCCGTGCAAAGGCGCAACAACAAAATACAAATAGTAAAATCGTACAATATTGGCAATGTGTGCTTCAATAAAACCCATGTATACGTCGATGTAGTAAGGTGTAGTATACGAAATGCAATCCTGTGTTGAATGTTTTTGTTAATAGTTTAACATAATTAATTATTTGGATTTTGAAGCAAAATGTTACATTTACATATTAAAATTAACGTAGAAAGTAAAAAGCTCCACGAGCAAAAAGGAAAAAAGTGAATTTTTGGCAATTCAACAGCCGCATATAAAGTTCAATGAGTGAGAAGTGCAGCTTGCAATTTAGCTGTTTGTTTTACCGTGTGACATGGTACCGTGTGATTGTACAATAGAGCTCTCTAGATGCGTTGCATATTTTCGCGCAGGATTCTTAAAATGCGTGCTCTTTAACAAATGTAGAGTAGATATAGAGAATACCACTATTGTGAGCAACGGTATTGCAACGGTAGGAGGAAGTACTTCTACGAATTTTTATACTATTTTTTCATATTTTATATTATGAAGGAGTAATTTGTGAAAATAGAAATTGATTAGAAATACATAAAGCATTTTTAATTATGGCGCACTTTATATTTGGCGCCACAGGCATGGGTCTGCTCCGCCTGCCCCAAGGGACGACTCTTATAGGAACAAAAAACGACGAGTACAATTAATTTTTTTAATAAAAGGTATTTTTTTCGTTTCGTTTCTGAACATTATATAATAGGTTTTATCAAGGTCCTCAAAATAAACGTTTGTTTCAGTGATTTCCTCTTTATTTAACCCAAAACTTTTACTGCCGAGCAATTTTTTCAGGTTTGGAAATAGGAAATAGTTGCAGGGGGCTCAATCTGGAGAATATGGTGGATGCGGTGGCAGTTCGTAGCCCAATTTAAGGATTTTTGTCATGGCGACGGACGTGTGTATCGGTGAGTTGACATGATGAAAGAGCATTTTTTTCTTCGTCAAATGTGGTCATTTTTGCTTCAAATCAATGTCAAAACTGTCCAACAGCTGTTCATAACAATCGCCGGTGATCGTTTTCCCTTTTCAAAGTAATCGATGGGAATGAATTGTTGGCCGAAAGACCCAACTTTGCCTCACACTGCTGCGCTTATATTCGAGTTTTACAAATCGTGGCACCCATTACGCGGATAGCTTTTTCACGTCTAAATATTCATAAAAATGTGATACGCTCAGTTGAGATGCCTACAGACGCAGCCAGCTTATTCACTTTCATTCTATCGACAATTACTGGCGTGATGACCTTTTTAGGGCGACCTGAACGTTCAGCGTCACTTGTCACACCATTGAAATTGATTTTGCAGAGTCCATTGATAATATTTATTAAGGTTTTCATGGTTTCGGGATGGTTTTTTATGCAAAAAATAACGCTTGATGAGTACACAAAATTCACTTTTTCCATTTTCGTCAAAATTCACGAGGCTGTCTGCTTTCAATGGCTATCAAACACGAACTAAATGACGCTGCTTGCTTAAAATTTCACAGTAATCTATCTATTAACAGATGGTAGTTGACAGGACCAGTGTTGTATTTAAAGTTTTTACACGGGGAAATTCAAGAAGGCACTGACTTCTCAAATTGCTCCCGTATTATTATTATCTGCGGCTGCGAAAAGCTTCAGAATGGCAGGCGCTATTTCAAAAACTCTTTTTCTCTAGGATAGCTATGGTGCCCAGTTGGGACATGGGCTATATAAATTTAATAACTATTATTTAAATAATTGATTAAAATTCAAAGAGAATAACCATACAATTTCTTTATTATTACTCTCAGAGAGAAAAAATTTTCTCATTAAAGCTCTGTGCATCTCAAAAAAGGTTGTGCCCAAAGCTAATAAGGTAGAACATATGTATATGTAATACTTCTGTATTCCAACTCTGAAATCGAAGAGAGACAGCCATAACAACATAAGATGTTTTTGTTGTATTAGTATATTTGAATATATGAAAATTACTTCACACAAAAAAAAAAATGTCAAATCGTCACAGGGCCGGTTGTTATAAAAACGTTTACCACAAACATATAAGAAAACAAATCATATGTATATGTTTTGCCTAAATCACAGTACGTACCATTATAAAACAATTATAATAACGCCTGAAATATGATTAAATTTAAACCAACTAAATTTTAATCAAAAAATTCAAACAACAAAAATTTCAACTTAAATTATTGACAATGAAAGCACCGCTCCTGAGTATTTTTATTTTGAAATTTAATTTCCTCTTTATATTTTCTCGCTCATATAACAACATTCAGCACTCTAATGTTAGCGAATATATGAGATAGAACAATATGTCAAAATCGCTTTGAGACAAAAGCTCTACTTTCAAACTCTTTTTGAGCATCATAAATAAAATTCAACAACCCAGCGGGAAAATGAGAATTGATTCTAAAAAAAATCGTAAATGGAATGGATTCTTTTGCTTATATTTTAGAACGTATTACAAAGAATATATTAAATTAAAGCAAAACCTATGAATTGGAATATATCAATCAAAAGTTTACTGATTCCTTTTTATTCCAGCCAGAATCGATTACGACCCATATAATAATTTCTACTATAGAAAATGTTTTTAGTTGTTTGGTAAGTGAAAAACGAGTTGATTCTAAAACAAATATTGGTACAAGCGAGGAAAGCATCAGTCTGTTTTGATATGTTTTCTTATTTCCGAAAATTAATACTTTTTATTTAAAAGAATGCATTTAAAAAGTGAATAAAAGAATCGATTTCTATAGCGATTCATATGGAAGCGAGAAAAGAATGTACTCCTTTTTGTAGGACATCGGCGTCCCACGGGAAAATGAGAATGGATTCTAAAAAAAAATCGTAAATAGAATGGATTCTTTTGCTAACATTTTAGAATGTATTTCAAAGAACATTTTAGAATGTATTTCAAAGAACATATAAATTTAAATTAAAACCTATGAATTGGAATCTATCAAGCAAAAGTTTATTTATTCGTTTTTATTCCAACCATAATCGATTACAACCCATATAATAATTTCTGCTATAGAAAATCTTTTTAGACTCCTTGCTTTTTCCTGCTTGCTTTTTTGGTAAATGAAAAACGAATTGATTCTAAGAAAAATTCTGGTATAAGCGAGAAAAGCATCAGTCTGTTTTGATTTGTTTTCTTATTTCCGAAAATTGATACTTTTTATTTAAAAGAATCATATATGTAAGTATGTAATACTTCTATATTGGCAGTACACTCAAGGTACATTCGCCAACATTAGAGTGCAGATATATTGTTATATGAGCGAGAAAATAAATAAACAATGTACCCGAAATTTAATTTTATAATAAACAAAAAATCAGGAGCGGTGCTTTCATTGTCAAAAATTTCATTTAAAATTTTTGCTTTCATTGTCAAAAATTTCATTAAAATTTTTGTTGTTTGAATTTTTATGGTTTAAATTTTGTTTGCTTGAATTTTTCTTTTTAAAATTTAATCATATTTCACGCGTTGGTCTTATAATTGTCTTATAATGGTGCGTACCTATTAGGGCTGTTCATGTTCGGTTTTTTCGAAGCTTCGAAGTATTCGAATATTCGAAGCTTCGAAGCAAACTTCGGAACTTCGAAGTTTTTAAGGCGAAGCTTCAAATGTTACTATTCGAATAGGAAAAACTTCGAAGAATTCAATTCTTCGAGTATTCGAATGATACCCAGTTTGAAATACATATTGTGTTACTAAATATTTATTTATTTGAATTTGGCAAACAATTTTTGATTGCTTCTGAATGGGTAATTCATAAATGCAGAAAAAATGCTACTACTTGTTTCAGTCAGTTTTTAATGCGATATTGAACGCGTTTTATAAACGTAAGCTCTCTGAAATGTACTTAACCCTGTACTAAGATACGGTTTCTATAAAACGCTTTACTACACGCAAGATATCACCAAATAAAAGCTCCATTCTTAGATTCAGTTTACTTCTACTTCCAAAGCTATTCCATCTTAAAAATTTAGCTTGTATGAGCGGAGCCTCTTAAAATGCCGTTCCAGTTTTCTAGTAGAAGGACATCACTCAATAGTAATTCCATACTTAATTTCGTTGTTATGCGACATTTAGTTCCAAAGCTATTTGACATTAAAAATTTGAAATGTATGTTCCGTGCTACGCCCATTGTCCAATAATCATTATTTCTTCACTGGTCTACATGTTAACTTAGGAGAGATACTATAAGGCCAAAAGTAATAATGCCAAATTTTGGCTTTCACTTGAAAAACTAAAAAATAATCAGCGCTACGGTTATAAAGCCAAAAATGACTTTCTGCAAATGAAACATTATTTTTGATTTTTTATCATTACAATAATGTTATAAAGGCAATATGGCCTTAGAACCTTTGGCCTTACAGCATCCCACCGTGAACTTATCTTTCTTCATGGTGGCGTTTTCTTTGTAGTTCTTCTGGAAAAATTGAATGCATCTTTAGATGCGCACGAAGTGAACTCGTAGATCCATGCGACTGCAATACTCGCTCGCATACATTGCAAATCGCTGATTGAGCATCAGAACTTTTAGTATAATAGCTCCACACCGATACAGAAGTGTATCACACGCACAAAAAATTTATGAAATATTTTTGAGTAAAAACTTCGAAGCTTCGAATTTTTTTACTGCCTATTATGTTGAACGAATAGTCAAGCTTCGAAGCTTCGTAAATCCGAAGTTTTTTTCCTCTTCGAAGTTTTGAAACGAAGCTTCGAACTTCGAAGCTTCGAATACTTCGAATTTCAAAAACTTCGAATAATAGTCATAGCCCTAGTACCTATGTATGATTTATGCAAAACAAATATGTATGATTTGTTTTGTTTTATGTTTGGGGTAGACATTTTTCTTAACAACCGCCCCTGTGACGTATAGTAGTAGTATATTCAAATATACTAATACAAACAACAAAATCTTATGTAGGCTATCTCTCTTTGATTTCGTAGTTGAAGTTCATTGAAAATTTAGGTTGCTTCCAATATAAAAGTATTACATATATGAAAAGAATCCATTTAAAAAGTGAATAAAAGAATAAATTTCTGTAGCGATTCCACTTGAAGCGAGAAAAGAATGTACTATTTTTTTGTAGGACATCAGCATGTTAAAAATAATCAATTCTAGAATCTATACTGGAGAAAAGAATTGATTCTTTTTTCATATACAATCGCTTATTTTTTCCCGGTGGGGTGTTAAAAATTATCAATTTTAGAATCTATATTGGAGAAGAGGTTTCATTCGAATTTCATTCCCAATTTCTTCTTTTTTCCCGGTGGGAAGATCCACAAAAAGGAAAAAAAAGACAACAACATGTATTGTGTGCGGTACCAATGCTGCCACCTTTTTGAATGTAAAAATACTGCCACTTTTATAAAAGCATCGACAAAAATTCCGTGTCGATGTTTTGTAGAAATGTTTTGATGAAATGTTTCAGCTTAAGGAAAAAATATACATACATATTTAAATTTAAAATAACAATTCTCTAAGGCCGTTATATATTTTTCTTACCTCAGAGCTGATATTTTTACGTATAAACGAGATTTTTATATATAGGGTATTCACAGATCCCTACTAAAGTAAATATATATTAACTTTAAAACGATACTTCAATCAAATTGTGAGCACCCCTACACGTAGTTCATTCGAGAAATGAACACAAACGCCTTTTGAAAAGAGAAGCTTTCTTTAATTTATTGATTTTTCAATAAAATAAAAATAACAAGAGATGCCTTGATTTTTCAATGAAATAAAAATACCTTTCAGAAAAATGGTTGAAATTTTTAATTTTTTTTTGTTTTTAATGTTTATAATTTATCATAATTATTTGCTATCATTTGAGCACAAATATTGTCAAAAATAATTAAAATTATCAAAATATTTCAAACATTTGGAATAATATGTCAAAAAATTCAAAATATATAAAAAATTTCCAAAAAAAGAAAATAAAAACAAGAAAATTTGTCAAAGATTTCAAAATATTTATACAAAAAAAAAAAAAAAAAAATAATATAATGACAATTATTTCAGTGCAGAGGGCTTAGAAAAACTTTTGATTTTTAAATATCAAAATGTTGACGAAATTGCGACAAATTAATAACAAGTCACTGAATTTATCTAATACGCAAACCATTATTTACACTCTTCCCACTTCAATATGCTGTTAAATTTTAAGATTTGAAGTTTTTAATGATATTTAATATTTTAATCGCAGGCGAAGCAGCGGGTATTTGCTAGTTTATCTATAATAACCAAAGGTTTTTTAATCGTGTAAAGATAAATTTTGATACATGTACAAATTTTGACACATGAACAAATTCACACTTCTCAGCCTTTTTAATAAGTTGTAATCTTGAGCTTTATTATTTAGAAAATTTAGAAGGTTTACACTATTTAGGTTAATTTTTTAAAATGAAAATATCTTATCGAGATTACGTGAAAATCTTGCTAATTTAAATTTAAACTAGCAAAAAATGTAAGAGATGTAAGATTTGTTTTTTGTATAAAATGATTTGATTCAAACATGACAATTTTTTTAATATCTCTTAATTTTTCTTGTATACTATTCAGTTTTTAGTACGATGTGTAAAAAGTAATGGGAATTTTGAAATTGCGTGGGTTGTATTGGTCTGTTTGGTACACTGGTACATTTTTTTGTTGTTGCCTTATTGGCAAGTATGTCTAGAAAGTATCTTTACATTTTCTGTCACATTGATTGTTTAATTTTTGCAGCTTTTGTTCAAAAATTTTAGCTAAGAAATTTCATCATTGGTTCTTCGATGGTTGCGAAATATATTCTATATATAGTATAAAGTACCCAAAGCACGCTCATACCAGAAATTCATGTGCAAAAAAACTTGAAAAAACAGAGTGTGCCAAGTGTTGGATTTTGCTGAAGCGAAACGATCGATGATGGCGTAATATGAAGTTCCATTTAATTACCAATTCCGTAAGACTACTAGCACCAAAGCATATTTGCAAAGCTATTTTAAAAAGCTATAAAAACAAAAACAAAGAAAAAACAAAACACATTGAAATAAGCATGCGTGCAGTTTGAGTGACTGCATACTATTCGAGTTGCCTGTTTTCATGCGCAGGGATGCATTACGGCGTTATATTGAAATGCTCAGAAAGAAGTAAGCAATTATTACAGTGAAGAAAAATTGCCTATTTACATTCCTCAATAAAATGCTGAAAGATAAAAATAAGTTTTTTTCAATAGACAATTATATGTTTTCTCTTAGCTTTTGTTGGAAATTCAGAAATATTTTTAGGTACTAAAAATTTTTAATAATATTTTAAAACAATAAAATTTAATTACTGGCTATAAGAAAACACTCATAGCTTCAACAGTAAGAGGTAAAAATACTACTTTTCTAACTGTTATTGAGTTAAAAAAAATGAACGGTTTTAAATAATAACGAGGATATGGAAAATTTCGCTCATGTACACACGTGAGCTTGTATATAACTCATTTTGGCACATGCTCCAGACAGCGAAAAAACGATAGCACTTTTACTTTTTTAACGATATGTTCAAACTATAAAATTGGATTGGACCGAATTGATATTACAAAGGAGCTTTCTCTCGAATGGTCTCAAAGTCTTTTCATCAGAATGGCTCAACGTCTAGGTTTGTACTGTATATAATAAGACAGGCATGATTAGTGACTTATATAGAGCGCAAGTTTTGTTCGCCGAGAGAGAGCTCTGCTTCTCAATTGCCTACTCAGCTCAAAGTAACACCTGTTAGCAAGAGTTATTCTTCGTTTTATCTCAAAACTGACGTCGTTGGGGGATTTTCCTTGGATCCCAGGTAGACGAAGTCCTTAACAACCTCCATGTGTTGACATGTATTGTATTTCGTCTTATCTGCGTTCACTTAACTTTGGCGACGAGTGCTTTTTAGCGACGAAAAAAAATTTAACATGGATGGCACAGATGGGTGGTCATATTATTACCATGATCTGAGGAAGGAAGAAGAAGTTTAAGCTGTTGTCAACACGGAGGAGGTAGTGTGATGATATGAGCTGGAATTGGCTACAGGGGAAAAACGAGAATAAAAATTGTACCCCCGAAAATGAAAAGCGTGGACTACTTGAATTTAATTCAAAATTATACAAGTTGTGGTCTAATTTTCTAAGGATAATTGAGACTCATGAGACTATGCTGAAAATTATGAAATAGGATTATCTGCTGAAAATTATGGATTTTTAGCCAAGGAGTACATAAAATAAAAAATTAAAATTCCACTAATCCAACAGGTTCGATAAATAATCCTATTTGATTGATAATCATACAGTTTAAACTAAGGAGTTTTTAAAACTCAAAAAGTTTCAATGATTTAACTTCTTCCATAGATTGTCTCAGTGGAACCTATTGGCCGTAGAATAATAGATTTGTGTACAAAACGGGAACAGAACCATAAAAAGGTTCAATGGCTCAACTTATTCCAGATATTATTCTAGTGAAATCTATTTGGTATAAAAGGCATGGGATCAAAATTCCCCTATACAAAATTCTTTTACAAAATTCCCCTTCTAAAAATGTCCATACATATTTTTCCTTTTTAAAACTTCTCCTTTACAAAATTACCCCAAAATCATCACAAAAATCATTATTTACATAATTCCACTTTATAAAACTCCGCTTAACAAAACTCTCCCTGGTAAATTTATCTTTTTCAAAATTATGTTAGTAAGGTAACCATTTCATAACTCAGGTATGTTAAGGTAAGGCTGAGAGCGTAGAGTTATGAAATGCAGAAATTTGCAGGAAGGGGAATTTTATCAAGGGGAATTTTGTGGAGGACAATTTTGTAAAGGAGAATTTAAAAAAAGAGGAATTTTGTATAGGAGAATTTTAAAAAAGGAGAATTTTGAAAAAGGTGAATTATGGAAAAGGGAATTTTATGAAGGTAAATTTCGATACTGGAAAGTTTGGAAAAGTGAATTTCGACCCGCTCCCGGCACAAAATCATTGTATTGTCCAAGAAGTCCACACGAATCATAAAAATTGCAATGACTCAGCTGAAAGCTAAAGTTTTCTTTGCGCTGCCCAGCTTTCATTCTTGCCGTGTACGACTCACAAACTGTTTCATAAGCAGCTATCGGCAGAGAGCGCTCTGGGAGCGTTGAGAGCAAGAATTGAGAGCAAAGGCCTATGTAGCAACACAAAACGCAACAACAAATCAAAGACAAAAGTCAAACACAGAAAGAACACCGAAGCTTTGAATGTAATGGTGCCCATACCCGCTCATAAGCATCAAAAGTCTTATCTGCGCTCTCGTCTACAAGCGCGTACGTATTGGTAGGCGCATCGAATGAGATCTAATTTCTTAAAATCACGCGCTTTGGGACAAGAGCGATAAAATATTTTATAGGGATTCTTTGTGTACCTTTCTGAAACGTACTGTACTCTGCTAATAACTTGAAAAAAGTTCCTCACTCCTTACGGTTCAGGATGGTTTCCGAAGGCGAAAAAAAAACAGATTTTTGCGATTTTTTTTCTCAGTTCTGACTGAATATAATTACTCAATTTTTTTTTACACATTAGAACAGAATCGAACAGAATCAAATATCGTTGCGACCGACGATCCTCTCTGGTCGTCGATCGCAGAGAACACGTCCAGAATGAAACTATTGCGACTGACGATTCAAAGTTGCTTTTATTTAGTTTTTTTTATTTATTTTTTTTGTATTTTATTTCAATGTATTGGTCTCTTCAACTGTGTGAATACAACACACACAAACAAGAAATGTCAGAAGATAACAAAAAACTAAGCAAATTTCATTAAACACAGCCAATTCTTAGCAAAAATATGGCAACACTAATGGCACTCAGAGAGAGAATCGTCGACCGCAAGAGAAGTAATAGAAAAGATTCTAATTGTGCGATTTATCAAGGCGGAAAACGAGCTGCGGTTTTTTCTACTTTTTGCATGTATTTTCCAACAACAAAGATCGGCGGTCGCAACGATTTTTGATTCTGTTCAGGCTCTTAAAGACTTATCTTTGGAGATTAAGAGCCCGAACATAACCAAAGCGGCTGTCGGTTGTGCGCTGTGTAACAAAATACATGAAAATCTATGCAGCCGACAAAACTAAATGGCGGTAGAAAGCCGCGACGGAAAAACGCCAGAATAGAATAGCCATTGGCTGCGTTCTGCAGACAAAACTGTTGCACAACTGTTGACTTTAAGTCTGCTGAACGAGCTGCTACATGCAACATGTTTAGGAAGCGCTCGCCATTTTTGGTAGCGAACAATTTTAATGCTACTTGCGCTCACTTATCCTAAATACAGCTGATTTTTCTTGTCAACTATTTGAAAAAAATATATAAATGGAAAGAAATGAAATTAAATACTTTTTAATGCAATATTTTGTGGAAGATGGAGTTCAAACTCATATTCTTGAATATGCCTCTCAGCTCATCTTCTCTTCTAATACTTTGCTACTGGATAAAAAAGAAAAATATAAAAAGGAGCGCAACAAATATTTTGCTGAGCTAACTGTGCCAAATTATAGAAACGACCAATTCACGGAACACTTTCGCATGAATAAAATTATGAAATTGAAGGCCCGATGTTGATGGTTTTATCATCACAAAAAATATCTTCCATTGTTGTAAAGTACTCCCAGGACACGCGACCTCGTCCAGTTTTATTGTTGTTTTCTTTAATTGTCCTATATGTTTTCTTCATGTTCCTCATCTTGCGGTCTAATATATCATCTGACATATCGGAGCATCCTGCATTTTCCATTTCCTTGCAAATCTCCTTCCATAAAACTTTCTTTTTCCACTTGGGATCGCGAAACTTTTCCTTGCGAGCCAAATATAATTGAAGCATCAGCTTTGTATTTTCTGGGGTCCACAGCTGCTGCGCACTTTTTGCAGTGCCTTCTTCCTGTATACCTTAAAAACCAACAAAATATATACATTTACTATATTTATCAAGATTTTCCTTAACTTTTACCATTAGATCCGCTTGTTGCCATTTCTTCAGTTTTTGCAAGTCACGCCAGAAAAAGTGCCGCGAAGTTGGCAGCTTTTCGTAACACCACTACGCTGTTCAATTTTCAGCCGTCGTTTTTTAAGTGGCTCAGTACTCTAATCAGCTGATTGTGTTTTTAATAGCACAGCGTTCAGCAGAATTGATCGCTTAGTGAAGAGCGCTCACTAATCGCTCAGTAAGCGATTAGTTCTGCAGAACGCGCCCAATGCTATTTTTTCTCTGACGGCTGGCGGATCTCACTTTGAGTGGCGTAAGTGTTGCCATATTTTAGCTAAAAATTGGATGTGTTCAGTGCTATTTTCTTAGTTTTTACCATGAGCTGACGTTTTGTTTTATGTGTGTGTGTTGCATTCCATGAGCTGACATTTCGTTTTGTGTTTGTGTGTGTTGCATTTGTACCATTGACACATGATACAATTATACAGGTAGTATTGACAACTACTGATTTTCTCAGCAACGAGGAAACGACCATCTGTCAAAAACAGTTGTTCGTGGAATAATGTGAAACGAAAGTGAAAAACATAACCTAAATAAAATTTGTGCGTTTAATATAAAATAATGAAAGTTTTGAAAAAACTATGTGTGATTTGTGCTAAACGTTTTCCAGTCGGAAGCGTTAAATTTTATTCAATTATGCACAATTTTAATTGAAAACTTATTTCATTTCGTCTTCATTTCGTCCATATGCATATGCAGCTGCTGAGGTTGCTGCATTTGAATGTTTTCCACATTTTTTTTTATGTTTGCACTAAATCACATTAAGTTGACAAATTATTTTCGCTAAAGTAATAATAAATCACTATTATTACAATGCTCACTATTTATTATTACATAAAATAGAAAATATTTTACAAGCAAATGTTTGGTTAACGCAAACAATGGCGTAAAACATCAACAATAATTGAACACTCTCTTTCTAGACATTTTTTTTGACAGATGGTCGTTGCCCAAGCAACTGTCAATACTACCTTGTATTTTTATACCATGCCATTCACACAACGAAAAGCAACTCTGATCCGATAACCGAAAACCGCTCCTATTCTGGACGTGTTCTCAAAGGATTTCTCCTAGAGAGGACCGCCATCCGACAGCCGCTTTGGTTCTGTTCGGGCACCGATCGATTATTATGATCGGTGCATTACTTTTTGAGTTATGTTACGCACCGACTTCAAAAAAAGTAGTTTTGAGAAAAATGCTTTTAAAATTTTACAAGCAATTGATAGTATGAAAATCATGGTAGAACATGATGGTAAAATGAAAAAAAAAAAATAATCGCTTTCAGATTTTCTATGGGCGGTCAATTTCGTTTTGACAGTTGCGGCAGTCTGCCTTTCTGAAATGCTTCTACCTTGTTTTCATTGTACAATGATAAAAATAATTTTTTTTTCTAACTTACATCGAGTCATCTATTCCAGGGCCATAGTGGGCCCTCTAGAACAGTTGTAGAGTCCATAGAAGAAATTATTGAAAAACATTTTTTTTTTTTTTAAGTTGCAACCCTTCTACCCCTTAAGTTCACAGCTTAAAAAAGGAATTAAAAACTCGTAGTTTGTCGTTGGAAAGTGAATTGTCTTAAACCTCAAAGGCCATACGTATCCGTCCATTTCGGCCCCCACATTTTGAGGGTGTATGAAAAAAAAACAATTTAGTGAAAATCCAAAAAAAAAAATTGCATGCTTAATCGCGTTTCTTCGAATTCGCGCTCATTACTTAGCAAAACCGTAACATTGAAAAAATTATTTTGATTTAATTTCAACTTTTTTCATTTAATTCAATTATTTTTATTTATGTTGTTATTTTCAAAGATAATGTGGCAATAACTCGTGTTGTCGTTGTTGTTGTTGTTCTTGTTGTTACAGCTGCTATTTATATTGTCACATTGCATTATCATCAATCAATCAAGTGTGCCACAATAAGCGTGGACATGATCATAGCGCGTTACTTGCTCGATTCGGCGCGATGCGTAGCTACCTTTAATATACCTAGATAAGCTTCCCTCCGCGCGCCGCCTGTCTTACTTTTTCATGCAACACTTCAATGGCACCAAAACAACCTTAAGTCCATTATTTGCTATCGAAGAGTGGTTGGCAAAAAAATTTTGCTTAAAATACATGGCTTGAATCAAAAACCCGTTCATGTTCATTTATTTTTTTATTTTTATTAATTTTTTTTAATGCAACCTGCACAGTGTGTTTACAGCTTATTTGCATGTATATCACGTTCGTTGCAATGTCATGCGCTACAGTGCGCTCGAATTCGCGTTCACCACCCGCAAATATGTATGTCGATTACATAAATTCTAGTTTTTTTTTTTCTGTTGCTTGTCATAATTTTATGAGCGTTTTAATTTACAAAAGAAACCATGTAGCTTGCCGCTTGCATTTCAACTGCGTTGATTAAATTGTCACCGGCTTGGGCCAAACAATATCTGTTGATCTCAGATAAAAATCTCTAAATTTACTCATGCTCGTGCTCATGCGCACGCACTGCAATTGTTGTTGATTGATTCGCTTATGTTTAACAAATTATTTTGTTGAATTAAATAGTTGACAACATAATGAGCAGTCGGCAAACTCTGCTTT
Organism: Pherbina coryleti; assembly: GCA_943735915.1. Classification (NCBI taxonomy): domain Eukaryota; kingdom Metazoa; phylum Arthropoda; class Insecta; order Diptera; family Sciomyzidae; genus Pherbina; species Pherbina coryleti. Next base: position 40,055,163 of record OX030951.1, on the reverse strand, counting down.
TATCGTAGATTTGGGGCAGGGGAGTTTCCGAAAAAACAATTTTTGCAACTTAATTTAGAAAAATTAGCTTGGGTTTAAACCCGTCTCAAACAACCATCAACACAATGAGGACGATTTTTTTTTAAAACTAATATTTGCAATTGCAAAAGCTTTGAAAAATTGACTATTTGTACGTTGAATCCTGTGTTATACCACTTAACAATAAAAGTCGTAAGATTAAAAATTATATCCGAAACATTTTTTTGTTAAAAATCGTAAGGCATTATTAAAAAAAAATTAGGTCTGTTTCCGTACTAACATCAAGTAACTTGAAGTTACTCGAAAGCATTTCTTTACACATTTTTGAAGTGAAACTTCTTTAGCCCTGTTGTGATCTGAAACTCGATTAAACGAAAAACACTAACAAAAAAGGAAATTTTAACAAGAGTACTAAGAGTGGACACTAAAATTATCCCAGTGGCATTTTACAGATCAATAGCTACTGCAACGTTTCAAATGCGTTTGAAATTTGTTTGTGTACACAAACCATTTGGTACCAAACCAAAAATGTACGAAGCCTATACGATAAGCAAACCACGCTTAGCTATGTACACAAACCATCATTTGTAACGTTGCAGTAGCTGTTTAACTGTCGGACAAATTTTGAGTCCAAAACTTAAAAGGCGCTGTAAACACATTTAGTGCGTCTTTTAATTCCACAAAAATGACTTGAAATTTTGCAAATAAGCTTAAATATGCACTCTGAGAATATAATTCAATGAAATCGAGTGAAAACCACGCCTACCTCCTTAATGGATGCGTTTACACGCTGCAACAACTAACATTTTTTATTTTGATGTTACACTTTACCTTATTTTTAAAAAATTTATTAAGAATTTAATTTATTTTTTAAATAACATTTATTTTCGTTTTTCAATTTTTTTAATTATTTTTGTAAATTTGTTTTTTTTTAAGTTTTTCTTTGTTAAATTTTTATTAAATTTTGTTTTTATAATTTTAGGATTTTGAAAAATGTTGAAAATATTAAACAAATTGATGAAATTATTGGAAATTTGTAATTATTTGTTTTTATTCTTTTCAGTTTATTTTAAATATTTTCCTTTTATTTTTTATATAATAAAAATAACTATTTTATTCTTTATCTTTAAATATCTTAAAACTAATGAAATATAAACGGAAAAAAATTTTTATAAATTAAAATAAAATAAATCCAAAACATTAAAATGTAATAAAATATCAAAATAAGAAACAAAAAAAAAAAAATAAATAAATAGATTAGAAAATCTCAACATAAAAAAATCATACAATATGTTTTCAGTTTTGTATATTGGGTTTTATTTCTGATATATTGATATAATTTCGAAAATATTTTTGTTCAGATGAGAACAATATATTTTAAAAATGCTTTATAAAGGAAATCTGTAATATTTTTTCAAGCATGAAAAATTCGCTTTTTTTTATTAAAATTTACATTTTATGCATATATATAAAAAATAAAATTAATTATAAAAGCGTGAGGAAAACGGTGCTCAGTGCAGATAGGCAAAAATAAAAAAAAAATATAATGACAAATTTTAAAAACCTTGAAAGAAAAAATTTGCTTGAAAGAAAAAATTGCTACATAAATTAATCAAATAATAAAAATGAAATACTATTCTTCATATTTTTTTAAAGATATAAGAAAAAGTACGATCATAAAATAAAAATATTTTTTAACATTTTTAATTTTTGCATTTTTTAAGTAAATAAAAATTTTAATTTCGTCCGATTTTGTTTTTTCTATTACAAAAAAGATCGTAACGAATATAGGATCATCAAATGCTAACTAAATTAAATTTTGTGCGTATTTGTCAGTGGTAGAAACATTATCCAAAAATAAGATGCACTGTAAAAAAAAAATTAAAAATAATGGTTTTTGCAGCGTGTAACCGCCTCAATACAAATCAATCGAATCGAAAAAAATTAAATAAATAAATCTATTTTTGGACTTATATTAATATTTTTACTTTTTTACTTAAATATATTTATACTAGCATACCCGTTCCCAGCGTTGCTTGGGAGTATAAATATGATATGAAAACATATTTTAATTAAAAAGAATCAAATATGTTTAATTCATTTTATTTTATTTGAGAATAGTTCTTATTCAAATAAAAAGAGTGGCTTCTTATTGAAATGAAAAGAGTTTCACATCAGTAAAATCAAAATAAATACGATATATTGGACTTATGGCAACACTGCAGCAGAAATTAACAGAGTGCAACTATCCACTCAAGATGGCAGCGCGGTGAGTTGTAGACTTTCACCTCTCTCTCTCTCTCTCTCTCTCTCTCTCAACAAAGAGCTTAAGCTATTGTTTGCTGTTATATTGTGCTGCTTATACACATGATACAATAATACAAGGTAGCATTGACAACTGCTCATTTTCTCTTCTACAAGAAAACATCTCCTGTCAAAAACAGCTGCTTGTGAAAATGCATCTGCAGCTGCTGAGGTTGTTGTTTTTTTTCACTTCAACGTTTTCAACATTGTTTGTGTTTTCAATGGCGGATTGTGAGCGCTCTCTTTTTGAGTATATTTTTTGACAGAAGATGTTTTCCCAAGCAACTGTCAATGCTATCTTGTATTATTATACCATGGCTTATACATACAATAGCAGCATGGATTAAAATGCATAAATTCTTAAATAATTAAATAAAAAGTTTTACCAAAAACGTAGTACCCAATAGCAGGGTCGCTTCTTATAGCAATTGAATAGTGAAAGAATTATTAAAACCGGTTCAGCGGTTACCCCGTGATTGAACGATAAAAATCCGAGAGAACCCTTTTATATAATAGTATGGTAATTTTATTTTATATATAATTTCTATTATTTATTTTGAATTTTTACTTTTATAATTTTTGTAATTTTTTTTAATGTATTTATATGTAAGCAATTTCATTTTCTCATTATTTTATATTTATTTTTTATGTTATATTTTAATTGTTTTATCTCAACAAATATTTCATAATTGGGTTTCATTTCAAACTTATTTTGAATTTTATAAATTACTTAATTTTTACTTATACTCTTATTTTTTATTTTATTTTATTTTATTTTATTTAATAAATGTTTTTTTTGCACGTTATAGTGTTATTGAGTTATATTTTATTTACAATGAGGAACATGCGTATTTACTTTATTTAAATATTTTGATTGCAAATTTTAGTGACAACAAAGTATTTAGTTACTTTGTAGCATCAACAATATAACCTAGTTAGTCTAGCTGGCGATTGTCCTGCGTTCCAATTATCCAATATGATTTATGATATTATAAAATTAAATATATTTATTATATAGGTAATTAAGGGTGCATATAGGTTTATAGACATAATATAATAGTTTTGACATTTAAAAAATTTCATAAATTTAGTAAAAGCATAATTTGGCATTTTAACCCTTTGACGACTGCTCCTGAACCGCTGGAAAATTCGTTAATCCGACAACGGATTCGTGTTAAGCGACTCCAAATTACTAAACAAAACTGTCGCAAAAAACAATTTTTTTTACGTGCAAAATTGTGAAAAATCATGAGACCTATATGTCTCAATGGTCGTCAACGGTAAAAATTTATACCACTATTTTCTCTCGTTGAGAGTATGCGGACGAAAAGTTTGAGGTTGAATTTCGATTTACTTCATGAGAACTCATCGTTTTTAATCTGTTTTAAAGGCTTACAAATGAAAGTTTAAAAAATAACCTTTGCAATGATGGTACTTTGACCTCTATATGACGATTGGTTTAGGAGATATTCCCAAAATATTTAAAAAGATTGTTAAAAAACCGCAAAAACTCTATCATAATATCTGGCCTTCTATATTTGCTACGACATAATATTTGATATCCAATGAAAGGTTGAAAAATAACCTTTCCAATGGTGGTACTTTGACCTCTTTACGACTATTCAAAATATCACAAAATAGGTTAAATTTTCCAAAAAACGGAAATTTCATTTGATGCAAAACAAAACTCCGTAACAAAAAAATTGTTAGGATTTTTTAATGAATTTTTGACCTATTTTGGGAATATCTTTTGGACCAATAGGCGTAGAGTCGTCAAAGTACCACCATTAGAAAGAAAATTATTCTTTTGATTTTGTGTTTTTATTTCAGTATTACTACGAACACGATCGCAAATCAAAGACCAAATTCTACTTGCGTCTTTTCTGCGACCGCTTTGATTTGAGTGTGCACAACCAATGGCGGATCTAGGATTCACCAGAGGGGGGAAGGACTGAGCTAACAGTTTTATAGTCCAAGAGGGAGGCTTTTCAACCCGTATGTAAATCCGACGCTGTGGACTGTGGTTACAACAAAATTTCTACTTCGAATAATGATTCATTTTCTATATATGCATTGGAAGTCCGCGGGCAACTGGCTACTCAAATGATCAATACGGTCAGCAACCGCTGTTGTGTTGTTGTAAGACATGTACCTAAGAGATTTAAACTTGCGGACATCACTTCCCTGTCCGATAATTCTGCAAAAAACCGTTTTGCTTCGCCAATGATCAAAATAACTTCAAATTTCATCATAAGAAAATGAAAATTCAATGCATTGATCAAAAATGCAAACAAATTTATTCTTCATTTCAAATAAATCAACTTTTCAACAAAATTAAATACGTCTTATGTCGCGTGGATAGCCCGAGTGGACTATCTTTTTTTGCTATTCTTTGTTAAAAAGTGGAAGGTTGCCCGCAACTTCCCCAAAAAATTTTTACCCATAGCTCCTCCTACCTCCAAAATATTGCAGCAATTTTGGGTGGTCTGGTAGGCAAAGGGATAAATCTACCCTTGAAAATTAAGTACTTTCTGGAAGCCACATTCATTCCCTGTTGAATGATACCTTGTTAAGAAAAATCGTTTGCATAGTTTTTCCAGGAAAAATTCGAAAGTAAAAGGGTCACCGGTGTCCCAATGGTCATCAAAGGGTTAAAGATGATAAAATTTTCTATAATTTTGTCTTTGCATTGAAATAGACAAAATCGGAAAAAAATAACTTTTCTGACGATCGACGAAATGCTCAGTTAAAAAAGTAATGAAAATCCTAGTGCAAAAAACCTACTGAAAAGGAAAGAAGAGCAAAACAAAAACCATGCAAAAACAATGTTGACTTACAACCTTGATTTTGGCTACCAACCTTCCGTCGCTTGGAACAATGTTCTTGCAACTTGTCCTGTTACACTTTTGCTTGAATTTATTTTATATTCCTCTTTTGCTTACACTAAGAATATGTCCCCCTTTTGCTCTCAACACGTCATATAGCCCTTAAAGATTCGAAAACTCCGGGTTGCCGAGACTTTCACGAAAATATTTTAAAAATTTCAATGAAGTCCTTCGAAATTACGGTCTACTCGTCAATCCCGAGATTTTCAAGACAATATTTTAGAAATTTACATCGGAATTCTGGAATCCCTAGTTGAATATAAGCATATGAGTAAATAATAATAAAAAAAAAAACGGCTTCCTACTCCATTATTGACTTAAACTAAAAATCTCTTGTTATTTATTTGTTCATTTTTAAGGCGTGTGCTCCAAATACAGCAGAACAAACCTCTCACATTCGGCACGCACAGACACAACTTCCCAGAATTTGTTCATCATAAACTAAGATACATTTTTGCATTATTGCATCTACAAGAATATCTGCGTTATATGCATGAAATCATGATATTCTATGAATTATAACATTAAAAATTCAAAATATTATGGCGACCGGCCATAATGTATCGCAAGAATGCAAAACAACAATTAAGCATTTTCAAGTTAGGCAGATTGCTTATTTGTAATTTTTTTATTCATTTTTCTTTTTCGGCCAATATTTAGAGCATTCGGAGTGTGTTGTGGCGTTTCAGATACTCAGATAGCATTTAAATGCTCTGATTTATGCAATTCCATTCGCTCACATGTATAGAACTTTTAATTGTTGTTCTTTAAATTACAATTCAAACTGAAAGATTTCTAACTGCAATTTCAGTTGTTGCTTTAGTTGTAGTGTTGTTTTTTTTTTCTCGTGCATGTTTCTGTTGTCATTGCAATCAGCCAGAGCGCAGCGTAGTGCATTCATTTAATTCTTGTTTTGAATTTAGGTCACTCACTCGTTCGTCGGCGCATTTAACGTATCTACTGCGGTTGTGCTGCAGCTGCATATCCAGCAGATACATTGAACATGCATCGAGCAAACATCGTGCTTCTCAAATATTTATTATTTTATTTATCTACGAATTGCTAATTCCAAACAGAATTCGTCAGCTACAAATAACGCTGAATTTTGTTTTTGGTTTAGTATCTGTTATTTTTTATTTTTACATTTTTTACTACTGTTTGCATCTGATGGATTGTTGCAACGGATGGCAATAAAAATTATTTCCTTTGAATGCGTCCAAGAACTATTTCTGAAATATATTTATTTGTTTTCATTTTATGTGAGAAAAAGAAATGCAGTAGCAGACAAATTTATGAGCTTCTTGGCTTAGTTTATGAACTGAGTAAGCATGATGTGTGCGTGTGTGTGTGGGTCTGGTTGGAGTGCTTGCAGTATAGGTGAAACGTCTTGCAGGGTGCAAGGCATGCAAATATTTAAGATCTGGTTGCATGCTTATTCAGCTACTTTGTATCTCACTCTACATATATCTAAACAGAAACAAAAAACAAAACAAAAAAAAAATATCTATCTTTGAGATAAGATAAGCATGGCTAGCATTTTAGTGTTCATTAATAAAAAAAAGAAAAACATATGAGCTTGTTCGTTGCGACATTAAATAAAGAAAACAAATTAATTCATTTTGGAGACTTGTGGAAATACGAATGACTTAAAATATCGTCGACCTATTCAGGTGTGTTAAGTCAAACTGGGTTAATTGGGGGAAATTAAAACAAAATTTATCTGGATTCGTTTGTATATTTGAACCATTTGGAGTAAATTTTAGAATGTTTTGGAAGTTTTTTGAATTTTATAGAATTAAAACTAAAACGAAAACTAACACCAACACCAACACCAACACCAACACTAACACTTACACTAACACTAACTCTAACACTAACATTAACACTAACACTACACTTACACTAACACTAACACTAACACTAACACTAACACTAACACTAACACTAACACTAACACTAACACAAACACTAAAAATAAAACTAAAACTAAAACTAAAACTAAGACTAAAACTAAAACTAAAATTAAAACTAAAACTAAAACTAAAACTAAAAAAACTAAAACTAAAATTACAACCATATCTACAACGTCATCTAAAATTTTAGCTACAAAAAACTACAACGATCTCTACAACTTTAATTGCAAATAAAACCACAACTACAAAAACAACTACAGTTATATCTTCAACTTCAACTACTAATAAAGCAACAACTACAACTACAAATACAACTACAAGCAAAACTTCTACTAAAACTACAACTACAGCTACATATATAATTATAACTACAACAACAAGTACAACTACAACTACAACTACAATTACAAATATAACTACAACTACAAATAAAACTACAACTTCAACTACAATTTCATATACAGCTACACTGAAAAAAAAATGTTTTAAAATTGACGACAATTGTTATTAATTTGACGATATTTGTGTTTAAAAAATAGCTTGCAACAAATTTCGTCAAAGTAAGAGCAAATGTATTTAAAAATATTGAAAAACATATGAAAAAAAATTCAAATTAACAACACATTTTGTGAACACATTGTGTTTAATTTTAAGCTAACTTTTTTTTTCAGTGTACAACTACAATTACAAATCAAACTGCAAGTACAGTTATAACTATAACTACTGCTGCAAATGCAACTGCAGCCACAACTACAACTATAACAATAACTAAAAGTATAGCTACAAATGCAACTACAATTTTAACTACACTAAGGGAAATAACGCATATTAGTATTATCCACGCCTGAGTATAAATTTTATTCAAATATTTACGTGGATAAATCCAATGTTTTCCTTACAACTCGTTTTTTTCGCGTATTTGAATTTTATTTATACCACACACGTACACACATATTCCATACAAGCAAGCAGCAACAGCATCGCACACGTACACACATACTCCGACAAGCAGCAACAGCATCGCACTTTGTTTCTGCAGTATATTTCTGGCATTTGCAGTTCTTATAGTTCTCATTTAGTTATTGTTTCAAGAGTAATATAGTATGCATGTTTGGCAACGAAATAAAATTATGTAGGGTGGAGTGGCAACTCGGTGTTTTATCAAGAACATCTTGTACCGGTTGTCATTTACCTGCATAATTTGCTTCTTAGGTGCATCTATTTGATGTATTTTGTAGATTACTTTTTCGTTCTCTATTATACTATGTTTGACAGTTGGTGCAATATTAGTGCACCAACTGTCAAAAATAGTATAAATTAGAGAACGAAAAAAGTGAAGCGAGAATAAATTATACAGGCAATGGCATTTGATGAACGCAATATAAAGAAAATAATACCATAAAACCACTAATAACATATTCAATTTAAATATGTTTTTTTTAAATTCAATATTTTTACATAAACTTTCTTTAAATGCGATAGTTTATTTTCAAATAGTCAATATTTGAAAGATATTTTAAAAAAATTCGTGCATAATTTTAATATATTCTTTATTAATTCTGTTTAAATATTTAAATATTTAATTTAATTAAAAAAGTATTCAAATAAATTTTAAATATTTACGTAGTCGATTTATTCAAATGCGTTATTGGTGCAAAAATGACTCGCTTTTTGGATAAATTAAAAAAGTTTTTGGATAAATTTAATATTTTTTTCCCTTAGTGTACGGCAATAAACACCAATGCAAGCGCAACAATAACAACAAATATCACTACAACTAAGGCTACAACTACAACTACAACTCCAACTATAATAACAACTACAACTAAAACTAGAACTACAAATGGCAATACAGCTACACTGAAAAAAAAAATTCAAATTCAAATTGACGACAATTGTTATTAATAGGACGAATTTTGTGTTTAAAAAATAGCTTGCAACAAATTTCGTCAAAGCAAGAGCAAATGTGTTTAAAACTTTTGAAAAATATATGAAAAAAAGCGAATTATGAACAAAATTTTTTAACACATTGTGTTCAATTTTAAGCTAATGTTTTTTTTTTCAATGTATATGTGTAATTTCAACAACCACCACCACAACACAAGGCTTCAAAAAGTTCAGGTAAAACTTCTGATTCTTTTTGGGTGCTCTTGTACTTTTTCGTTATGTTTTTGACTTAGTTTTTGAATTTCGTTCGATTTCGTGTGCTCTCTTCTCTGTTTTTATCGTTCGCAGTATAGCTGCTCCCATGGCTGCTTACTGTGTAAGTTAGATGTCATCAATGTTAAGATATTAAGCGGCTATGCTCCAACAAATCTGATAGAGAATTGTTAACAAGCGTTGCAGACCTTATGGAATAATCGGTTAATATATGAGTCCATTTCCCACTGGGATGAGTTGATCGACTCAAGCTTCTCTTTTAACCCATAATGTCCCATTGGTTGCCGCCAAGAACCAACTGACTTAAATCAAAACTACATTTAAAGGATTTTTTTTTCAAATTTTCCTCTATTGTTTTTAAAATATTATTTGAACTAAGAGCCACTGTTTGCGCTGGGTGACGATTGAAACTATCCTTCGTTTGCTTGCGAAACAAGATTACGCGTTCCGCAGTCCCGTTATCTAATGCTCTCTTTCTCAACTGAGTGCATGACGTCACACAGTACTTTTGCTTCACAAAAACTTATGCAAATGTGCGATCTTTTAGGCAAATTGACGAAATTGAAAATAAATTCTTTCAAAAAAATTAAGTAAAATTATCAACTCTTCTGTATAAAAATATGAATATTTTCGTATACGAAAAATATGAATTTTTTAAACTTCGAAGATTTTAATCTCCTAAACTATTCGAGACTGACAAAATTTTACTGTACCAGTGGGTTGAGGAGGTCCATATACATATTATAAAAATAGGAAAAAAATATTTAGGCGTGGGTGTGGGGGATAATTATTCCAAAGTCTTACAATATCGCTTGTGACGTCATACTCTTTCTCACTCATTTGCGGAACGCGTAATTTGGTTTCTATCATTCTTGGAAATCAAAAAAAAAAAAAAAATAAATAACTGGCCATTTCAGCCCTTGAAAGGACTTTGACCTAGCTTCTTATGATCAATTGTGTTATGCGTGTTATTAAGTTTGCACACAATTGACCGAGAACCGGACCTGCAGGTTTAACGTCGACTCCGAACGGCGATGAACGGACTGTTCTTGTTTGGACAAAAGCTTTACATGGCATTTTGGTTACTCTCTGAGGTTTGCCATTGTCTGCAGAGAGATGGCGGCCGTACAGAAAAATTATTTTAATTCAAATAATTTTCTGCCCCCCCCCCACGCAGAGGGTCTCCAGGTTCGTTGACATAGCGGCCACGCAATTTAACCAACTACGCCACGGACGCCACAAACAACCAGATATTTTTTCCAAGCTCTTCTAAGTAGTTCCACTAGAAACTATCTGGGTATTTTACTTTTTACTTTTACTTTTTACTTTTTACTTTTTACTTTTTACTTTTTACTTTTCACTTTTCACTTTTTACTTTTTACTTTTTACTTTTTACTTTTTACTTTTTACTTTTACTTTTTACTTTTTACTTTTTACTTTTTACTTTTTACTTTTTACTTTTTACTTTTTACTTTTTACTTTTTTTTACTTTTTAACCATAAGAACTCGAGCTTTTAAGGGTTAAAAAGAAATTGCCTCTACCTTAAACGCCTGACTATATTAGACACATGCTGGCAATCGCATCTGTCAAAATTATAACAAACGCATATACGTGGGATTGCTATAGTTTCGTCAAGTTTTTGTTTTCTTTCGCTAATATTTTACACAATTTTAATATTATTTTGCATATTTATTTATAGAACCACATTATTTTGTGCATTTCTCAAAGTCAATTTATGACATTTATTGCAATCATGGGTATTATTTAATTTTGACAACAGTTGGCTGACTGACTATTCAGTTATTGATATAAGCGTGTGTCTTAAGCCAGCATATGTCTATTATAGTTAGCCCTTGAGTTTGTTTACAGGAGATCAGTGTAAGTACCTATGCTCAATGTTCTCAAAAATAATTCCGAACACGACAAGATCAAAGCAAGCACACGTTGCATTTTGATGTACGGATAAATGATATGGCCCGCAGCAAGAAAGATACTCGTAAAATCCCAAAACCGAGGAGTTTAGTTACTGAAACATAAGAGTGCCCTTAAGGTGCCCTAGGTATCTATAGCAAAAAAAATTTGAAGAAAAAAAAATAACAATATAGATACAAACACATCGTCTCATTATTGCTTTTCACAAGTAAATCGCACTACGTCGGCAGAACTAAATTAGTTTTTTTTTTTCTTTTTGACAACCAACCAAAAAAGAAAAATACTGGCCCATAAAAGTTTCAAAATAATCCACAATAAATTAAACTATTTTCAGATAAATATGAAATACAACCGCATCTTTTTGTTTAATGGCATACCAGATAAACATTCATTTAAAGTTTATGTTTGAACATCTGCACACCCGATGTTCTTCTAGCAATGCTTCTAAAGTAATTCAGTAGGAAAACGTGAAGATCAACTTGTTTACATAAGAAAAAAAAAAAACTGATATGATTGTCGATCTGAGTTGTTTTTATTTTGACGCATTTGTTTACGCTGAGTAAAGTTTTATTGTTTACGTTGTCAATTTTATGCACAGCGTAGAGCAACTTGTACTTCAGCTACTCTGATGGCTATAGTAAACTGTACAATTTGACAGAAGCAAAAACTGTATATTTTTTTAAATGAAATACCCTTCAATTAACAAATTTTATTACAATTTGTAAGAATTTGATTTGACATTTGACCCCATTTCGCCAGACAATGGAAATAATTATATAAATCAAAATAACTGCATTTCGGTTTTTTAAATTGATTACAAGGTCGCTAACAAATTGTTTGTCGTTATAAAAGCGAAAGAAATCTTTTCATTTCTTCTTCATTTATATATGAAGGGAACACAGCGTATTTAATAGTTCCCAAAAGAATATCGAAAACTTGAAGAATTCCAAAACTTAGAAGTTAACTAATTGGCGTCTTGTGAATTCAACTTCAACACCATGTAGCGCCCCTTCAAGCATTCCAAAAGTTTATGCTGCAATTTGTGTGTTGATTAATGATAATTATGTTTATATGTCATTCCTTTGGCAGAAGCTGCGTATAGTTCTTTCATAGCTATAAATTAAAAATATAACCAAGACTAAAACGGAAAGCTCAAAGATATAATGATGACAGGAAGATGAAAAATAAAATTTATTTGGGTTATTAGGAAAAAATTATAACAACATTTAAAGGGCGAAGCAGATGGTATAAGTCAGGGTTAAAAAGAAAATATTGAAAATATGTAAAAATATATTGTAGCTTCCCACTGAACCATGAGCGAAGGTTTTGCGTAAGGTTAGAGTTTTGCGAACGTTTTTAGGTAGAATTTTTTTTTGTGAATTTTTATTTTTCATTTTGTCGCTTAAAAGTGCTTGGTATAGAAGATTAAATTCGTGAAAACTTTTCTCATACATAAAAACTGTACTTTGCGAAATTTAAAAAAAAAATACTTTGAGTCGAACAAGAATATTTTTTTTTATCATTTATCATTTTATCATTTTATTAGGTAAAAATTCCTCGTTAATGAAACATTTTTGTTCAGAAATGAATCATAAATATTTCTATTTTGCATTCTTTAATTAGTTAAAAAATAATAATTTTTTTATGATATCAGTAGACACAATTTCTCATAAACGACCCATTTTTTGTTCATAAATGAGTTCGGAAATTAATCATAAATATTACTTTTTTATATTCTAAAATAAGTAAAAAAAGGAAGAATTTAAACCTTTGTTGTTATTCTTATAACAGTAAATTAAAATGTAAACCTTCATACATACGTTATATAACCTTTTTTCCAGTGCGAATTGATTCTCAGCATAAGAAGGAAGGTGTATGTACTGCTACTTTTCTATGGTTATTTTTTTTAACTCATTTCCGAAGAAAAAAAAAGGCCTTTTTCTGAGAGGCACTTTCATCCGGTGATTATTCAAAAAAGGTTCATTTTCGAGTGCCGAAAAATAACTTTTCTATGGTTCTTTTTTCAATTCATTTCCGAAGAAAAAAAAGGACAATTTATTGTTCTTTTTTTACCTCATTTACGAACGGTTACCTATTTTACGAAATAATAAGGTTAATTTTTGAAAGGTTTTAGTTCGACGAAACATACAAAAAGAGTTGGCTATGTCGTGGACACACCCGTAGGCTTTGACGTGACGGTGTAACTCCAATTTCATGTCCAAACTCCTGTTTAAATCCATGACCAAATTCCTTGACTTAATCAAATATACCGAATCCCTTACCTAGTTTGGCAAGGTGTGTTTTATGTGTGTCTTATATTGATGTTGATGTTGTTGATGTTAATATTAATGTTAATGTTAATGTTAATGTTAATGTTAATGTTAATGTTAATGTTAATGTTAATGTTAATGTTAATGTTAATGTTAATGTTAATGTTAATGTTAATGTTAATGTTAATGTTAATGTTAATGTTAATGTTAATGTTAATGTTAATGTTAATGTTAATGTTAATGTTAATGTTAATGTTAATATTAATGTTAATGTTAATGTTAATGTCAATGTTAATGTTAATGTTAATGTTAATGTTAATGTTAATGTTAATGATAATGTTAATGTTAATGTTAATGTTAATGTTAATGTTAATGTTAATGTTAATGTTAATGTTAATGTTAATGTTAATGTTAATGTTAATGTTAATGTTAATGTTAATGTTAATGTTAATGTTAATGTTAATGTTAATGTTAATGTTAATGTTAATGTTAATGTTAATGTTAATGTTAATGTTAATGTTAATGTTAATGTTAATGTTAATGTTAATGTTAATGTTAATGTTAATGTTAATGTTAATGTTAATGTTAATGTTAATGTTAATGTTAATGTTAATGTTAATGTTAATTTTAATGTTAATGTTAATGTTAATGTTAATGTTAATGTTAATGTTAATGTTAATGTTAATGTTAATGTTAATGTTAATGTTAATGTTAATGTTAATGTTAATGTTAATGTTAATGTTCATGTTCATGTTCATGTTCATGTCCATGTTAATGTACGATAACATATTACATTTCTCTTACATAAGCTGCTATATTCAAGACCTGATGACGTCAGAATTTTTTTTTGTAGTTTGGTCGTTAAGTTAAGTATAAATCCTTCATTTTTTTCTTTTTAAACATTTATCGTAGTTTATATACTCACCGAATAAAAATTTAATGCAACGCCGCTGCATGAATGTTGCATTGTCGATCTTTGAGTGGCTCTCTCTGTGTCGCCATGACCTCAGAACATTTTTTTGTCTAATTTTGTTGTGGGGGCTTAGAACAGGTCTTTATTGGTCATCATATTTTTAATCCTAGCATTTATATTCAGCGAGTAATCATTTTATGTAACAAATTTTCAGTTTCGTTGCTTAAGCAGCTCCCACCGCATCCCGATGACGTTCTGAATTTTTCTACCCGAAAAGCTTTATAAATGAATTCGAAAACGGTAGTTTTGGCTCACTGGCTACATTAACCCAGAGAGTGTGTAACTACAAATGGAGTTTGCACCATCCAGTTCATAACTGATAGATTGAACCATCAGCAGTACATACAGATTTTGAAGGACAATTTGGAAACAAGCGGCGAAAACCTTGGGTTTTCGGGTTGTTACTTATTTTAACAAGATAACGACCCGAAGCATACACCTCAAAACACTCGACTTTGGATACTGTTTAATACGCTAAATATTTTTAGAACACCTTCATTCGCCCGAGGTCTACCGATCGTACATTATGGGCGGATTTGGAGCGATCTTTTCAAAAGCATCCTATAACAGTAAAGGAACAAATAAAACGAGTTATAATAGATGAATGGGCGAAAATTTCCCTCAGAAAAAGCTGAAAAGCTTGCTTTTTAACCGACTTCAAAAAGGAGGAGGTTCTTAAGTTCGTTGGTTTCTTTGTTTTTTTTTTCAATCCGAACATGAAATCTTTGTTTTTTTTCCGAACACTTTTGTGAGCCGATTTTTTAGTAATTTTGCTTTTTAAAAGAATATTTTAGTCACGCATTTATTAAAAGCTTTATTTTTTTTTTTTACAAAATAAAAGTTAATACATCACATACGCAATTTGAATGATTTTTATTTAAAAGAATTTATAAATGGTCAGATACCTATACATATATGGGCATGTATTTAAAAAATAACAATTCCGGATACTTTTTTAAAAAAGTACTATAAAAAAAAATCGTTATCCTTTTAAAACAAAGAGCAAATCTCTTTGAGTGAAAATTCATTTTTATATGAGTCCATTTCCGGTATTTATTCGCTTGATTGTTAAGAATAATCGTTAAATTGAACTCATGAGCTCTTTTAACCCAAGACATGTACTACGACCTTGTCTGAGATAACTTATTTGTTCCTTTAAGTAGTCCAACTCCAAAAAAATGTTTGTTCAAAATTTTGATGTTCATTGACATCCTAGACTTTTTGTTTGTTTTTGTGATATAACAAAATTGTGTTAATGGCTTAAATGAACTTTTTTTCATCCCATTATATTTAAGAGCTTTTAGATGTAACTGTATACCGTAAATATTTTTTTTTTGTTTTTGTTTTTCTGTTTACCTTTGCTTATCAATTCATGACAGCTTTAATAAGCTTCATGGATCAGCTTACTATGCCAACACACAGAAAGGGGGTGAGAGGGAGGGGGAGAAAAAGAGAGAGAGGAGGAGCTAGTGCAAAATTAAAAAATAAAAAAAAATAAATAACTGGCCATTTCAGCCCTTGAAAGGACTTTGACCTAGCTTCTTATGATCAATTGTGTTGTGCGTGTTATTAAGTTTGTACACAATTAACCGAGAAATGGACCTTCAGGCTTAACGCCGACTCCGAACGGCGATGAACGAAATGTTCTTATTCTCAAGAAGCTTTACATGGCATTTTGATTACTCTCTGAGGTTTGCCATTGTCTGCAGAGAGGTGGCGGCCGTACAGAAAAATTATTTTACTTCAAATAATTTTCTGTCGCTGCTGGGGTTCGAACCTGGGTCTCCAGGTTCGTTGACATAGCGGCCACGCACGTTAACCAACTACGCCACGGACGCCACCTGCTAGTGCAAAATTACTAAAAATAAAAAAATTTAAATTCAGTCAATATTTTTTTGGCGAATTGTTGGCACTTGAATTGACGTCATTTGAAGCATTTGGGTAATACTCGGTTGACAAGAAATAAGTGCACGACATTGCCATTTGGTTATTTTAGGCCACAAGACGAAGAAGAAGAAGAAGAGCTAGCATGTCATTCTCCAGATTACATGATCAAATCACATTCATGCTCAATCGCTACATTTAAACGTTCCTCTAACAGTGCTAGTTTCTGAGATAATCAGACATGTCAAACATAAGAAAAAAAAAAGAAAAATAATAAAGACATGCATTCTAGTCAACAGCGCCCCAGTGGGCAATTATACTAGGCCTTAACAAAAGAAGGCATGCTAAGACTACTCAAAAATTTTTTATTTCTGTGCAACGCAAAACATAAAAGAAGTAAAACATAACATAAAGTGTTAGCCCAAGGAGAACACAGCGCTCTCCTATAAAAAATATAAATAAAAACAAAGCGAGAAAATTTTATTTTTTGTCACATGCGAGCATTGAACTCGGGCCACTGGCATTATAGTCAAACGTTTTACCGCTCTGCTATTACCCCATTTGATAACTTGTGAACAAAGTATATATAAAAATATGAGGTCCACAACTCTGAAATTATTTTTCGCTGGGCATCTACAGCAATTTGATTAATTGGTATGTAGAATACATTCTTGTATGGAGAAATTAGCTCTATAGATAAGGCGTTGTTTTTGAAATCATGAGGTCGCAGGTTCGACGCTCAGCGGTGGCAAAGAAGTTTTTTCAGTCATATATATACACTATATATATTTCTCTCATTCTCTTTACTATCAAACATATCTTTCTTCTCTATCGTGTGACGAAATGAAGTAAAGTGACCTAAGAAAGTTTCACTTCAAAATAGAAATTGCAAAACAAAACACAGTTTACTGCATATTTTTTGCACGGCAGTTAACTTGAGAGTGCTTTTATAAGCCCTCATAAAGAAGGTCTTTTAACATGCGTTCTCAAAAAAGAGCTTCTGGCAGGCCTCTTTAGAGTCGCGAGAAAGGAAGGCCTAGAAAATTTTCTCGTTTCATATAAAAAAGTTAATGGACTTGGATATGAGTGCGGAAGGTCTTCAAAATCCATATGAAGGCCTGCAAGTAGCGCTTCGAAGCCCTGCTTTTGCCCACTGGGGCTGTGATGGGAGTATACTGGGTATGTGTGTGTGTGTGCGTGCCTGTGTGGGCTTCCATGTTTGCTGACTTCTTGTTCGATTTTCTTCAGCTTCTTCTTCCGCTTGATTTAAGTGTAGGTGTAAACTTAAATAGCGAATCACATGAATAGCCCAGCCACTGATGAAAAAATAGTAGACATTAGATATACGTAAGCACAATAAACTAGTTCAAGAAAAGTGTTAAGAGCTTACATAATACAGGGTGTTGCATAAGATTGGCATGGTATTTGCAAGATATTGACACAGAAAACTGTAACTGGCAGTGTTGTCCAACCTAATAGAGTGTTTGTTAAGTGATATCATTCTTAGGAAGTAGACCCGATTTTATACTCGATTACCGCTCTCATTTATGGAAGCAAAAACTAAATTTCCATGAGAGAATGACATTTAAAAATAGATGTTATATTATAGAGGATTATGCCAGTTGACATAAAATTGACATTTAAAGGACATGAAAATTAAAAGGACATAAAAAATTTTTTAGTGAATTTCTTCTTGGACTCACTTGAAAACTTCCTATTTAAGAAGAGATTACCAGATGATGAATAGAAGAGATTACCATATCATGACAGAAACATGATTTTATATCATAAGATACTTTATTTCTTAAGCATGAACTTTTATTTCAGGTTATGAATGGACACGCAAGGTGCAACTATCATAAATATAAGATGTATGCTTCCGAATAAAACCATACAAATTAAATCTTAAAATTAAATTTCTCATTTAATGCGTCTTTCTTTTTAGTGGACGTGTCATGCTCAGTTTTCACAACGATATTTGTTTGGAAGCCTCCCAGCAAAAAAATTATAAAAATTCACATGCCTGCCTACATTTGATTCTTTAACACATTACAAACATACATGTGAAGTCACGTCAAAAGTCACGCCAAAAGTCACGTCTGTTGTTAATTTATTTTTTTAATTAATTTCTTTCAGATATTGTTAATTGAACCTTGCAACACCAAGATGTTAAATTTGCACCGAGCAACGGATATGAATTGTATAATTTTACTTTTCCAATGGTCACTAAAATTTTCTCACTCAAAGAGCATATCAAAATCATTTTAACACCAGAGGTGCTCCCGAATGCATTTAGTGCATTTAGGATACTTTAAAGGGTTCCCTGACAGGCTTCATGACCAAATTTTTTTGGTTTTTTATGTACCGAAAACGTCGGTAACCTTCAATAAAATTTATCGTAGCGCCAACAGTCACGGAGATATAATTCCATGCAACTTTTTTTTATTGTTGTTGCATTTTTACTTCATTAATCGGTTGCCTCCGTGGTATTGGGGCACTTCTACTTTGCAAGTTGTAATTTTATAGAATAGTTTCATTTTTGTTGCATAAGCTGCTACCTACGCGACTTGATTTGAAATTAATTCTATTTTTATCATAAGACCTAGTAAAAATCCATGATTTTTGTTTTAAAACATTTACCGTGTCGCATAAGCTCACCAAGTAATAATTCCAGTTGCAGCCTTGGAGTTACCATAAGGCGTAAAAGGCAATTTTCTTAGGGCACATTTACCTAGGGGCGCATCTCTATGGGTAAATTTTTCAAAAATCCCAAAAAAAAACCAGTACTAGAAATTGTATTTTTAAGAATTTGCTGTTTGCATCCCTGAGCATCACTTTCACTTTGTTTCAATTCCAATCGTTTCAACATAAAGAGTTGATTTATTTAATGAAAAGAAGTAAAATTTGATTGTTGAAATATATTTTGCAAACATAACTGACTGGGATGAGTGAATTCAAAAAAAGCCCAAGTGGATTTCAATACAGGAGCACACAGAAATTACGTGATAAACGAGAATATTATGTTTTAAAGAAAACGCCAAAGCTCGAACAAAAGTAAGATACATTTTTACATTTAGAAAACTAGTAAAGGGTGTCCCAACAAGAACGCAATTTTTAAATGTGGCAACACTGGAAGTGTCATTGTTTGACATTTGAACAATTGTTACTGTTTGCTAGTAGAAGATACGAGGTTAGTAAAAATGGAGCGCTACACGAATGAACAACCCATTCTCATTGTGAAATTGTTTTTCCAAAATGGTGAAAGTTTTGCGGCTACAGTTCGCAAATTGCGATCAATTTGGGGTCACAATAATGCTCCAAAAGAGTCAACTGTAAAGATATTAATGGATAAATTTGCCGAAACTGGGTCTGTTAGTGATGTAAAGACAACAACGCGCCTTCGATCAGGTCGATCGACCGAAAATGTCGCAGCTGTACGTGATGATGTCGCTCAAACTCCATCCACCTCAATTCGACACCGAGCTCAACAAATTGGTGTCTCCAAATCCACTATGCAGTGAATTTTGACGAAAGATTTGCATCTTCATGCATACAAAGTTCAATTGACTCAGGAACTGAAGCCAGCTGACCATGGACAGCGAAGGGAGTTCGTTAATTGGGTATTGGAGAGACAACATGAAAATGCTGATTTTGCCGCTAAAATCATCTTCAGTGACGAGGCCCATTTCCATCTTTATGGCTTCGTCAATAGGCAGAATTGTCGCATTTGGGGTGAGGAAAATCCTCGAGTGATTCACGAGAAGCAAATGCATCCTCAACGTGTCACTGTGTGGTGTGGTTTTTGGGCTGGAGGAATCATTGGACCTTTTTTTTATGAAAATGAGGCAGGTCAAGCGCAAACAGTCAATGGTGTTCGGTATCGTGAAATGATAACCAGTTTTTTCTTGCCTAGAATTGAAGAAATGAATGTGGAGGGCATGTGGTTCTAACAAGACGGCGCCACATGTCATACAGCCAGAGAAACAATTCAATTGCTGCATCAGTCATTTCCCGGTCGTGTTATTTCGCGTTTTGGAAATCAGAATTGGCCGCCTAGATCGTGCGATTTAACACCATTCGATTTTTTTCTTTGGGGTTTTTTGAAGTCGATGGTTTACGCGAATAAGCCGACGACGACTCGAGCCTTAAAAGAGGAAATTGGACGCTGCATTAATGAAATACCGCAGCATTTATGCAAAACGGTCATTGAAAATTTCATTAAAAGATCGCGTGCATGCCAGCAAAGCCGCGGTGGCCATCTGCACGATATATTGTTCCATACATAACCTCATTCTGTCTACTTTACGATATAATAAAGTTTCACGATTTTTTTTTTAAATATCTGTGTTTTATATAAAATTTAAAAATTGCGTTCTTGTTGGGACACCCTTTACATTGTTTAATATCGTATTTATACCAACCAGGAGCAAGAGCAAGTTGAATGCCCCGGAGGAGCAACATTGAATGCTGTGTTCATGCTATGCGTGAAATCTATATACATAAAAATAAGTTGCATTGTGTATGAAATTGATGTTCTCTGTAATGCGTTCATGGAAGGTGACGTCAATACGAAGGTTTTTTTATGTATAAACGGTCTTTGTATGTTTATTGGTTCATGAATTACCCAACGGGCCGAAATCGGAGTGCTTCCAACAAGAGCACTCAAAGAGCACTCTTTTCTGAGCTTTTTTTGTGTGAAGCCAGGAAAAGAAGAAGAAGAAGAAGTACAACTGCTCCTGCTACTCTATGCTTAAAAGAAGCTTCGGAGCACTAAAGAAGAAAAACAAAATAAAATAAATAGAACGAACAATTGAGTGCTATACTTTCGCTGCAGTTCGGAGCACAAACGGAGCACAGTATTGAGTGCTTTACTTTCACTGTAGTTTGAAGCACGAATGGAGCAGTAGTGCTCCCTTCCAATGACATGTTATGTTAAAACTACAATATAGATGGGAATACAGACGGAGCGCTTCGTATTGCAAAAGGAGCGCTCGTAAAGCCCTTAAAGAGCGCTCCAAAAGCCCGCTGGGTATAGGCATTTTAGTGAACTTATACAACAATACAGTTGTGCACAAATACAGGTGCGCACATATGGTGTATATGGGGAAATATTTGCAAGGGAAATTGGAAATAAATTAGAAAATTCTCACTTTAGTTTGCATTTGCCCGAAAAATATAGGCATAGTAAACATTTTCCATATCCCTTTTTTCCATACCCCCTTTTACCGCCCACAAATCAATAAAAATGCTATATTTAAGACGGTTTTGGTCGTATTAGACTAAAATTTGGTAAATAAGTTCGTATAGTTACTGTCGGAAACTATACTAAAACTTGGCGTGGTCTTATTATACATACGGCCACTTCTTAGAAATTATTATTATTCCTGAGTTGTACATGTTTTATAGTGAAACTTGATATGTAGATGCTATGGGCCCAAGAGGCAGTTACTATATATTTGAGCGAACATTAGACAAGGGGGAATTTGGCCACACAGGCCAAATTTATGATATCGAATTGCTTTGCAACTAAATGTCGTATAACAATGAAGGTCTTTCTACTGAAAAACTGGCACGGGCATTTGAAAACGGGGCTTGGCTCCACCCCAAATACAGACAGCCAAATTTACGATACAGAATAGTTATAGAAGTAAAAGTCACAGAACATTGAAACTCAGAATGTAGATACCATTTGGTGATGTCTTTCTACTAGAAAAGGTGACATGCATTGAACAAGGGGGTTTGTCTCCACGCATACAAGCCAAATTTGTGACACAGAAAAGCTATGGAAGTAAAAGACAAAGAACATAGAAGTAAGAATGAAGTTACTACTTGGTAATATCCTGCTACTGGGAAATGAAAAATGCAAAAAATTTACAATAGAGAACGCTGCTATAGACTCCAAAACTACTGAGCCGACTCAGTTCATTCATAAATTACGTTACCAATTTAGTAGAGAGAGAGAGAGGTTTTAAAATGTCTACCGTCTAAATTGCCGTTTATACCGTCTAAATTATCTGTTAACTATTGGCAAGTGTAAAGCAAAAAACAAATAAATAACTGGTCATTTCAGCCCTTGAAGGGACTTTGACCTAGGTTCTTATGATCAATTGTGTTGTGCGTGTTATTAAGTTTGTACACAATGGACCGAAAACCGGACCTACAGGTTTAACGCCGACTCCGAACGGCGATGAACGGAATGTTCTTGTTCTCAAAAAGCTTTACATGGCATTTTGATAACTCTCTGAGGTTTGCCATTGTCTGCAGAGAGGTGGCGGCCGTACAGAAAAATCATTTTAATTCATATAATTTTCTGTCGCTGCTGGGATTCAAACCCGTGTCTCCAGGTTCGAAGACATAGAGGCCACGCACTTTAACCAACTACGCCACGGACGCCACAAGTGGCAAGTGTACTATGGTTATAATATTTCTTTGCTTGCTTTTCGACAGTTATTTTTTCTATTTTCTATTTCATATACTACGTTACTTTATGCGGGTGGAGGGAAGTGTTTGTTAAATGCACTACAAAGAGTAGCGGAGGGGGGTACAAAAAAGAATTGAAAATCGGTCACGTAATTTATGAACGACCCCTATGTTTCCAGTACGAGATGGTTTAGAAATAATAACGCTGAAGGCATTGCAACATTTTCCGGTACTTATCTAGATAAGGTGCACCAAAGCGCACCGGGAAAAAGCCGCGCACTAGTCTTCCTATAAACCAATGTTTTAATTTTACCTAAAGACGCAACACTGTGCAAACGTCACAATGAGACTCGAGATTTATTTTTTGGAAGTAAAGATGCCGTATTTTGCATTTCATGTCTGCTTTGTGGCAGATGTTAAAAATTTGAAGTTTCCTTGCAGCTTCCTCTATGCAAATACGCAACTCCCACTACGCAGCTTCCTCTGGTTCTACAACCTTTTCTCATGGAGGTTTTATCATAGTCTCCATCTTTTTTTTATCACATAATCTCCAAGAAAGGACGCATTTTACATAAATGCAACTCTTTTCTATATTAGGTTTTATTCATATTATCGAATTAGAAATACATTTTTTCCCAAGACTACACCCTGTTTAAAAATCTTCTGTCAAAGTTAATAACTGCAAAACTGCTGAAGTCACGATTTGTCTGCAAATCATTTTTGCAAATGCAAAGAATGCAAATTTGCAGCTAGTTGCGATTTTTTTTTTTTGTCATCTGTTGTGTCTTATTTTTTTTTCCTCTAGTAGTTTAATGTAGCATTTAGCTATTTCGTTGTTTGTGTCAACTCGACATTCCGATGGATACTTGTATGTTACAACAAGAGCAGAGAGTCCCTTGAGTTCACCCCAAACAAACAGTAGCAGCACCAGCGCCCATAAGTCAAGAATCATCAGCATAATCTTCATCATCACCATCACCACCAGCATCATCATCATCATCGTTGTGTGGAGTGCATGTTGGCACTGGAGCGCTTCATGGTTGCCGCTGAATATTTGTTAGTTCATTGAACCGGCTCAATGGCAGCAAATGTTGCGCACAAACAGTGACAGCGGCGGCATCTGCAGCGCCAAAGCCTTCAAAGTGCCTACAGCGGTGGCTGAGCCCGGCGCTAATATTGTAGACAGAAGAGCCTCAGTTCTGTGTGTATGTGTTTGTGTATGTGTGTGTGTGCATTTGTGTGTGCAAAATTTAATGCTGTAACATAGTGATGTTGCTGCAACAGATAATTATTATGTGTCGCTAGGTATTTCCTGTTGTTGCTTGCTGAGTTATTTTCCTATTCAGCTTAAAATTGTATAGCAGCCCAAAAGTATGCTTGATATTATTAAATTAAGCTTGAACTTTCCACTTTAATTTTCAATATGAACATGCTCTTTTCCATTCCCATTGTTGGTGTTTATTTGAACTTGCAGACAGCTTTCAATTTCAATGAGCTTTTTTCTTTTCATTGTTAATGCTAAACAATAGAACTTTTTGCCCTGTATTGTTTGTTTTTAGTTGTTTTTATATATGCACTATTATTTTTTGCAGTCTCTCTTAGTGGCTCAGAAGGGGAGGGACGATGGGTGCTAAGCGTTAAGTTTGCTTAACGCTGTTGTTGTTTTTTTTTTTTTTAGTTCTTTACTGAATAGTCTGCCTCCTTAATTAGCCCTTGAACTTTTTGTTCGTTTTAATTGTTGTATTCACTCATGTTTCTGCTGCTGCTGTTTTCGTTGTAGTTGTTGAAGTTGCGTAACTAATTTTTGCACCAATTGCTGTTGGTTGACGTCATTGCATTGTTTTAATGGTTTGATGTTAGCAGCAAATAAACGAGTCCATAGGTTCTTTTCCATTGCGTTATTCTTTAAATTAATTTGTAACTTCTTAAACAAAAAAAAAAAAAAAATAATTAAA
The DNA here is from genome assembly GCA_943735915.1 of Pherbina coryleti. NCBI lineage: Eukaryota > Metazoa > Arthropoda > Insecta > Diptera > Sciomyzidae > Pherbina > Pherbina coryleti. The sequence continues at coordinate 40,030,448 of OX030951.1, read as the reverse complement.
AACTTATTGGAATCAAGGAAAAATTGATATTGCACCGTGATGTTTCTGAAGCTACATATTAAACAATAAAAATTTGTCGTAGTAGCAATAAAATTGGTAACGAAACAATCAATTTTGTAGTAATTAATGGTTTTTTATTTATTTTACTTCAAATTTTAAAGCATTTAACCGAGAAATGTTTCCAAAATGAGAGCAAATTATTTTAAAATAATGCAACCTTTTAGCAAAATTATACTAGCCTGATCCTTTAACCCGCAAGGTTAAAATAATGGAAAAAAGAACCAAAATCTTTTAAACGAGTACATAAAGGATTCTGATGATTTTTTGTTATCTGCCTTGCATGTTGTATGTTAAGAGAATGCATATTAAGAGTATTGTTCTAAAAAGATTTCAGTTTTGTTACCAAAACATCTTATGCCTCATTTTTTTTAGAGTATACTCAATATTTAAGATATGTTTTGAAAAATAATTAAAATATGATTTAAATATAAGGTAAAGTAAATTTAAGTATTTTATATATTTATATACACTACACCCCCTAAGGAGTGGTCGGAGGGAATAGGTCCCAAGGGAAAAATGTTTCTTTTGCAAAAGTAATGGGGGTCGATCATATATATAAACCCTCTCCGAAACTCCCTTAAATATGACCGACCCTTAATGTATGACCGACCCCATTACATTTGCAAAAGGAATTTCCCTTGGGAACCTATTACCGCCGACCATACCTTAGGGTGGCTCCTATATAAATTTTATTTATATATCTATTCCCTACATCTGAACAGAGGGGCTTTAAGGGAGGGCCGGAGAGGGTTAATATGTATCATAAAACCATGTGATATGTAGAATTTTGTATCAAAAACATTAAGATATAAGGAAAATTAATGAAATACAGAAATATACTCTGTACTCTTTTGTTATTCTCAAAAGTTTGAAATGTACTTTAAAATGTTGTACATTACAACTCTGTTACTTAGCAGCAGTCAGTGTTTGTCTTTTTGTTTAAGGTTGATGTTTTTAAATATGAATATTAAAGACATGCTCCATATGCAGTTTATTTTTATGGCAATATTATAATTACTCGATGTATGAACCATGCAGTTGAAAAGCTACTGTGTCCATACTAGAGCCCTGCATGAGTATAATCGCAAAGCGAATACACTCTGCTTCACTGCTAAAGAGTACACTGTAACTGAATAAAAGTTAAACAACAGGTCGTGTAGTGAAGAGCAAATCTGCGCACGAGCTTCACTGCTTATACCTTATCTGTTCTCTCACAAACACTGTAAGCACTGATCTGAACTTTGAGAGGTTTGCGTTATTTTTGTTTCTATTCGGTGTACTCGCATAACATACTCTCACATACACTGCAAGCACTGATCTGAACTATGAAAGCTTTGCGTTATTTTTGTTTCTGTTCTGTAGTTCATTGATGCTTAGCGTTTAACCAAACCGGTTTTGTTAGTAGGACAGTCGACTTGTTTTTTTTTTTTTAAATTAACTTGTTTTTTCATTTTTTTTTTCAGTACTATACTTTTTATTCATTAAATTTAGACTTGAACAATAATTTAATATTGTCATTCAAATATATTTTAAGTTTCCTGCTGTGAATTTATAATAATAATTTTTGGAAAACGAATCGCAAACTCTAATAAAAACAATTAATTCTTGGAGAACTGTTCAAAAAGTTTTATTTCTATAATACTTCACTAATCGTACTGGAAAACAATGAAAAACAGGATGTCTACATATAAATACATTGTTTTCATCTCATCGAAAGTCACTCGCAAAACAAAAGATTCTTGCTCATAACAAAATAATGCGCAAAATATTTAGTGTATGTGAATTCATATTCAGTGTATCCAGTGTTTGCGTTACTTTTTATTGCAAGAAGCTGGTCTTGCTGTTATAAGTTCAGCAATGTATTGTTACTCTCGCATAAAATAGAGTGAGAGTATGTTTACACACGAGAGCTTTGGAAAAAAAGGTCAGTGCAAGCTTTTTATCCGACAGCAAACGATTGTATCTGAGTAGGCAAAAAGCATACTCATGCAGGGCTCTAGTCCATACTATATTATAATTAATATAATAATTCAATATTTTGCGTAACACTATGTTAAAAACACGTCGAGGCGTTTTACGGCGAAGTGTTTCATCGGCGAATTGATTCATCGGTTTTACTCCCCATCGCGGCTAAAGACGTTTCACTTCAAAAAACAAACTTTGATTCCGGGAAGATAAGGTCTCTTTTCCTGTGAAACATCACATATGTCAAAAAAATGTTACTGTTAACATTTAAATTCTCTTAAAAGTTCTCTAATGTTGTCAGACCTTATTGTTAAAATTTACATAAAATTCGGCTGTTGAACCCATTTCTGTTAATTGATCGGAATTCAAATCGAAATAGAAGCTAATTAAACAGCCAACCTTGTTATCGCAACAAATTGAGTGAGTTTTTTTATAATTTATTTATTTATTCACATGTCCGACCACTTGACTTATGTATGTCTTGACATGAAATGAATTTGTTTTTTAATACAATACATATTTTGATGTCTGCACTGGCTAAAAAATAATTTTCTATTGTTTTCGATTTATTTTTGTTTTAATTTTTGTCTTTGTTCTTGTTTTAATTTTTGTTTTTATTTTAATTTTTATTTTCGTTTATATTCTTCTTTTATTCTTATAGAACGCTTTTCTTTAGGCTGCGCTATCAATAGCCGGCAAGCTAATTGTAGATAAGAATGTTAGATGAAGATATAGTAGAATATCTGCAAGAATTGACGTCATTGTTATAAATATATTGTGTGGAATTAATGCTTGCAGCATGCATGAAATACAGACTGTAGCCTGCGTTGTCGATAAGCATCGCCAACGTTTGGCCTCTATGATGTCATGCACACCAATTAATTAACCCTTTTTTTTGTTGACTGTGGAATGGGTTTTTTCAACTTTTATTTTAATTGTAAACATAACAAAAAAAAAGAAGAGTCGTGACAAAAATATCATGTGCGAATTATTTATAATTATTTAGTGTAAATTTTGATGTGAACTTAAAAAAACAAATATTTCTTATTACATTTTATTACAATTTTTCAAACTTAAGAAACATATTGATTTTTGTTTCTTTTCCGTCTCCCTACGACAGTCGATGATCAACGTCGATGTAGAGCACATACGTAAATCAAGACAATAGAAGCCGTTTTATGTACTATTTTTAGTTATCGGCTTTTCTGATTAATTATCCAATAGAATTTTAGCGACATTTACCGCTAGCGAAACAGCAGGCAAAGAACAGACAGCGTTCACATGGAAAGTTGGCAAAAAATTGTGCTAGAAAGCGGATGCGAAAAGTTAGCCACCGAGAATAGAGAGAAAGAAAGCAATTAATATTGATTTTTTTTTTAGCTATTTTTCGTTTCAGCACAAGTAGTATTTGCTCTGAAAGTAGCTTAACCCATTTAAGCCCACTGTACTCGCTTTGGTACAGAAAAATTACTGACATGTAATTTAAGCTGCAGTTTCTCTGTTTGTGTATTTTTTTGTCTTATTTTTTGTTTGTATGTATGCTTTGATATATTGACTACATACTTGTTGCAGCTTTCTTAGAAAACAATGCATAACGGAGCATTGGATGCTCTCAATGGTGATGAATGGCGAGTTTTGACAGACAATGTCGTTATTCCACCTGATGCCTACGTTATTTCACCTGATGCCCACCTGATGCCCGATGAAGATGAGTTAAATTCTGATAATCAAAATAATGATGTGTTTCTGCAAGATGTTCTGCGCTGCCTTGCAGGCATGATGATATTCCCTTATCAGAGTTAAAAAATAAAACTTGATTAACCCTCTAATGCCCTTAACCGCCTACAGACAAGCTCCAGCTGGGTTGCTATGATACGTTCCAATATGATTTATTTTGCTCAAGATTTGTTCTAACAGGAGACGATTCACAGCACGTGTTGATATTGGGACATCGCACTGGGGCCGTTCGTTTTACAACTATATCAATCGAAAGTGAGTTTTTGTTGATTTCGAAGCACATAAATAATTGCGTGAAAACAATGAGTTTAAAATATAAAAAAAGAAGGTGATTTTTAAGATTTCGGGCAAAAATCAAAAAAAAAACCTAGAGAGTAAGAAAAATTGTTATCTATCGATTAGTGGAAAAATTATCGCGAATAAAATAAAGAAAGTTACCTAGAATTCAACGAAAAGTGCAACCGTCCAGGGCTTGGGCATTCCTCTGAAAAATTTTGCGTCACACTCGGTTATGAGTTTCTTTTGTATTTTAGCTGCGTTCGATTCGCCAGCCTATACTCAATTCTTGTCGCTTATTTCAAAATTTGTATGTGAAAACAACAACAAAGTCTACAGATAGTTGAGTATAGAGTAGCTCAATTATCAGTTGAGTTGAGTAAGGTTACGTTGCCAAGTTCTTATTTTTTAGTTGGTTTGTGTACGAAATAAGTAAAATGTAATAGATTCTGTCAAAATGTGATGTGAGTACAAAAACAAAATCATTTTCTTTTAAGGGGGGAGATACCTCATAGTTTCGGAAAAATTTCAAATGTTTTTTCGAACTTTTCCTTAAAACAAGTTTAAGTCATTTATATTGGTTTGAAATTGCATAGTGACCCAAAGACACAGCGTGACGTGAATAGGGTTAAAATAAAAAAAATTATAAACTGCTCGTAGTGACGATATTCGCACAAGTCCTTTGCATGGCTACAGCATTATTGAAATCTTCGAAGTTTTTACTGCACTATCATAATTTTTAATTTGTTCTTTATACAAGCACAAAATAAGTTTTGATGAGTCAGGATCGAGAGGCCTGGGTTTCAAAATTTCAGCTTACTTTGCTGCTGGAATATTTAGTGAAGGCTACACCACCATTCTGAAGCTTTTGAACGAACTGAGTATAATTATTGGCACCTATTGCAAAGTTTTCGCCGAAAATACGATAAGGCACGAGTAGCTAAGCAGAACCCAAAGAGTCTCTCCAAAACAAAAGCAGCTTGTACAGCTCGGATGTACCTTCCGGAAGGATGTACCTACAAGTTGAAAGATATCGTGTGAATAAATAATTTTTTTGGAGTCAAAACTGTTGAAAAAATAGTCGATTTTGGACCTTCGATTAAACAGACGATATAAATTTGAATTTTTAACTTTTTTATGATATTGCAGATTTATGCTTCCCTTCAAAATATCAGAACTCGAAGAAAAAACCTCTTTTGCTTCATATAAGTGGGAAAATTTTGACAGCTACAGGGGATACTGTGCAGACCCACCATTTACTAAAAATAAAGGAAAATAAAAAAATTATCCAATTATGTTATCAACTTGAAAAAAATTATCAAACAAAACTAATTTCACACTGTCTGGGGGTATCTCCCCCCTTAAGCAGTTTTCTTCGTTTTCAATTTAATTTATTGACAGACTTCTTGTGGTCTGTCAAAACAAAAGTGTTGCCAACTATTCAGTAAGTAACAGCTAATTGAGTAGCCGTTTTTTTCGTAATTGAGTTGAACACTGGCGAATCGAACGCAGCTTTTTTATGAAAACCAACGTGTATTTGAATTAAAATCATTATTTCTTTCAAAGTTTCAAAGTCGGAGCACAAGGTTTACAAAAGATTGAAGCAATGATGACTTAAATTCCAACTGACGACAAAGATACTGGAGATGAGCCAAGAATGATAGAAACAAGATTACGCGTTCCGCAAATGAGAGAAGAGAGAGAGAGAGAGAGTATGACGTCATCCAACACTATTGTCAGACTTTGGAATAATTTTACTTTGGGGCCCATGCCTAAATATTTTTTCTTATTTTTATAATATGTATATGGACCTCCTAAACCTATTAGTGCAATGAAATTTCGTCGGTCTCGAATGGTTTGGGAGATAAAAATCATGCAAGTTTAAAAAATTGATATTTTTTCGTATACGAAAATATCCATATTTTTATAGAGAAGAGTAGTTATTTTAACTTTACTTTTCCGCAAGAACTTATTTTCAATTTCGTCAATTTGCTTAAGCAATCGCACATTTGCATTCGTTTTTCTTAAGCAGAAATGCTGCGTGACGTCATGCACTCAATTGAGAAAGAGAGCATTAAATAACGGGACTGCGGAATGCATACTCTTGTTTCTATTATTCTTGGAAATCAGCAAGAAATCGATAATAATGATTAGGATACCAATTGTGCTTCTTATGATTTTATCAACAAATGGACGACATCTCAATGAAATTGTCTTCTGAAGGTGATCTGACTGCAAAAAAGGTTGATCGGGACTATTCCGAGGAGTCCGTTGGTTCAGCTTTTGGAGTAGATTTATTCAACGTTTTATGGCGAGACACAAAAACTGTTCGTTTGCTTTCTACTTTCGTTGGCAGTCAGAAATTTATATCTCGAAACATTTAGTTTCTACCACAGAAAGCGGATTGTTGGGAAGGATAAAATAAATATTGTGATTGATTACCCAATGATTATAAAGGAATATATTAGGCATATGGGAGGTGTGGATTTGATGAATGGGTTGATCGGTCGATATCGTTCACATTAAGACCAGAAATCAAATTTTTTCATATCTTGGACCTAGCCATTCTAAATGCCTATATTCTCTACCACAGAATTCATGAAATAGACTAGAAATGCCCACTGCCCATTTTTCGTTCGGAAGTGGCTGAAGCGCTTTGCTTAGTTGGATCTGTCCCATAGTGTGATCGAGGAAGACCATTATATCATTTTGCGTCGCCTGTTTTCTACCTCCACCTTATTCGAAGCGATCTTATTTGCCAGTAGATAATGCCCGGTATGACCAGATCGGTCGTTGGTGCGAATTTTTGGATCGTTGTGTAAAAAAAAACTTGCAAAATGCCCGGTTCCAAGTCTGAAACTCTTTGTACAAAATTCAAACTCAATCTTTGTAACTCAACTTCAAAAAAAGTTTCTTTGCCTTTCATAACCGCAAGTAACGGTCAAAATTTTATTTTACTAGGTATTTATTTTTATGTAAATATGCATTTTAGTAAAAAAATAATGAAAAAAAAAAAAAAATAAATAACTGGCCATTTCAGCCCTTAAAAGGACTTTGACCTAGCTTCTTATGATCAATTGTGTTGTGCGTGTTATTAAGTTTGTACACAATTGACCAAGAACCGGACCTACATGCTTAACGCCGACTCCGAACGGCGATGAACGGAATGTTCTCGTTCTCAAGAAACTTTACATGGCATTTTGGTTACTCTCTGAGGTTTGCCATTGTCTGCAGAGAGGTGGCGGCCGTACAGAAAAATTATTTTAATTCAAATAATTTTCTGTCGCTGCTGGGGTTCGAACCTGGGTCTCCAAGGTTCTTTGACATAGCGGCCACGCACTTTAACCAACTACGCCACGGACGCCACAAAATAATTATTGTATTTTATTTCCCACCTGTATTACGTAACCTAAACATAAAATCCAAAATCTGACTTCAGATTCTTCCGTTTCGACTAAAAATTAGTTTAATCTGATTTTATCGGCTAAAATAAAAATTGGGGCACTTGGAAAATTGGGGTTAAGATAAACGTATGAGCCCAAAGTGTTAAAAAAGGGTATGTTCATGGCCATATGAACACTGCCATGAAATTTGACCATGAGATTGAGTCTGAATGGAAAATCCTGAAAAAATCAGCTGTAAAAGTTTCGAGAAGCTCTTTAAAATCGATGTTATCATTTTGATTTTACTGCAAAGTCGACTGTAACATATATATCAGAGCACAACTTTGTGCCCAACGCTTGTTTTAGACGAATATGATCTGAAAATATTTGTAAAAATACTTTTTTACAGTGGTTATCACTCGATACCAAGAGAAAGGTTGTATTGGCTTTTTGATGAAGATATCAACACGAAAATCACTGCTGGTAATATGTCAAGAAATAAAGGGTTATACATTTCGGGTTTCGGTTAAGTGCTGCCCTGACATTTGGCAGCTGTCAAATATTCATGTCATGAATATAAATAAATAAAGAACCGAACCAAGAATTTACTTTTGACACTGATCAAAGAATTCAAGAAAAAACCAAGAGGAATATAAATAAAAATTGAATATAAATGTGACATCACAACGTTGTTACGATGCGAACCAACTTGGTTGCAATTGAACCTTTACAGAAGGTAAAGGGTTGGTCGTTTTACAAAAACAACAAAGGTGAATTATCACAGCTCCAAGTAAGTGCTAACTACTGCAGAGGTATGGGGGGAGTCAATGTACATGACCAGTCTATAAGTTTATATAAAATTCGAATCACTAGTAAGTGGTGGCCGCTTTAGACTTCAATGCTGAGTTCTACAGTGGTCAAAGCTTGGAAACTTTACAGAATCGCAAATAGCAATAACGTCGTTTTGTTGTCATTTCAAAGGGAAATTTCTGCGACACAACCGTCAACTTGCAAACGCTCTGTTTCCAAAAGTATTTCTACTGCTGAAGAACCTCATTTCCCCAAGAGAATTGAAAATCCGAAGAGATGACGGGTGTGCCATTAACGAATAAAGTGTGTTTGCTAGCTGAAAAATCTATATACGAGTGGATTCGGCTTAGATTTATCCGTTATTGGTTTCCATGGACATTTGAAGTAAGAATGAGTCTTTTCAAAAACAGTAAGGAATGTATTATCTTCGTCTTGGGGAAAGTTAAAATACTCTCACACTCGTGTGTAATATATTAGGGGTTTTCTCTATGCCTAGCACATGCCGTTGCACGGTGTAAGAATAAGAAATGTACAATCCATACAATTGTGCAATAACAAAATATAAATAAAAAAAACGAACAATATTTGCAATGTACGCTACAACAAAAGCCATGTATACGGCGATGCATTAAAGTGTAGTATACGAAATGCAACCATGTCATTCCAGTCAAACTGACGTATCCATTGCAAAGATTGACATTTTTTAGCTAATGCGTACAACCAAATGGTTGGCCAAAGTTTGTTTTAAAAACTTGTCATGTGGCCGTGGTACTACTTAAGACACAAAGAGCAGTCAGTTCGGAATGGTACACAGCCATTTGTTTGCCAGAAGTCTTGGTTAACAAGTGTTGGTTAACATAAAATTAACAAAATTAATTTTTTTTCCATGTATTATGGCTTTATTAGTAAGAGCAAACATTCACATTAATTATGTGGCTGCCTCGACTGACTTCGCAGTAGCGCACTCTTTAACTCCAATTTTCCAAGACCTTTTTGATGGTTTTGTGCTGTAGCTCATGGATTGCTTGGATGATATTGGCCTTAAGTGCTTGAATCGTTTCCGAATTGTTGGCATAACATTGGTCCTTTCCGGTTCCCCACAAAAAAAAATTCAAAAGGGGTCAAATCGCAGCTCCGAGGCAGCCAATTGACATCGCCAAAACAGCTGATAACATGATTTGGGAATTTGGCGCTCAAAAGATTGATTGTGGTATGGGCTGTGTTGCATGGTGCGCCATCCTGCATGAACCAGAGGTTTGTCCAAATTCATGTCTCCAATTTCCGTAAAAAAAGTCGGTTAACATGGCTCTGTAACGCCCAACGTTGACCGAAACGTTGTTCCCAGTCTCATTTTCGCAGAAAAATGGTCCAATGATGCATTAAACTACTCCACAATCCGCACCAAACTGTCACTCTCTGTGGATGCATTTGCTTCTCGACAATAACGTGCGGGTTTTCCGAGCCCCAGATGCGACAATTTTGTTTATAAACGTAGCCACCGAGATGAAAATGCCATGGGTGCTTCATTTCGGGCAAAACTTTTTTCAAATAACGCACTGTTTGGGTTACATAGCACTCACTTCTTAAATAAGTTTCCATTATTTCCCAACGTTGTTCAAGCGTAAGAGCCTGAACAGAATCAAAGCGATTAGCGATTGGCGACATTGTTAAGCAATATAATGCATAAAAACGTATGAACACGTCCGAAATCAAATTGCTGGTCTTGGAATCTATTCTATTTTTTCTCTGGCGACCTGGCGATCCTCTCTTTGAGTGGTGTCAAACATTATATGTGTTGCCGTATTTTTCCTAATGATGTGGTACGTTCAATGCTATTTTCTTAAATTTTATTCTCTTCTGACATTTGTTGTCTGTGTTTCTGTTTTCTTCATGTCAAATATGCGTACACAAAACAAAACATTCTGACAATTCAGTCTGAAGAGTTCGCCAATCGCTAATTGCTTTAATCCTGGACGTGCTTCGAGCGATTGGCGAGAAGATAGGATCGCCAATAACTTTGATTCTGTTCGGGCTCTAAAGCGGCTCATTTCTTTTCGCGGAGGTATGATACTGACTTTATGTCAAAATTTCGAGCGGGAAACAGCTGTCAACTCCTCTTTATAAAATATCTTTATCACTCCAATATCTGACTTATTCCAGTTTTCTGAGATACGAAGTTCAAGTTTTCAAGTGCGACGTAATTGATGTGTTCACGTAGGTAATAAATTCATAAAAATAAAAAATTTTGTTCACTAACTTAACGAAAATATATTCGGTTAAATAAGAGAAATAAATAATTTAGAGAGAAAATTAAGGGAAAAATACGATAGACGAAAATGTCGAATTACCACACTTGAAGTAACCAGTTTTCTAATAACTCGAAATTGCTGATTTGAAGAAAGTGGACGATTTTTCAAAGTGGACATTTTTTTCTTTAGCTTTGAACCAAGAATTTCAGGTGATATACCTAGTCAGTCAAGTCTGCCTTGATTCGAAATGATGTGATAGATTGGTGGGAAAGAAGGGTCAATCAAGTGAAACATGTGAAGGATGTTCTAGGCGTGACGGAGAGTCTTAGAAACATACGAATTAGAATCTGAGGCAAGTGTTATGCCTTAACCTCAGTCAATTCTATTTAAACAGGGTTTTCCAATAGGGACTTGTCAACTTTGAATTAAATTTCTGAACGCACCCTTTCACTAACCATCGAACTGTCACTGTCAATTTATTCAGTAAACTCACCATTTTCATTATGGTAAAGTACACGAACGAACAACGTCTTGCAAATTGATGATGCGCCAAGATGATGAATTTCATCGCAAAATCTTTTGTGACGAACTCATTTTTGGCTCAATAAGTTCGTCGATAAGCAAACTATGCATTATTGGTCCGGTGAAAATCCACATGTGCTTCATGAATCACCACTTCATCTACAAAAAATAACTGTTTGGTGCGGTTTGAATGCCGGCGTCTTCATTGGACCATATGTTTTCGTCGACGACAACAATCGTTACGTTAGTGTGAATGGCCATCGTTATCGCACCATGATTGGATTTTCGATTATTTTTGGCCCGAATTGGAAGATATGGACTTTCACGACATGTGGTTCCAACAGGACGGTGCTACAAGCCACACAGAACACCTTACAATTGATTTATTAAAGAGTAAGTTTGATGAGCGTGTTATCTCAAGAAATGGGCCAGTCGATTGGCCGCCTAATTCGTGCGATTTAACACCTCTAGACTATTTTCTTTGGAAATACATCAAGTCATTAGTCTATGCCAACAAACCGACGACGTTGGAACAGCTCAGAGCCAACATTGAACGCGAAATAGCGGCCGCTTCGGTCGAAATGTGTGGCCGAGTCATCAAAAATTGAGTCTAACGAATCGACCGCTACATACGAGCCCGCGGTGGTCATATGAACGAAGTCGAGTTCCATTCATAAATATTTTGATTGTACTTCAAGCCGATAATAAAGTTTTTGAAATATCTCAAATGGTTTGCGTTTTAATTAAAATAAAAGTTGTTAAGTCCTTAATGGAAAACCCTTTATTATCAATCTTATGAATATGAAAAAATTATGTTAGAATTTCTAGGTACGTGATTAGTGACTATTCAACAATTATTTTCTAAGTACTTAAAAGTATGTAATTTTCATCTTTTAAAAATTATAGAACTCAGCTTTAAAAACATTTTAAAATTATTTATTTTCATTTTGTGTTAGTGTGTACTTTACACTAAAGTCCTTCTGATACCCAAGGCATCTATCAACGAACATTCTCTCAAATTAAAAATAAATACAACTCATAGATGCTGGTACAAAGTGTCAGTTGCAGAGCTATAAAAATAAAGTGCCCCCCTGCAAGCACTACTGACTGTCAAGCCGACTAACTAACTGACTATTCATAACCATACAAAAGGGTGTATTTTATTTTCATTATGAGGGTTAAAATTCGCATTTATATCGAAAAGCTCAACAATAAATAATTTCATAAGCAATGTTCGCATAAAAAAGCAAAGACAAAAAAAAATGTATCTAGTATGTGTTTTTTGAACATAAATCATGTAAAGCTGTGGGAGAGCAATGTAGGAAGTGTCAGTGTCAGGGGTGTTACGAAATAGTTGGTTGCTGACTGACATTTGTGGACAAGATAAAATAAACCTTTTGATGGAAGAAAATTATTTTTTTGCCTATTTTGAATAACAGTGTTTTAGAAGTGTGATAACATTGTTGCCACAAGGCAATTTTTGTGAAATATTTGACGATTTGACATATCTTTGAAATGACAAAAGCTTCATGTTTGCTTAAAGCTGTCAAAAGAACTCAAATATTAAGTAATACACGGCAGTTAAGCTGACGCCATGCACACACCTCTTTTTACAATTGTATCTAGATGTCGAGAGTTCTAGAGTCTAGACACAAAATCGACTTTTACCAACTCAAATACTGCTAAAAATGAAATTTTGCTTTTAAAGATACTTTTTTTCTGTAAGTTGAATAGGTAATAAATTGGTAGAGTTTGGCTGAAAAAGTATCTGCTACTTTTTGAGTTACTTATTTTAAATAATTAAGCAATTATTTTTGTCAGAATATGACTCATAAGTTATTAAAGTGCTCCTAAGGATATTAAAGTTTACGTCACGCACACTCACCTGTTTTGTTTGTCGTATCCTTAATGTTTGCGTTGCGTTGAAATTTTCGTAACACTGGCGCAGACGGCGACAAAGAAGAACATAACACAAAATTGTTTTAGCTTCCGGTTTGCAGACGCGCTGTTGCAAAATTTAAGAAAAAAAAAACAACACAAACAATGTTAAACACCCAGCAGATACTTGAGTATCTGAACGCGTTGAGTTTGCTACAAGAAGAAAAAAAAACTTGGATTTAATGCAACATGCAGCAGACAGTGCTTGATAACTACAACAACAACAACAACAACTGCAATATGCCAACGAGAACTTAGAGCCAACACACACACACACACACACACCCGCTTAAAATAATTTGTTTTTTTTTTTAATTTATTTTCAATTTTTTTTCTTGGTTCTGTTGCTTTATTTTTCTTCTTAACTTTTTCTCTTTCGCTTAACTTGATATCTGCTAGATACTTCTTTTTCGCCGCTGCTGCTTCCTTACATATTTCCCAGATACGTTTAGGTATAAACTTGGCTTGTTTCTTTTTTTTTTTTAGTTTTTGGTTGATGCTGTTGTTGTTGTTGTTGGTATTTAGATTAATATTTCACGTGAATGGTTTGTGTGGCTCTTACACCTTGGCCCGCTGGTCTTTGCGGAGCACAACTTGCTGCTTCCTCCTCTTCTACTTCTTTTTCTTCTTCAGTGTTACAGACACAAGATATAAAAAATTGATAGACACAAAAACGTGAGCAAGTTGCAAGAATTATTTTGTAAAGCAAAGAGCCAGAAGAAACAAAAACAAAAAAAAGAAAAAAAGAAAAAAAAAGGAAAAAATTAATGAAGGGCGCGGACAAGTAGCAGCCGAACGCGACGGCTAAAATATTCGAAAAAAAAAATACAAAAAGCTGTAGCAGCAGCAGCAGTCAACGTTTACGCGTTTATCGTATGGCAGATACTCACGCGTACTAGCAGATACTATGATGACTGCAGCTTGAGATACTTTTGTATATCTTGCAAATGCGGACTGTTAGCTGGACGTTGTTGAAAAAAAAAAAATTAGTATTCGTGCAGCTTAAATTTAAGGCTCGTTTTTTTTGTGGTTTTTTTTTTGGTTTCTTTTTAAATATATCTTAAAGATACTTTGCTTTTAAGCTAACTTTATTCAGAACTTTTTGCTCGCATTTGTCGTGGCTTGTGTAAAAACTTGCAAAAATATTGATTTTTTCTAACGCTGTTTGCTTTCGTTCTATGCAAACATGACTGTTAATTTTTTTGTTATTTTGTTTGTTTCTTGTAACTTGCAGATACTTTTCGCACTTGCTTTAACGCCTACGATGTAACAACAAACACACCTTCCAAAATATTTAACTGCTTTTATGCGCCTTTGATGCAGGTAAGTATAGGTCGATATGCACCAACAATGCACTGTGCTGCACACGTACAGCTGTAAATGCACAGCAACAACATTAATATATTGATATATATATATATATGTATTTGGATATATATGTATGCTTCACCAAACAAATTTGTTTTTTTTTTTAGTTACAATTAAAAGCACTCGATTTGGTTTGCGCGCTACGACGACTGTTCGCTACGAATCTGAATTGTTGACTGAACTTTTGAGTTGGAACCGTTTTTAATGAGTCCCCAACATTTGCTTGGCACTCATAGATACACTGAGATTATTGCCCAGTGTGCTCACTGTGCTCACAGTCGTGTTACTGGAGTTCTCAATGCGTATGTGTGTGTTTGTTTGAGAACGAGCAAAGCTATAACTTTGTGGGAGCCAGCGGCATACCCCAAGTTTTTGGGGTTATTTTTGTTATTTATTCAGTTGCGTCCACGGTAAAATAAAGAAGGTAGTGTCGCGTCTTAAAATCCTCTCACGCTCTGAGTCGAAACTGTCAAAATCAATACAAATTATATTTAGCTTATTTTTGCTATCGTTCCTTGTTCGGTGTTTCTGTGACATTTCTGGCTCTCGACTGTCAGCTGCGAGTCTACCTTGTTTATTCCACCTTAGATGGGCTATTCAATAAAATTATACTCTGTAATTTAGGAGAGAGAAGCTTTAAGAAGCGCAGATATTGCAGACTTGTCTGCATTCTCTCGCTCTCTCTGCAGCTGTTGAGCTCTTTGACCGATAACAATCTGACATTTCTTGTCAGAATTTTAATTAGAACAGCAATTTATCAGCGAGCTTTAGTACTCAATTTATTTTCTTAGTAGTAAGTACTAACCAAAGTAAAAATTCGATGCAAAATCCAGAACGAAAAAGTGACTACCTTGTTTTTGTTAAAATGAATAATGTTGCGTTACTTTTGTTAGCTGAATCATCAGTGTTAACGAAAGTATCTTTTTAATTATGTCAGAGCGTATCATATTCTTTATTCTTATCCTTATCATTTCTCTGGTTCCCAAACTTGTTCTTATCCTTATTCTTGTAAAACTTGTCCTACTCCTTATCAAAACTCTCGTTTTAATCCATATTCAAATTTCTTGTTCGAATCCCTTTCCTAATCCTTGTTTAGAAAACTTCTTGTTCCATTTTGACGTAGAATACGTCATTCTTTGAGCCTTTGGTGTGCCTAAAGTACTGATCGTACAATGTTGATGTTAGCACTTGTTGGTATGCTTGATCCTCACTGGGAGAAAAATTCATGTTTGAACTCTCTAACTTATATACATTTTACACAATTACATGAAATATTAAGCCAACATTTGATGTTTTTGTTTGCTTTAGTTTTCTACCTATTTATCGACGGTTTCCGGTTTTTTCGACGGTGAAGACAGCGCCATCTAGCGTGAAAACATAAATCTTATAATTAAAAAACAAAAAAGCATACTTTTGGGGGCATGTTGTTTTTAACAGAATCGCGTAGCCCAGTAATTCTGAGTAATTTTGAGGGGCATGCTTTTTTAACAGAATCTGTTATTGAAATGTCAAAATTCCGCAGCCAATTAAATATCCGGGCATATTATCGACAGTGAAATTTTGACATTTCGACTCTCCACATGGGTTGTTGAACTTGGTAGCATTGAGCAAATTTTGTTTGCGTGTTTAAGTTTTCTACCTATTTATCGACAGTTTCCGGTTTTATTGACAAAACCATAAATTTGTATGGGAGCCCCCCTAAGGAGTGGTCGGAGGGAATAGGTGTCAAAGGCAAAAATGTTCCTTTTGCAAAAGTAACGGGGGTCGGCCTGGTCCCACCAAATACACAGCATAACCTTCACAGCGTGAATATTCCACCAAGCCGAGGACATAGAAGCATGACCGGGTACACCGAGAAATAAGCCTTATGCAAAATTAACAAAAAACCTAGTATAATTTATAAGATGTATTTGGCAGTTTTCAGTCTCCTAAGTTTTTCGTCAAAACATCTAAGTTTTACATGTTTAACTTACCGATATTGATTTAGATAAATTAACTTAGTATTTTGTAATTTATACATTATGGCTTCGAGACAGTTTATGTTAGCGTGCTTGCTTAATCTGACGAACATAGTGTTCAAGTCCATACCATTTTGATAAAGTGTCAAAGTTTTCGATGGTTTGCCTACACTGTTGGTTAATATGAAAACAAATTTGAGGTTCAGGCCAAGTATGTTGACAACAAGACAACATGAAGACAAAGAAAGCAACAACCAACAACAACGACTCTGTATAAAGCAAATCACACAGCTTGACTAAACAGACTATTTCGTTGGCCGCTACATCAAATCATCAGTAGCCTTTGCATGACTTTCACTGTGATCCACTCAAGCTACTTAAGTTCTACTTATACTGCCAATATTCCGAGAAAGTTACACGGAATTTATTTTTGACAGAGAACGCTTAAATTAGTACCTGAGTTCTTAATTTAACCTAAGACTAACGACGCTCAACGTCCCTTGGCTTCAAATCATAAGGAACCCAAATCCCTTGCATTTGAATTATTTCCAACGCATGCAATCGCTTGGAAATGGCTAGGCTCCAATTGCTGAAGTAAGCTCTCTTGGGTTTGGCACGGATCCTTATCGAACAATGCCTCCAATTCAGCTTTTTCGAAAGTTTATGGCCATCCTTCACGCGGACGGTCGTCAACATCAAAATCACTGTCTTATCCATATAAGTATATCCAATATCTCAATGCGATATATCCATGGTGCGATGGTGCATTTAGGTAACATTAAGCCAATATTTTTTTTTAAGTGAAACTTCTTTAGCCCCGTTGTGATTTGAAATTCGATGAAACGAAAGCATCTAACGAAAAAGGAAATTTTAACAAGAGTACTAACAGTGGACACTAAAATTATCCCAGTGGCACTTAATTTTACAGATCAATAGCTACTACAACGTTTAAAATGCGTTTGAAATTCCTTTGTGTGCACAAACCAATTGGTACAGACCAAAAAAGTACTAAACCTATACTATAAGCAAACCACGCTTAGCTATGTACAGAAACCAGCATTTGTAACGTTGCAGTAGCTGTTGAACTGTCGGACAAATTTTGAGTCCAAAACTTAAATGGCGCTGCAAACACATTTAGCGCGTCTCCTCTTTGTGCGTGTACACAAACCGCATAATGTCTTTAATTTTTTGTCTATTTTTGTCGTTAGGATTACAAATCAGCCTATACTGGCGCTTACTACTTTTAACTGTAGCACCTAGACATTCGGAGTTATAATTCCATGTATAAAATGTGCATTTTGTGTTACTTAAGCAGCTTCCAACGCGTCTTTTACGACATGTTAAATTTTTTTTTTTTTAATTTTCGTATTTAAATTTGTTTTTTATATTTTTGGCATAAGGTTACTTTACTGTTGTGTCATAACTTTTCTCTTTGTAACTATACTCAGTGAATAAAAATTCCATGCAACGCTGATGCATTTTGGGAAAAGGCCATTTTTCAACTATTTTGGAAACATGCACAATAACGTTGTCACGGAAATATATTTTTTTTTATATACCTCCGAAAACGATGGCAAAATTGATTAAATTGGGCTTCGAATTGCTTACCCAAACACCGTATTCTCCAGATTTAGCCCCCAGCGACTTTTTCCTGTTTTCAGATCTCAAGAGAATGCTTGCTGGAAAGAAATTCAAGTCCAATGGTGAAGTAATCGCTAAAAGTGAGGTCCATTTTGGCGAGAAAGAGAAATCGTACTATAAAAGTGGTATCGAAAAGTTGGAAAATCGCTATACTCATTGTATCCCTCTCGAAGGCAACTTGTTGAATAATATAATCGAGTTTTATCAAAATTTTGTTTTTTTCGTACTTATCCAACGGACTTATTGAATGATCTGTTAAACGTTAATATCTGGGTTATTTAAAAATGTTAATGGTGGCCGTGACCGAATGTGTTGAGAAGTGCGTGGACCGCTCCATACCATTCAAGACCAGGTTCGAACCCCAGCTGACAAAGAAAATTTGTTCAGTTGAGTATAATTTGTCTGATCGGTCTTCACCTCCAAAGGTCAACAATGAAAAATCTCAGAAAGTAAATAAAACTAGTGGATCCAGTTCTCGGCAATTTGTCTACAAAAACATTTAATAGCACGCACAACACAATTCAAGGGCTGAAATAGCCAATTGGTTTTTTTTTTTTTTTTTTTTTTTTTTTGAGAACGTAAGGGGCCTACCCTGTCTTCAATAAAATGATTTCACTGTACGACTTAAAGCTAGCTTTGGTTTTTGAGATAATTGGACTTTGCTTTGACTTCGGAATGATTCTAAAATAGAATTTAAAACAAAAAGTAATTTCTCAATGAGAATAACAATAAATAAAGCATAAATAATGACAAACTTTTTAGATTTTATAATTTATGAAAAAATGTACAGTCAAACCTGTTTTTGTGTGGTAGGTAGTTACCGCAGAAAAACAAAACGGATGAAAAAAATATTTTCACAAACTTTATAAAGAGCTATAATAACTAATTTTTTACAAAATATCAAAGATAATTCGCATCAAAAAAAAAAATAAAAAAAGGTTAAAAAGAATGGCATAAAAAACACTGCACAAAAGTAGGTTTCACTGTATTAATTTCAGAAAATTCGCAATAAAGTGGATAGTGTCTACAATCAATCAAAATAGAAAAATCATTTTGTACACTGACAAAATTGGAACACTTAACTGACTCAAGAAAGCTCTTCTTTAAAAAATGTTATCCTCTGGCTCAAAAGTTTTGATGAGGAATATTTTTTGTTCTCTGGCTAAAAAAATTTGAGAGATATGAAACTTGTTCGCTCTCCCTACATAGAGGTAGATGTGTTTGTGTTAGTTGTCATAAATGTTCCACTTTTGCACTCCTCGTAGTTTCTCTCTATTTTAACCGTTATTTTAATATTGATCGGTATTTTAATAAAAGTTTTAATGCCAGTCAGTGTGAACGTCTTTGCTTGACAATCGATCAAAATGTTACCTTCCAATGAACGTGAAGTCTTAAATTTATTAGAAACGGGTGTTTCAATTAGAAATATTGCAAAAAAAAAACACAATATTAGCCATACAACGGTACAAAGGTTGAAAAAAAAAAAATACAAAATTACAATATCTAAGTCAAAATTTGGACACCAAAAAAATTGATGATCGAACTTGCCGCCATATTGCGACATTTGGCGACAAGCGATAATGGTGTTTGTCCGGCTGAAGCAGCAAAAACTCTTGGAGCTGAACCAAGTAAGTGGACTGTGCGTAGAAGTCTACACAGCACAAGTTTAAAAGCTGCAGATAAGAAGAAAAAAACATATACTTCACCAAAAAACTTAAAAATGTGGAAGAAATTCGTCGAACAGTATGAAAACTGGACTACATCAGACTGGGAAAAGGTAGTTAAAAAAGTGATGTTTCAAATTTTTTTTTTATCTAGATTTGTAATACTTTTGTAGGCTATATTGTCTGATGAGACTAAAATAAACTGTTTTGAGTCGGATGGACGATCGTGGTATTGGACTAGGGACCTCAGCGTATTGACACTAAACCAAGTCAAACAAACCATGAAATATGGTGGTGGATCTATCATGGTTTAGGGTTGTATAACGGTGAATGGCGTTGGACCCTTGATGATTTTTTTTTTTAAGCTTTGAACCAAGAATTTCAGATGGAATACCTATTCAGTCAAGTCTGCCTTGGTTCGAAATGGGGTGATAGATTAGTGGGAACGAAAGGGCAATTAAGTGAAACATGTTTAGGATGTTCTAAGCGTGGCGGAAAGCCAAAGAAATACGTGAATTTGAATCAGAGGCAAGGGTTATGCCTTTACCTCAGTGAATTCAAGTTATAAGGCAATCTCATCCAAAAACTTCTCTACCATCAACTACAACTTCATGTCGTAAATATTGATGAATTTTTAATTTCAGTTGATTAGAAATGAGTATAGAAAATTTAGAAAGGTGTAGAAGCGAAGGACCATGGTCTGGCCGGGAATCGACCCGGGACCTCTGCAGTCCAACTCGACTGCCGAGGCCGCCATGGCCTCGAAGGGAACATGAATAAAGAGCAGTACCTATCCATTCTACACAATAATTTGCCAGACGCTATAGAAAACACTGGTCTTTCGTCTGAAAAAGTGATTTTTCAGCACGATAATGACCCTAAACATACCGCTAAAATAGTGACAAAATGCCTACAGGATCAAAAGTTTTCGGTTTTAAAGTGGCCTCACGATCGAACCCTATCGAAAATTTTTGGTCATGTCAAGTCCAAATTGGCAAAATACGCTGAAGCCCCAAAAGGTGTTCATGAACTTTGGGTACGTGTATTTGACGTCTGGCAGGCAATTCTGGGTGAAATAGTATCAAATTATTGCAGTAACAGTCCTTCTCGCATCAAGCAACTTAAAGCAGCTAAAGGTTATTGGACAAAATATTAATATTTACTTTTTAATATGATTCTGTTGTTCAAGTCCAAAATTGGAACAGTTTTTATGTTACATGGAATGAATTCGTTAAATTTTTTATTTTTTTATAAAATGTTGAACTCTCATTTTTTTTTTTTTTTTTTTTTTGTATTTTCATCATAATAATGGTATAAAAAAAATAATATTTATAATAATCTCCTTTAAGGAGGACTCAAAATATCCGTTTTGTTTTTGTGAGATTTAAGTGATGTGTTCCATTTATGCTCGTCACTGTACGTAGATCTAATAAATAAATAAAAAAGTTGTTTTTTTGTGCTCAAACTCTTTTGAGAAAAGGAACTTATTATTCATCACGAAACTTGAGTTTTTCCAATTTATATTGAAATAAAAAAAGGAAAGTTTTATATGTTTACGTAAAAAAATTGCAAAGCTTAGGCTCATTGCAAAAAGCAAACATGAAAGAAAATCCATGAGTATCTTTAGAATTTTCAAATCATACTCTATGGGCGCCCTGTTGCTATGATACAGCCGCGTGTTAGCACCATTCACACTAGCGAGTACTAAATAAAATTTCCCTTTACTATGTACAGTACTAACAAAAAGCTTGACATTAAAGATTTCCCCATAACAACTGACTAGATAAACAACTAAAGAAGAAAACGAAAAAAGAAACCACCTGTCAAAATGCAAAGCATTTGACAGATGCACACAGCAGCGAAGTCGATTGTGCCCAAAGAAACTACCGACCGCTGAACCTTGTAGCCTCCCCACCCCCTCCCCATCAATCCAACAACCATCCAAAGCGAAATCAACACACACAGTGATTGAAAATCTTTTATAGCATAGGGGATGTTTTTGCGATTTTTGCCACTTTGGAGCTTCGGGGTGACGACGATTGGTGGCTATGGAGCATTTCCCGAAGAAACGCGTAGCCAGCAAGTTGTGAAAAATCAGCAGCTGCTGCAACAAAACCCAAACGATGTCAGAGTGAGGTGCGCTGTGGGGAAAAAAAGAATGAAGATAGAGTAAAGCAAACACGAGAGTTACAAAACGAGGAAAATCTTTTGTGAAAAATTTCATCAAGTTTTTCTCTTGTGTTTTATCCGAACATGCTGTGAATATGTATTAGAAAAAAAAAATATATTTAAATGAAATTTTTTTTTTAGAAAAATGCAATAAAATAAATAGTTTAATAAATGTTAAGTGAAGAATTGAAATGTAATTGAAAAAAAAAAATATTGCAATTGTATTAATAAATGTGTTAACTGCAAGAATAAAGAAAAAAAAAATATGTCAACGGAAAGCAATACGCCCGTGGATCCCAGGGTTCAGGTGAGTTGGAAAAGTTAATAGCCAAAATTTTGAAGTTTTCATGCACAATTTGCTGGTTTACCAAAAGGAAAACCAAGCGAAACTCAAAGAAAATTTAATTAACCGCAACATACTGACGGATACGTTTTGTATCTTTTTGCTTTTTTGTTGCTATTGTCTTTTAGATTTTTTGTTTTTTTCTGTTCTTATTTGAAGTGTGATAAAACAGTAGCGGATTTTGTTATATTTCCCTTTTTTTTTTCTTCATTTTTGGACATTTAATGATGTCATTAAAATAACGTAGGGTCATGTTGAAATATTTTGTTTATTTTCGCCAAATCTCACTACTTGACGTTCTAAGCAAACTTTATTTGATCTATAATTGTTTTTTTTTACTTTTATATATTTTCGTTAACTGTAAAAAGTTGTTTGCCTATAACTGCCTAAGAAACTGTTTTTTCGCCTTTACCCTTCCAGGTTGAACTGGAGAAACTGAACACGGCAACAGACAATATTAACAAGTTCGAGGTGGAACTTGATGTAAGTATTGATTTTTTTAAGGAATCCAAAATTTTTGCACACCTACACACCAACACAGACGCACACCTTGCCACCTAGCTAGTTATTACCTTTTACCCAACCATTTAATTCTTCACACCTAATTTTATTTTCATGCTCTTTAACTTTTTGTTCGTTTTTTGCTTTTAAATTTGGAAAAATTTACCTTTTTTATTGGCCACGCAAGCCATATTGGTTTTTTTTTTTATTTGTTTTTGGTTTTGTGTTTTTGAGTTGTTGTTATTTATTTTAAAAGCTCCATGGTTCCCCACTAAACTAGTTATATGTGCTACTTAATTGCATTTCCGTTTCCGTTATTTTAACTTTGGTGTTTTTTTTTTTTTGTATGGGTGCGTTAGTAAAACAAACTACATGACGCCCAACGGAAAAAATAGTACTTTTTTTAACAAAAAAAAAAAAGTAATAGTAATTTTCTTAAAAACAAAACAATTTTAATAACAAATATTGTTCGAAAATAACACTTAAAAATAATATCAATCAAATAAAAACCAATTCTGAATTGAATTTGTAAAGACACAAAAGGGCTAGTTCTATAAAAGCTAATTCTCTCCGAAACATTTATAACACCATTAAACATATGTTTGCACTCAAGAGAAAATCCAATATATTAAGAAAGAAGAGCTAAAAATAAAATATATCTTTAATCAGGTCAGAAACAATATTAAATTGCATTCTGGCTTTCCACTTTGTTATGCTTTTGTACTCAATCGCTGAGAATTTTTTTTTTTTTTTTAAGTAGAAGCTCTATACTCTTGTTTAATTAAAGTATAGAGTTTCGCTATGGTATCTCAAAATTTCGGCTGTAATCCTAACGACAGACATACGGACATACAAACAGACAGACGAACATTGATAAAGCGGCTCAATTTGTGATGCTGGTCAAACGGAGTGATAATCTCAATTCATACCTTCCGCACTACGCAGGGGGGGGGGGGGGGGGGGGGGGGAAATAATATGCAAAAAGGTGTTTGCTTCAACCCTTATATGATGAATTTCATGTAAAAATCGAGATGCATTGAACCCGACCACCTCAGATATCGATGAAATTTTGTTCATAGCTAAATTTGATTAATACAAACAAACCCTCATTTTTAGAAATGACTGTTTTGCGATTTTTTGGGCGTGGCACAGTGGGAAAGTTTTCGAAAAAACGCGAAAATGGTCGAAAAGGGCTCCATTTAAACTGCAATAACTCAGAATCGGCTGAACCGATTTCCATGATCTTGGTATCATTAAAAAGATATTTTAACAGGCTTTATGACACGTTTAAAAAATAAAAAAAATTACACTGTAAAAAATTTTATAACAAAAAGAAAATTTTACCTAACGAAAAAACGAAAAAGATCAAGGGTTTTTTTACAGTGTATTACTTTTTTAGAAAGGTTTATCCTTCACCTATAACATATCAAAAAATAAAAATGGGTTATTTTTTAGTTTTTTTTTATATAATTTTTTAAGTAGTGGCACTTCTAGTAATTGCCCATATATTTTTATATTGAAGCCACGAAAAATAGCCAAACATCTGTTATATTACTGAGAAGTGTTCAAATTTCAGTTATATTCAAAATATACTTATAATGTGCAAAGATTATTGATATAATATGCATAAAAGAAAATTATGTATGTATACAGGTAAAAAAAATAAACATTGTCCCAGAAAAATTATGAATATGTTTTAACCCCAAAAAGTTCTTGCGGCCGTACCAGCCCAAACCAATAAGTATACAGGTTTGTTTATTTTTTAAACGTGTCATAAAGCCTGTTAAAATATCTTTTTAATGATACCAAGATCATGGAAATCGGTTCAGCCGATTCTGAGTTATTGCAGATTAAATTGAGCTCTTTTCGACCATTTTCGCGTTTTTTCGAAAACTTTCCCACTGTGCCACGCCCAAAAAATCGCAAAACAGTCATTTCTAAAAATGAGGGTTTTTTTTGTATTGATCAAATTTAGCTATGAACAAAATTTCATCGATATCTGAGGTGGTCGGGTTCAAAATTTCAGTTTTATCAAGATTTTTAAATGAAATTCATCATATGTGATGTTTCGCAGGAAAAGGGACTTTATTTTCCCAGAATCAAAGTTCGTTTTTTGCATTTCTTAAAATCACATATTTTTTTGCATTTCTTAAAATGACATATTATTTTGAACAAAAAAGGCGTCTCAACAAAAGACAACAATCACCAAAAAATTTCAAAAATTAGCTTAATTATTGCATTTTGAAGATCTAGCATGCAAATTTCAAGTTTTGAGATATTGATGTTTAAAGTTTGACAATTAAAAGAGACCTTCACTTCCCCATTTATGGGTCGTTCATAAACTAAGTTACCGATTTTCAACTTTTTTTCACCCCACCCTCCCCCTTCGTTACTCTTCGTAGTGCATTTCAAAACCGCTCCCCTCCCCCATAAAGTAACGTAGTATATGAAATAAAAAAATGAATTGATTAAAAAATATTTGTAAATATATTAAATAAAATATATTTTATAATATATAATAAAAATATATTTAAAATATTATTACCTTGACTAGCTCTTAGTAGGTGTGCTATCATGACTAGATACTTTTAAAAAAAAATTTTAAAATCCATTATTTTCATCGATAAAATCTTTTCCATCTTCAATCCAAGAGACGATGCTATCAATCACTGAAATTGAAGAAGCTGGAAACTTTTTTGGCTCTTCGAAAAAGAATTCTTCAACGGACTCTATGTCGACCCATTCAAGTGTATTCTTATTTTTTATGCAAAGAAATTAGCCTGGTGTTTGAGAGAATACCCGTAAAGGCTGCACCTATGCAGAAACAAGTTCAGTATTTTTATAAATATGCTTCGTTAAAATTGTTTTATTTAAATAGTATGTACTTTTCATACCAATTAATTTTAAATTAAATAAAACTCACTTATGAGAATTCATTGATGTTTTTGAAGCGAAATACAAGCCGCAATACAAATATAGGACACAATCTTGAACTGATTTCAGGATTTCATTTTTTTCAAATTTTTTTTTATTTTTGGTCACGTTACTATATCTGAGACCCCCTCCCTCCCTACCGTTACTTATCGTAGTACATTTTAAAACCCCTCCACCCCCTAAATTGGTAACGTAATTTATGAAAGACCCCTTAAAGCACATGGTGGAAGATAAGGTTCTCTTTCTTTAACCCTCTAATGCATAATTTTTATTTTGCAAATTAAAAATAATACTTAGATGATTTTTATGTCACAAGACAAGAATTTGATATTAGTTTTTTGATACAACGTATAGTTTAGCTAAAAGTAAAAAAATAAAATAGTGCCAAAAGGCACTGCTATGCAGTTTACGTACCAACACTTGTAGCAACACAGTAACTTTTTATTGTAACTCCTTGACATAGAATGACATTATTTTCTGATTTCACATTATTTCAGCAAAACTTATAAAAAACTTTTTTAAAAATTTTATTTTGTATTTTTAGCATATATGGATCGTGGATTTGTATATTTTTCTTCTTCCAGGTTAGGTTAGGTTAGGTTAGCTTAGATTAGGTTAGGTTAGCTTAGGTTAGGTTAGGTTAGGTTATGTTAGGTTGAGGTGGCTGAGCCGACAAACGACTCGTACACTTAGGCCAGTGCAGGCCCGTTGTGATACCACATCATCTCTTTTGAACCTATGCGAGATTTCCTTCCTCAGCAAAACAGTTTAAACGGATGTTGAACTTTAGGATATGCTTGATTTTCAGGCATGAGACTTCGGTAAGTCCATTTAGGAAGGGATGTCCCAGAGTTGCTATTCTCCTTTTTGTTAGTGCTGGGCATTCGCAGAGGAAATGCTGAATATTTTCTACTTCTTCTTCACACTTGCAGCTTCTGCAAAAATCATTATATTTTAGTCCTAACAGAAGAGCATGCGTTCCGATTAGACAGTGACCCGTGAGGATTCCTAATATTAAATTGTCTAATTGAATGGTTATTGCCTGATTCATATGTTCAAAGTCTTTTTGGGCGGCAAGGCAACGTACTGTCTACGTTCACATTTTCAGAATTTTGGGTGTGGCCAGTGTTAAGCCCAAATTGGAAATACTTATATATACTTCTTCACTCTCAAAATTGTACCAGTTCCGCTCGACTCCATTGTTCTCTTCTTCCGTTAGTACTTCTTCTTCACTAATTTCGAAGCTTTCAACATCTGCCATGTTCAAAAATTCCACCATTTCTTTATCTGTCATACTTAATAAATTTGATCGTACTCTTCTCCAACCCTCCCTTTCTCCTAGATAAAATTAAAAAAAAAAATAATAATTCACAAAACAGTTTCTAAATGCTTAATGTAAACCGGTGCCTTTAGGCACATTAACTTTAAATGCTTGTTTTTAACTTATTAAATAAAAATTTTAAATTTCTAGTGACATTTTTTAAAGATAAAAAACAGTATGGATTTGTCAATTGTGACGTTCATATGTTAAGTAATAAAATTTGACTCCAAATATCGTCAAATACTAGAAAGGCATCTTCTTCTTATTACCTACGATTTTTGAGGGGCAGCTCAATGTTTCTTTTTTTTTAAACTTAGATACAGACCAAACGAATACTTCTGATGATTTATAAGTTGTTTTGCTAGAAATCAAAAAATCCATTGACATTAAAAAGTGATTTTCGCTGTATCACGAAAACAAGGTACGAACAACAAAAAAGAAACGATCGGAAGCACCACTTTCTTCCGAGTGACTCTCATGTCTTGCTTATCGTAGGTATGCTTTTTTGTGATACGGAATGAAGAGGTAATTGTCCAAGAAGGATATTCAAGCTACCGCTTTACAGACTGTAAATTTTAGACCTTATTTTAACTCTTCTATATTTGCTAATTGGTTGTCTATCACTTTCTGTCAGGATAGCTAAGTTTACCAAGATTTTCTCATAAGCATGAGTTTATATATATGTGGTAGTAACACACTGTTTTGTCATATTTTGTCTGCATCCACACATAGTCGTACATGTTTGTACTGCTTTGTTGGTCCTGCAGCAGCAGGCCATCATTCAACGCAAACATCACTCAAGACAAGTGCACTCGTTACCAGTTTTCAGCACTACAGCCGCTTTATTGCCTCAGCCTTCTTTCGCACTCAACATTCCCCCTCCCCTTCTCTCCCCATTTACCCTCTAACATTCTAATGCTGTTCATGGGCTTTAATGTAATATCTTTGGCAGCCAAGCTAGTTAGCTGATCCTAATCAACCTCTGATATTTACACATAGTATATAAATATTTAAAAATTGTTGCCTATTTTGCAGCGCTTACATATCCATGTACATATATAACGTATTGCAGCACGCTTTTAGGCGCAAAATTTATATTTATAACTTAATTGAGTGCTGCATGTGTCCACCCACACTTACTTGTGTAGGCAAGCGTATGTCGTCCATAGCCTACCTTCTCTCCCCCAGATATTATCATGCTTGGACTTTTAATCAAAGCCTACATATCTGCATCGACATCGTAATTAAATCTCAAGTAATTTTGATGGATTTAAGTGCTGCTCGTTGGAGCAAATAGCAGGAACTCTATTTAAATAACTATCTCTCTTTTAAATGGCAATAGCAATGTTAGGAAAAATCCTTAAATTGTGAAAGCTTATTATTATGTGGGTCACACAACATTGACCGATGTTAAAATCAGGAAAACGACAGAGATTTCAGAATTTTTATACAATCGTAATGATTTACAAATATTTAAATAGTTCAATATTTGAACCTGAAATATGTCAAAATTTCGATTAGCTCGTTTCTGTAACTTTTCTCACCGCAGTTCTCACCAGATTTTCTCACCATGACGTCATTTCGACGTCATTCTCACTTGCACTGTTTCTGTAATAAAATGAGATAAATGGGTGACTCGTCTCGAATCCAGAATGATAGAAACAAGATTACGCGCTCCGCAGTCCCGTTATCTAATGCTCTCTTTCTCAACTGAGTGCATGACGTCACACAGTACTTTTCTTGGACAAAAAACGTATGCAAATGTGCGATCTCTTAGGCAAATTGATGAAATTGGAAATAAATTCTTTCGAAAAAGTAAAGTAAAAATATCTACTCTTCTGTATAAAAATACATATGAATATTTTCGTATACGAAAAATATGAATTTTTTTAACTTTCAAGGTTTTTATCTCCTTAACTATTCGAGACTGACAAAATTTTATTGTACAAATGGGTTAAGGAGGTCCATATACATATTATAAAAATAAGAAAAAAAAATATTTAGGCGTGGGTGTGGGAGTAAAATTATTCTAAAGTCTGACAATATCACTTGTGACGTCATGCTCTCTCTCTCTCTCTCTCTCATTTGCGGAACGCGTAATCCGGTTTCTATCATTCTTGGTCTCGAATGTTTCAATTCAATTTTCCTAAGAATGCGACAGCCAAAGTGTTTCTGTAACTTAAAATATGTGACTCGAGTCGCTTGAAGTTCTCACTATGTTCTAACGTGGTGAGAAAATTTGTTGCTTCTTTGTGCCACAGCCATTTTTGGTGAAATATATACGAATATATTATTAACGCAATATTATATTTATTACAATGAACATATTTTTGAATATATAAAATAAAATATTTCATAAAGCGATTTATTCTATGATATGTATCATAACATAAACAACTGCATTAAAAGAATATTCGGATCCATGTGTGGATAAGGTTTGTGTATTTAATATCAATATTAGTAAGTAGAAGAACCACGCTCATTTTGACACAGAGGTCTCTGTAACTAACTCTGTCTTTCT
Organism: Pherbina coryleti; assembly: GCA_943735915.1. NCBI lineage: Eukaryota > Metazoa > Arthropoda > Insecta > Diptera > Sciomyzidae > Pherbina > Pherbina coryleti. The sequence goes on along the minus strand of OX030951.1, from coordinate 40,001,088 downwards.
CATCACGGATCACTATTTAGTCACTTATCAGTTACAGAAACATTAGCTTTCGCAAAATTGAGTATTTTAGAACGAAACAGTGTGACGTCAGAAAAAGTGACTATTTGTCGCAAAAGTTATAGAAACGAGCTACAGATGTCAAGAAAGATGGAGTTTCTGTAATTTCAGCCGAAGTAATTTTTTTTTTTCGAAAAAATTTAAATCCTGCAAGGATTTATAACCGTGAAAAATGATTTTCTCGCTTTTAAAAATACTTTTCAATATTGCGGCTGTCTGGGTCGAGGTAGTCGTATTTTTGACCGTTGGCCGGAAACGATAACTTACTAAATTTGAAAAGATATAATTTTTCAACAAATTATTGTTTTTTTTTTTGCTTGCAGCGACGTTATTTTCCGTCAGTTGGGCGTATGATTAAATGGTTGTGAACTGAAACTCATGGCAAACCAAGTGGACGACCTTTTTCATCTTCGATGGACTCATCAGTATAGGCGTATCCGTCTTTGGAAACGCTCAGTAAAAAGCGAGTGATGTCAATGCGAAATCGATTTGGAGTGTCTATTTCTTTGTTTGGCAATAAAATAGCTTAACTTTCAAATTGAGACTTTGACTAAAGATAGGCCACCACAACTTTTTTTCTACAATCGCCAACTTTTACCGATATTTGCCGCGGCATTATCATGCAAATCAACGCCACCCATGTTCCGATTGAATGTGTTTATTTATTGGTCTTACGATTTATTTGTTGATTTTCTTGGTCTTACGATCGTAACTGCGGGCACTTTTTATTGACTCAAAATGTTCGTAGATTGTGGCCATGGTCACGTTTTCATTGTTGGCCTATCGAATCAATAATATTTCGTTCGTTGTATCGAATTGATATTAAAAACCAAGAATCCTCTTACTAAAAACTTTAGAAAAAGTGATAGATAACCGTGTAAAAATCAATGTCCTTGAAATAATTCCCCTTACACCTCCGTAAGCATGCATGCAGGACAGCTAGATCAACAGCGACTGCACTATATCAACTGACAAATGTACTTCAGAAAACTGTAGATATGAACAAAAAAAAAAAAACGAAACTATAGTGAAAACCAGGCTATACAGTCATGGTTGCGCTCAACAAGCTACAGAGATTGGCTTGAGTGTGCATCACCGGAGCCACGCGAACATGTCCAACAGCATCCATGGAGTTTCTACTAGAACTAAATAGATAAACCTCTTCAAATTTACATTCAATCTCAGGCAAAGAGAGCGCTATTCTGAGAATGATTAGTGAAGATCTCGTAATTCGAAAGAAGTTCGATATTCTAGCGAGGCAACGTCCTGAAATAACAATACCGAGGGACGGAATGCATTCAAAATTTAGTTTCACTAAAAGATTCCAAACTAAACTAAGTAATAAAAAGGAATGGGAAGGCTTATCCGAAACCTATAAGATAAACCAGTACATGATAACATGGCACACTGATAAGATCAACTACTTCGAGCCCAAAGACAAGAACAGTAGCATATTCCATGCGGAAATATACGCGATAGATAGGTGCGTATACTTTAACCTAAAATGTAAATAGCGGAACCAAAACATAGCTATCCTATCCGGGATACAGAGGTGTAAAGGAGACTGAAATTGCTGAAGAACTCGCAAAGAAAGGAGCATCAACTCCGGGACCGGAACCATTCTTCAATAAGAAAGAGGAAGTATAGGGTGTTTTTTTTAGGGGTTTGTTTTTCGAATAGAGATAAAACACAAGAAAATCGTTTTAATGTCCATCAATTTGGCTTTATTGGAAGGATAATTTTATGCCATTAATGTTTAAATATGATATCCACTTCAATGCAATAATTCCAATAAAATAATGAATGTTTATCATATTCTTAAAGAATGTCCAAAATCCAAGCTACCTGAACCTTTAGAAACAATTCTTGACTGCACAAAAATATCTACACTTACAAAAATTAATCAATCTCTGAACAAACATAGCATTACAAACATATAATTATTCATAAATCTAATTAGTTATACTTTTCACGCAATATGGTCTAGCTACCCTGCGTATATTTCTACATATATTTATTAAATTTATATTTATTAAATATATCATCAATAATAATAATAATGATTTCGGGCATGTGGCCGCCGCGGCTGGCTCGAATAAAGCCAATTCTACAGGTCCAATTTTCAACCACTTTTTCGACCATATGGGGCCTAATGTCGGCAATAACGCCACGAATGTTGGCCTCCAAGTCCCCTAACGTTTCTGGTTTGTTGGCGTAGACGAGCGACTTCACATATCCCCAAAGAAAATAATCCAATGGTGTCAAATCACACGATCTTGGTGGCCAATTGACAGGTCCATTCCGCGAAATTATGCGCTCATCGAATGTTTTCTTCAATAAATCGATTGTGACGTGCGCTGTGTGGCATGTAGCGCCGTCTTGTTGGAACCACAACTCATCCACATTCATGCCATCCAATTCGGGAACAAAATAGTCGGTTATCATGGCTCTATACCGGTTTCCATTAACGGTAACTGACTCTCCAGCATTATTTCGGAAGAAGTATGGCCCAATGACTCCACCAGCCCATAGAGCACACCAAACAGTCAGTTTTTGTGGATGTAATGGCGTCTCAAGGATCTCATGTGGATTCTCTTCACTCCATATGCGGCAATTTTGCTTGTTGACGTAGCCATTCAACCAAAAATGAGCCTCATCTCTGAACAAAATTTTGCGATGAAAATCAGCATCGAGATCAATCTCATTTTCGGCCCATTTGCAAGCGTTGTTCTTTTGTCAACCTGTTCATGATGAAATGGCAAACCAAACTGAACATAAATGACATTAGAGTTGCCAGATTTGACCACAAAATGCCAGTTTTATCTCTATTCGAAAAACAAACCCCTAAAAAAACACCCTTAATAACAAAGAGGAACATACTGCGCAAATCTACCAGGGTTAAAGTACTCTAAACTTCTACTCTTAGGGACATATGACCTTAAGAGATTCAAATCATCCATGAAGCTTACAAAGAATGATCTAAGAATCATTACAGGACTGCTAACATGTCACTGTAGGTTGAACTATCACCTTACAAAACTGGGAATTCTAAGTGATGGCACATGTAGGTTTTGCATGGCTAAGAATCTGCTATGCACATCCTAAGACAATGCCCCGCACTTGTTCAAACACGAAAGAAATTCTCTGGGTTACATAATATCAGATAACTCTTTAAAATTAAGAGATATAGGACATGTACTAACATTTATCTCAGAGATTAGACTAAAAAAAGTTCTTTAGGTCCATAAAGGGGCGAAATAGATCTTTAGGTTGCAGTGCATATTCCAATTGGAAAGATTGGCACTATAAGTTAGACTTAAGTAACTGAGTGGATCACAGTGCGAGTCATGCAAGACTACTGATGATTCGGTGTAGCGGCCAACGAAACAATCTGTCTAGTCTGTTGTATGATTCGCTCTATACAGAGCTGTTGTTGTTGTTAGTTGTTTTCTTCATAAAATACTTGGCATGAATTTCCTTATCATTCCACACATGTTTTTTTTTTTATTTTAATTTAATTTAATTAAAAAAGGTCTAAAAAATATGTTTATTTCAAGTCCAGTGTGCATCATGTAAAAACGAACCAATCGCGGTGGGTGGTACTTATTTTAAAAGTCAATGAATTGGGCTTTATTTTGATACCTTACCCATCGCGATACTTTGCATAGAAGGTGAGATAGAATAGGTGAAATTGTGGCCTAAAATAAGTTAAGAACAGTACTACTCGTACAAAATCGTTAATATCATTATCTCATATCAAATATCCCATATCGAATATCAATACCACAGTTCGATATCCAATTGTTCACATGTTTCTTCTTTGCAGGAGGCAAAATGCGAGTTCAAAAAAATACTGGCGGAGAGTGTGGTGCGCATTAAGCAATCCGCGCATAAATTGGGCAACTCCATAGAGGCTGCTAAGCCGTACTACGAGTCACGCATCTATGCAGCACAGGTAAGTGTAACCCTTGAATAGGATATCCTTTATCGTCGGCTACAAGGAAAACTGACCTACGAAAATTTTTGATGCAGTATAATGCAGAAAGTCATTCAAAAATTTCTGGTAACATTGAATATCTTATATTTCGGCTACAAATATCCCTTTGATCCTTTCAAAGACCAAATTTAAAAGGAAACACACGAACCTTCGTAACAATAAAAGGTTTGTTTTGCTTTTTCTCACGAACTGTAAATGTTTTTTCATTTGATCAGTTTTCCTCGTAAGCCGACGATGTAAGTCAATACGTTTTACTCCTCTCTACCAAATCTCATTTCAGCTAACGAAAGAGACGCAACAGGCAGCAACTAACTATGAAAAAGCCAAATCCATTCATGCTGCTGCCAAAGAAATGGTTTATTTGGCCGAGCAAGGTCTGGGTGAAAAGTCCACACTCGATACAGCTTGTCAGGAGATGTTGAGTCATGCGGCCGGTGAGTTTGTTCGGACTGAAAGGTGGAAATTTCCATATTACATCGATTATTGGTCTATTGCTAGGCAAGGTTAATCAATCTCAGCTGGAAGTGACGGATGCTCGTAACTCTTTAAAAATGTGTCAACTTAAGCTGGAGGTGGCCAATAATCGGGTGGGCAAACTACAGAGTCAGCTAAGGGCGGCAATTAGAGCTTCCAGGTGAGAGAAAGTATACAAATTTTTATTGGAAAAAGATGGGCGGGGCTGTACATTTTTTAAGGACCAATATGTATTAGCCTGGACTCAAATATGAACTGATAAAAATTTAAAGTCGTTGGTGTCCTAGTTTGATTCCTACAGGATGTTGTCTATAGGCAACATTGGGGGGTGGTTGGACAAACTAAACACTTTGTTCAGGTTTTTTTTTTTAAATAACTCTCATACCTATTTTTATTTATTTTGTTTACTTGGGTTTACAATAAAACAATCATTTTAATGTTTTTAAACACTTTTTGTGAAAACACTTTTTGAAAAACTATGTTGATCTTGACTTTGACAATTTCACTCTACGGAGAACGACTACTAAATGAACACGAGCACAGCTTACAATAGAACAAACAGCTGTTAGTTTGCACAACTCATGCATAAAACCCCAGGTCAAAAAAATTCAAATATGCGGGACTAGAAGCAAGTACATGAGAGTGTTAAAGAGTAGCACGAGCTTAACAAAAACCACTAACAAGCCATATGCCAAGCTTTCAAATGCTTCCTCTCTTTTGCTGTAGCATTTCAAAATAACTACTGTAGTGAAGAGAAACCATAGTAAATTCAACCATCCGATCTTTAGTACTAAACTGAAGTTAAACACGCACGATATTTTTTTCACAATCCTTACAGCAAAACTTTTGTCTTTACGTCATTGTCGCTCATCGGTTTGTGCACTTCAGCACTTATAGCCCGAACACAATACGCGCGACGAACGGCGAGCAACACGTCTCCAATCTGTCGTTGTAGAGAAATGTTGAGCGACTTGATTATAATACACGCGACACCAGCAAACTTCAGCAGCATGTATAGTACACAAAAAACAATGGCTGTTTTCAGCCGACTCAACAGTTGCCGTTTAGAATAACAACACAATTAGAGCTGAAAAAGAAATCCATTCAATTTCATTTTATTTTCAAAAAGTTGAATGAGTGAATAACGAACTAAGAATCTATTCAATGAATGCAATGAATTCAATGAATTCATTTATAAATAAAAATGTTATTTCACATTCCAATTTAAAAAATTTATTAATTATTCGTTAAATTTATATCAATTAATTAATAAAAAAATCAATAATAACTAAGAAATTAGTAATGAATAATGAATAACAAATGAACAATGAATAAAAAAATTAATAACGATTAAAATATAATAATATTAAAAAACAATTGCAAATTCTAAAATTCTTTTTGAATTGCATTCTATGTGTATAGTTTTTATATGAATAAAAAATTGAAAAATTGACAACAAAAATGATTTATTGAAATGAATAATTAATCAAGTTTTTAAAATTAAATGTGAAATAAAATTTTATTTATAAATCAATTTTGCATTAATTTATGGATTTTTATGTCGATATTCAGTTGTACTTATTCTGAATATGAATGCAGACTTAACAACTATGAATAGAGTTCAAACGAAACATCCCTCACTACCATCGCTACCATAAATTTCACAACAGTTTAGTTTGCTGCATACGACCAGTAATAACCAATGTAAACAATGGCGGAAACTTGCTTTTGCTGCCTGTCAAATTAAAATTTAACTGAAGCCGACGGCAATATCGCGCGACAATGTTGAGCGACAAGTCTCCAAAATACGTCCCATAAGAAATACATGTAAAAAAAAAGTGACAATTGGCGCTGCCGCTCGTCGCGCGTATTGTGTTTGGGCTATTACTCTAATGCGATAGTAACAAACAGCTCTCAAAATATAAAAAGTTTTTAATTTGAAACTGTTAACTTAAGCTTAACTTTTAACTTAACTGTTAACTTAAATTAAGCTTCTTATAGAACAATGAAATACAGTATACTGACTATATTAGTACTGTACTTTATATTACTGTACTTCAGTAGTACTATACAGTAATGTAAGTGTAACAAAAATAAGGTTTTATGCACCTCATTAATCTGTACCTAGTAGAACAGTTTGCTGTTTATAGTAGTTTTCTCTTCTGGGAAAGACCTCCAAAAATACGTTTTAAATCTCTGATAAGACTCCATCAAGACCGGGCGCTATGCTGTATTTCCGCGTACTCGGAATTATCTTAAATTTGTGGTTTCTTAACCCTTTGACGACCGCTCCTGAGCCGCTGGAAAATTCGTTAATCCAACAACGAATTCGTGTTGAGCGACTCCAAATTACTAGACAAAAGTGTCGTAAAAAACAATTGTTTTTACCTGCAGAAGTGTGAAAAATCATGGGACATATGTCAACGGTAAATATGTATACCACTATTTTCTCTCGTTGACAGTATGAGAACGAAAAGTTTGAGGTTGAATTTTGGTTTACTTCATGAGAAGTCGTTGTTTTTAATCTGTTTTTAAAGTTTACCAATGAAAGTTTAAAAATAATCTTTGCAATGATGGTACTTTGACCTCTATATAACTATTGGTTTAGGAGATATTTCCAAAATATTTAAAAAGATTGTTAAAAAAACCCCAAAAATTCTATCATAATATCTGGACTTCTACGTATATTTGCTACGGTGTAATGTTTGACATCCAATGAAAGGTTGAAAAGTAACCTTTCCAATGGTGGTACTTTGACCTCTTTACGACTATTCAAAATATCACAAAATAGGTTAAATTTTCCAAAAAATCGGATCTTTCATTTGATGCAAAACAAAACTCCGTAGCAAGAAAATTGTTGGGATTTTTAAGGAATTTTTGACCTATTTTGGAAATATCTTTTGGACCAATAGTCATAGAGTGACCACCATTAGAAAGAAAATTACACTTTTGAGTTTTTGTTTTTATTTCAGTATTACTACGAATACGATCACAAATCAAAAACCAAATTCTACTTGCGTCTTTTCTGCGATCGCTTTGATTTGAGTGTGCACAATCAGTAGCGGATCTAGGATTCACCAGAGGGGGGAAGAACTGAGCTAACAGTTTTATAGTCAAAGGGGGAGGCTGAAACGCCTTTTAGCTCTTTTTTCAATTTTTTTTTTCCCAACAAACAATTTTTTTTTCCTGTGGTTACAACAAAATTTCTACTTCGAATAATGATTCCTTTTCTATATCTGCATTGGAAGTCCGCGGGCAACTGGCTACTCAAATGATCAACCGCTGTTGTGTTGTTGTAAGACAGGTACCTAAGAGATTTAAACTTGCGGATATCACTTCCCTGTCCGATAATTCTGCAAAAATTAAACGGGACGTAAGGATGTATTTTCTGCTAAAACAACACAAAGGCCATCGAATAAATACTATTTGTGCCTTTTGCAAAAAATCATTTTGCTTCGCCAATGATCGAAATACATAACTTCAAATTTCATCATAAGAAAATGAAAATTCAATGCATTGATCAAAAATGCAAACAAATTTATTTTTATTTCAAATAAATCAACTTTTCAACAAAATTAAATATGTCTTAGATTTTTACCGTTGACGACCATTGGGACATATAGGTCCCGTCAGATTTGGTGGTCGCGTAGATAGCCCAAGTAGACTATATTTTTTTGCTATTTTTTGTTAAAAAGTGGAAGGTTTCCCGCAAATTCCCCAAAATTTTTTTTACCTATAGCTCCTCCTACCCCCAAAATATTGCAGCAAGAAGAAGGGGAGAAAAAGTAAAGATTTTTGGACATTGGGGTGGTCTGGTAGGCAAAGGGATGAATCTACCCTTGAAAATTAACTACTTTCTGGAAGCCACATTCATTCCCTGTTGAATGATACCTTGTAAAGAAAAATCGTTTGCATAGTTTTTCCAGGAAAAATTCAAAAGTAAAAGGGTCACCGGTGTCCCAATGGTCGTCAAAGGGTTAAAAAAAAAGCCTGGACGCAGACCATTCGTTTGAGATTCCACGATTTCTTCTTTAATTTCATGTATGGGAAAAAGGATATTTACGATCATATTTGTTACGTCTGCCTTGAGCTCGATTATGTTGCTTTGATACCAGCTTTTACTTAACAATCGTGATTCAAACACCCGAAGGGGCATTATTCCTATCATTTCGGAACTCCTCCTTTTGCTTTTGTCAGAACTTATGTTTTCGGAAATTATCTTGCAAGTTCGGGGTCTTCTCTTTTTTTTTTCTTTCTTTATTTCCTTAGTGAAAATGAACACATCGCTCATGTCACCGGGAGTAAATAAAGTTTCTCCATACTTTTCTTTCAAGGGCATTTCGTCGAATTTCTTTCCACGAAGCAAACTCTTGTGTACTGCGTGAATAGATCGCATCCACGTGGTGCAAGGGCGGCCAGATCTACGAAAACCTCCAGGATTCCATTCAAAGGACATTAACACGATATTTCAAACTTCCTTTTCGAAGCACGTGGCTTATCCGTTGCCATTTTCTTCCCCTCCTCACGATTTTCAGTGATTCACTTGCAGTTATGCTAAGTAAATCTTTGTTTGAGATAGTTCTTGGCCAGATGATTTTGCAGGCAAATCTTCTAGCCGTGGAGAGAAAAATTGTTTTGATGCTCGAGCTTGATTCTGAGATTTGCGTGGAGTGAAAGAGTGAATGAAGAACATATCTTTTTCATTTCATGAAATACATGGCAATCTTTTTCGCTCCTCCATCTCTTTTCTTAAGCTTTGAACCAAGGATTTCAGGTGTAATACCCATTCAGTCAAGTCCTCCTTGGTTCGAAATGGGCTGATAGAATACTGGAGAAAAGGGGCAATCAAGCGAAGCATGAGTAGGATGTTCTGAAGGTGCTGAAACTCCATAGAAACATGTGAATTTGCATTTGAGGCAAGTTTTATGCCTCTCCCTTGGTCAGTTATAAGGCACTCTCATCCACAAACTTCTCTTCCACCAACTATAACTTCAAGTCGTAAATATTGATGATTTTTCAATTTCAGTTGATTAGAAATGATGAAAGAAATACAGAAATGTTAAAGCGTAGCACCATGGTCTGAGAGACACTTGAACCCGGGACCTCTGGTGTGGCAGTCAACCGCGCTACATACTCGACTTCTGAGGCCACTAATATTTAAATAGATAACAGCGGTATTTCTCGCAAGATAGTCCAGTTTTTAATACATTCCAAGTGTATAACAAATACGTAGTATATCTCATTTAGGTAGGTCATTTAACTTTTGATGGAATCGACATCGTTGGCCTCAGTGTTATTTGGTCTTCGACAATACATCGTATATTGATATTAAACGACTGGTTAGTTTTTCCTTTGCTGATTTCCTTTGGTAAAACAAGGTTTTTTATTGATATAACAGACTATTAAAACGTATTAAAATGTTTTAATGACAACTAGAGATTTTTTCCTATCGTTGACTTCGGGTGAAGATTTCATACCTCTTTCTGCTAACAGCTCAAGGGTATAAAGACACAACGAGGACATTCACGTATACATCTTCCACAATTTTTCTATTTATTTGGAAAAAGCTTTTAGGTCCTAATGGCTTCTCTTTTGGTATTAACTCTCTTCCACCCAAATGGAATTTGGTTCGATTTAATTTGATTTTTCCATTTTCAATAATTTTTTTGTTCTTTTAATTACATTTTAATTTAATTAATTTTATGTTCAAAACCTCATTATTTTCTTTTAGTTACAATATTCGAAGAAATCTTCTTTTAATGAATATTTTGGCCTACCAACACGATTTACAAAACTCGTAAGCACTTAACTTAAATTTAATCTCAGCATCCTCTTTTATAATATTACCTTAAACTGACCTTTAAATATTTTTTTTTTTTAGACCCTACTACGAGACCCGCGCCAATTACAACGGTATACTTAAGGCCCAGAAGGAGAAGATAACGACGCTGGAGGGCAAAGTATCGGAATCGAAACTAACCTATAATGAGGCGTTGAAGAACCTCGAGCAGATATCTGAGGAGATCCACCGTCAGCGACAGCATCAGAAAAATCTACTTAACTATGGTGCCACGCTAGCCGCCCAAGCGGAACTACAAGCGGCGCATCAAACGGCCAACTACAACCACTTTCCCTGCAACATTGATTCCACAGACGAGTATCTGGTTATGCCTGACAAGCTCAGCACGCATTCGAGTCCCGTGCGTCAGCGACGCCATGACGAACACGAATGCCCACATCTGCTGCAGGATTTTGAAGCTGTGCTCACTTTTCCAGAGCGTCGCTGCGACATTGGCCTTATGACCAAATCGGCCAGCACCAGCGCCAGCGACAGTCTCATTGCACAGGCGCAGCTACATGGACCCTACGAGCTTAAGCCATTCAGTGTAGGTGGCACATCATCCTGTGATGGTGCCAGTTCCAGCACTGGCCCATGCAACGATGCCGATGACATTGAGCAATGGACCGAAATACGACTATCGCATTCCGAGAGCACGAGTTCAAGCTATTCGAATCAATCTTTGCTGCGCGAGGATTCAACAAATGCTGTTGCGGATGATGTGCGCTCACATGGTAGTTCCTCGTCCTCTTCCTCCGATGAGCCGCGCCGCAAGGTAACCTGCACTACCATCTTTCAAGACGAGCATCTTAACAAGAAACAGAGTCTCAGCCAGTGGCTTTCACGCTCCAACAGCTTTAAGGCCAACACTGGCCGTCGTCAGAGTCTCGATTTGTTAATCGATGCTGGCGACAAGGTGAAGGACGTTTTCTCGTTCGGCTTTCAGCGTGTTGGCAAGTCGCTGGAACGACGTAATAGTGAGTCGGAAATGCCACCCGATGATGCAGTTGGGCTGCCGTTAGTGACAGCAAACTCAACGACTGCAAACAACACGACGACTGCGACATCAGCGGGCGATTTTTTCCTATTTTCAAGGTCAGTAGGCGTGGCAGGTGGAGGTGCCGTTGACGCTAATGCGGCAAGTAAGAGTAAAGCTTTGCAAAAAAAGACGGGACTCGGCTTGCTGGGCACCTTACAGAATCGCTTCACAAAATTGATTTGAACTAACTCAAAATCCCCAAAAAGAATTATATTTAGAATTTTTTTAAAAATCCAAAAAAAACACACACTACTATAGAAAACTCGGCACTAACTAATCTAGTACAAATTTTCATTAAAACTAAATAAAACAAAAAAAAAACTAAAACTATTTTAAAAAATAAACCCACCCAAATTTTCAGGTCGTCAGAGCCGAAGGAATTGCTCTCGGATGAGCAGGTGGAGAATTTATTATTGAATCATAGCGTTGATGAGAATGGTTTAATAATAGTGGAGGAGCTGAAGTCGCCATTGCAGCAACAGCAGCAGCAGCAGGTACAGCAGCAGCAACAGCAGCATCAACAACAGCCAACACCAGCAATATTCCTTTAAACATAAACAACAAACAAATAAGCACAAACATTAAAGCAAACATTGAAACATATCAAGCGAAGATTGGGACAGATTTAAACAGATTTGGACAGCAGCAGAGTGTTAAAGCAACATAGCGACTGAAATATCCCAAGCAAATGCTAAATTAAAAGCAATATAATTTGAGAAATTCGTACTTAAGTGATTGGAATAGCGTACAAAACCGGGATAAAAAAAGGAATTTGCTAACTGAGAGGATGGATGGCGCAGCGGACAGAAATGGGCAGTGAGCATAAGAAAATTACTCGACTCGATATTAGAAGTCACACAAAAGTATCCACTTTCACTAACACAAAAATATGCTCGTTAACTACTACATTCATACAGCTACAGGTGCATGCATGGCTTTAAGAGTACAGTAACATAAAATAAAAAAGCAACATTTTGCCATTAAAGAAGTTTTTAAGCATGTACTTCTTATGCACAGAATTTTTAATAGCAGCATTTGTGATTTTTTTTTTTTTTTTTATTAATTTCATGATGTGACAGACGTTCAATAGTGGGCAGTTATTTCAAATTATTTGTATTTAAAGTTATGCACACATTTTTTTTATATTCTATATTTTTATTTAAGTGATACGCCTTGTTCTTCAAATCAAGCAGATTTTTCTTTTACAACACTTTGCACAGTGCAGCAAAATTTCAATTTCGGCTTTTCAATGGTTTCCGTATAATTTGGGGACCCTGATAGCCAATCTGTTGATATTTTCTATCCCTCACATCAAATTTGAACGATGTATAATTTGGGGATCCTGATAGCCAATCTGTTGTACCTTTCTCTCCATCACTCCGAAACTGAATGAAGTATAATTTGCGGACCCTGATATTCCATCTGATTACCATATCTCTCTATCACTTCTGAACTGTAGAGAGCATGGTGTAATTAACAAGGTGGTAGTGAATTTTCAACCTCTCTCACAAAAATGAACTCTCGATCTGTCAAAAACAGCTGCTTGCATATTTTAAGTGAAACCATAGCAAAGAAATGTGTGATATTTGTGCTTATTGTGAAATTTTATTGGATTGATTATAAACGTGCAACAAACATGGATAAGAATAAAAAATTGCGCTGGTTCGCGTTGTAAATAAAGCAGTTATTAGCCAGTAAAAAGCAACAAATATTAAACTTAACCTCAAATTGATTAAACTACTTCTGCGGCAGCTCAAGATAAAGAGCTGGATTCTTGAAGCATTATGTACCACCTCGTACGGATTGTAATACAGCTTTCGTAAATTTCCTCGAAGATTTTAATAGGATCAGCTTATTGCTGCTATTGGTATTGTGGAACGAGATGGCCAGATACAGTTTTTTCAATGATTTTTATGTAAATCCAACAAAACTACATATAATTGCAGTTTATTACGTATTAGCTAGAACTACCACAAGCAAGCAAATAAAAAAAAAATGATTTGACACTTACCAACAGGTCCTCTCTTTATGTAACAATTTTTTGACAGATTCAGCAAAATTGAGTCTGTGGTGAAAAATTCACTACCACCTTGTTAATTACATCATGGTAGAGAGTATAATTTTGGAGCCCTGTTAACGAGTCTAAAGTTATCTTTCTCTATTTCATTTGAACTTTACCTCAGTCGATTCAGGCTGTAAAGCAATCTCACCACAAACTTCTCTTACATCAACTACAACTCTAAAGTCGAAAATTTTGATGAATTTTCAATTTCAGTTGATTAGAAATGAGGAAAGAAATGCCAAAAGGTTAAAGGGTAGGACCATGGTCTGAGCTAGATTCGAAACCGAATCCTTTGCGGTGCCAGTGAAGCGTGTTACCTAACAGTCATAGCTTTGTAACACGTCATAGTCATTTTTATAATCATAGAAAAATATACATATGTATCTTGACGATACATTGAAGACGTTTGTAGACGAAAGGTCCGTCAGTTGGAATTAATAGATTCCTTGGAATTCAAACAATGTATAGGCTCAGTTCCTTGATCTGTAAGAATTATAGCTTCTAGCACTTTTGGAAGAGTTCGTTAATTCGAAGATTGATTCCGTTGCAAAGATGTGGAGATTATAAGTTAGAAAGGATAAATTTATGAACTCCTATTTTAATGGAAAGAGAATGGTAATGACAGTCTTGGAGGATTTGCCGAATTAAAGTTTTAAACTAAATTAGAATACTGGAGTACCTTTTACACAACTGGTAGTGTTTGCAAAAATCTCCCTAAAATACCATTGTCTGTAAGTACCACCCATTATCTCATTTAATGTGTCGTGATTAAGGTTTTATAACGGTAGCTTGAATGTTGAATGGGCCATTTTCCCAGCAGCCAGCAAAATTGTCGCTATACGGGACGAAACTATGGCTTTTGCAATATTTTCACAACTCATATTTTGTTAGGTTGTAAATCAGTGCAACTTCACGCCAATCAATGCAGATGCACTCGCGACACTGAAATACCACTGCCACCAAGGTACTCCCTGAAAGACTATTGCACAATAGGCAAAAGGTTCCAAGAGTAAAAACCGCTTCAATACCATTGACACCCGCCAAATAACCAGGAAGTATAATTTATACTCGACTGTGACTATTTGTTACTAAATTGTACATGGCTTGGCTAAATAAACAGTTGTCATTAAAATCTATGTATAAAATACTGTTGTCACTACTTCTTCTCCTGTAACGCACCTTCGTTAGCATATCTTCGTGTGAAAACTTGAAAGAGTAGCCACAGATATCACTTGGTACCCTATAGCCAAAAAAGCAATATTTAAATATTGAATCCTTTTAAAGTTTCTCCAAATTCGAAGATATCAGAAATTGAAACACCAGAGTCGAGGCCAACAATATTTCAGCGGTTTTCTCAGTGGATGACTATTTCCCTGAATGAATGACAATTAGGTAAAGAGGGAGCAACCCACCCTACACCTGAAACCATCCTCCTATATCCTGGCTTTGGACAAGCTGGAAATTTCCAGGCGAAATTAATTTTACCTGTACCATCAAAAATCATTTAAAAGAGTATATTGACTAGATGTACCTATTAAAGTTTCTGACTCTTTAAAGCAAGTCAGTTAAGTTTTTAAAAAATTCAGATGTTCACTGAAATGATTTTTTATTGATGATATGATAGATACTTCTTTCAAGTAATTTTCACTAATATTTTCTTATAGATACGCCTGACTCCCCAATTCCGGTGCCAAAATTAAATAGAATGTAAAAAATTCTTTCGATTTGTATATTTTGTTTTGGTCTGAACCAGTTTTGGAGTCCCCAGAATTGCATTTTTAAGCATTTTTTAGTCCCCCGAATTGCATTTTTGAGCAGATTATTTTTTGAAAAATGGGTTTTCAAACTTTGGGCTGGGCTTTGAAAATTTTTTTTAAAATCTGTTGCGGGAGTATTAGATGTAATAGAGAGAAATTAACCTCAGATTCATGATCAGCAATTCCGAATTATTCTGAAATCATGGAAATCTACAATTTATTACTAATTTAGTTTGCTGCACTGTGTTATTTTTTCAAGAATGCGCCTTATTTTCATTTTGACTGTTGCTGTTAAGTCAACAATAAAACCACGCTTCTTTTAAATTTATTAATGGTGTTAAAAATTCAAAAATTTAATGCATCATCTAATATACTAATAGTTTATATACGATTTTGATAATACGACTTATTGTAGAGTATAACAGAAATAAAATTATTTACATATATTATATTTCTAAGCATTGTATTTTCTGTGTGGAAGCTGCAATAAATATAACTAAATATATATGTTAACTACTTGAAAATTTATAGCGCAACTAGTCAAGAAAAAAAAAAGAAAAAAGAAAAATAAAAAAAAAGGAAAAGAAAGCAGTTGAAATGCGCGTGATTTTAGCTTAATTTAAAAAAAAAATATACTTAACATTAACAATTATTATAAATAAAAAATTAATGTTAACTAAGTGTTATGACAAAATTATAGCATATACAATAAAAGAAAAAAAAAACAACAAAAATTAACTCAAAAACTGTTGGAGTTCGTTTAGTGTTAATTCAATATTATACGGTACCTACCTACATACAAAATAGAAAAGGAAAAATTAATGAAATAAATGAAAATTAAATTCAAAATTATCAATTCGTTTTTATTAAAATTTGGAGAGTTTCACTCATGCTATTGAAGATTGGTAGGCAATGGTTTAGTAACATTTAATGATCATAAAACTAGTAAGAAATTATATTTGACTGGGCCGAAGTTAAAATGCTCCCACGGCCGAACCAAAGTATATAATCAAAGTTTTAACCCTTCCATACATAATGTTGCCTAAAGCCAACATTGTACTTATAGGCTTCATTTTTTATTTCCGCTATTTTAATTTTTTTGACCTGCGGTTTTAATATAACTATTAACAAACTAATAACTATTTGTTCTTTTGTAAGCTGTGCGTTTGTTTATTTAATAGCCGTTCTCCGTAGAGTGGAATTGTCAAAATCAAGATCAAGATCAAGATCGTTTCGCGAAAAGTGTTTTTTTACACAAAGTGTTTAAAAACATTGAAATAATTGTTTTATTGTAATACTAAGTAAACAAAATTAATAAATAAAGGCAAGAGAATTATTTTAAAAAACAAAACATGAAAAAGTGTTTAGTTTGTACAAACACTCCCCAATTTTGCCTATGGATAACATCCTGTAAGAAACGAACCAGGACACCAAGGACTTTGAAATTATTGTCAGTTCATATTTGAGTCAAGACCAACACATATTTGAGTCCCGCCCATTTTAATTCGGGCATGAAAGGGTTTAGCAATCATTAAATCTTTATCTATAAAAACATTCTCCTCATAGTTTGAACAGAAAATATTCGCTTTTATTTTTTATAAAATATTTTACAAAGATAGTAACTTTGTATTGGAGGTAGGCTTGGTTTTCACTCGATTTCGTTGAATTTCATATTCAGAGTGCATATTAAGTATTAAAGCTTATTTGGAATCATCATTTTCATATACGTACACACCAATGCATACCTTTATCGCCCTTGAAAAATTCCTGCGGACGCCCATGTATGTAATATTAACTTTTGTGGAATTATAAGAGATTTTACCATTTTGATAAAATCACTTTGTATGGGAGGTAGGTGTGGTTTTCATCCGATTTGGCTCATATTCGAATTTGATATTTTTTTTTTTTAGATAGAAGCTTGAATATATCGTAGTCGTGATGATAGTTTGAAAATTACGGCTGTAATTGTGATCACAGACAGACAGACGCACAGACAGACAGACGGAAATGGCTAAATGGACTCAGATGGTCGGAGGAAAATTACGGCTGTAATCATGATCACAGACAGACAGACGGACATGGCTAAATCGACTCAGATGGTGATCAAGAATATACACTGAGAAGCAAAACTGTAACATAGTGTAACACATCTCATTGCAGCAGTTGTTATCATCTCCAAATAGTAATGAATTTGATTATTTTTTTTATAATGTTATTGGTACACTTGTACTCTTTCTCCCAAACCAGTTTCAGATCGCTCCCACAGCTCATTCATTCCATAGGGCGGACTAGGAAACTTAGCAAGATTTGGCGTAACTGCACAAATTTTAAGTTGAATTAATTTCTGGAGAATGTAGAGGCCATTTCAAATTAAAAAATGTTTGCTTTTGTATCCAGTCTTTGACAATATGCGCAGTGTGATTTGGATCATTGTCTTGAAAAATTACTTTTTCAGCAGCAAGACCCATATTATCGACTACACCTGGTAGGTTTTGTTGCAGGATGGACAGGTACTGTTCCTTACGCATAATACCATCGTGCGTATTAACAGATCAACACCATTTTGCGAAATATAAACCCAAAGCATTATCGATCCACCACCATGTTTCACATACATACATACCATATAACATACCGTGGCAGTTATGTTTTTGGGTCCCTGGTCCCTTTTTTTTTTGGTCAACTATTTCTAGTGTGAAGTGCTCGTCTCCAATTTGTTATGTTCTCATTTTAGAACATAAACGTTTATTATATAAAAAGAAATTTAATTAAATCAGATAAGAAACATTAATATTAATTTTTAAAAAATAATGCTGTTGTGTACCAATCAACTCACAAAGCAAACAAACGATACTAATGAATAATGGTTGATCAATTGTGTAATTTTTAAGACGTATTTTAATTGGTTGTTTTGAAATGCTTGGCATGGTAGGAATTATTTTTGATTTAAACCAAAATACCTTTTTTTCTTTATTGCAGCTGCACATTTAAATAAATTTAACCATCGCTCACAGCAAGCAGTTTCTTTAAAATTTTCATGCACTGAATCATATTTCTATTGTGACTGGCACACTTTATATAGAAGCTTGCCTTAAAATTATATTAAATTTAATTCCATTTACCTATTAGCTAAATTTGCACAAGTTTATAATTTTTATAAAACAGTTTGCATGTGGCATCAACTTCTCTTTAGTGTCTTGGATTAGTTCGCTTTCCAGTTTTGTACTCGACTAGAATTTTCAACAATTGATTATTGCGTTTAAGCAAAGCATTTGTTTCGTCCTGCTTTTCGCTTTGACGCTCTATGAGTTCTTCTATGCTCGCTAGCGAATTTGATGTATGCCTTAGGACGTCCTTCATCTCATGTACATCGGAAGAGAGTTTTTCCACGGCATGAACAATGCGGCTATTGAATTTAAATGATTTGACAATGGGCGGTGAGGACTTTAAACGTTTAACTTTCGGCCTATACTCAGGTGGATCCTCATCGTAGTCTGTTATGGATGTGGAGTCACGTGTTGGTCGTTGTTGTTGTTGTTGTTGCTGTTTATGCTTTCGTTGCTGTTGTTGCTGCTCCTCCTCTATCGTCGTGTATAGAAACTCTTGATCACTATTATAGTCTTCTGGCAATTCCTTCAAGTCATCGCTGTCATGTTCTTCATTAGTTAATTCATTAGGATCGTCATTTTCAAAGTGTTTCGTACTTTTTGCCATGTTTCTGGACTGCAGCACATGCTCCATTTCTTCAGAATTCAGGATTTCAAACTGAAAAATAGAACATTATTACATAAAACGTTCTTTAAAATTTTCTATTGATTTTTTTTTTATATATATTACTTCAACTTTATTTAAATTATCTGAACCGAATGATATTATGTCGTTTGAGTTATTCACTTCAGAACCGAACTTATCGCTGCTGACAGAACTTAGCTGTTTTCTCTTCTCATGATTTAGGTTAAGGCGACCATAATTTCCGCGCTAGAGATATATAGGCACGATTAAGAATTAAATAAGTATTTGTTAGAATCATTCGCCATACCTTTCGCCATTCGTCAGATGTCAGCACAATGCCTGGAATGCTATTTAGTTCATTGGCTATATTGGTCCATATTTGTTTTCTTAAAGGTTCATCATTACTGCCGGTGCGCAATAATGTCTTGTTTTCCATAAGTAACTCATAAAAACGCTCCTCCTGCGTAGCACTTGGGTTTAAACCGTCGAACTCTTCGCATGCCAAGGTGTCCTCTCTAGCTGGTTCTGTTATAAATTCATCATCAAAAGCTTTTGAGGCATTTGTTGGTATCTCTGGCGCTACATTTTATGAAACGAATGCAGAATATTTACATTTAACTTTATGCCAATAAATTGATAAGATCCACCTTTTTCAATCCAACGCTCCAGGTCTTTCTCGTAATCGTCTCCAGCTTGTAGGCGCCAGCTCCAATAAGCCTGCAGAAAACTTTTTAGGTGAGTATTTTTGTTATTCACTATCATGAAAACCAAATCAGCCATCAAATAACAAACCTTTTTCCAACCATCCACGCTTTTAACCGGGCCATTCATTTTATTCAGTATTTTAGCTATATCATGCCAGATGTGCTGACGTTGTCTCATATCTTTCTTCTTGAAGTTGTCCTTGTTTGTGTGCACGAGTTTCAGCAGCATCGCCGTTTGGTCCCTTGTACGAGGTAGTTTCTGCAAAATAAAACGAAGGAGTAAGAACACAGAACATTCCATAATATGTGGACTTTAAACAACGACCTGCTTCACTTACAGATCGCGGCATTTTTCGATTTATTTTTTTGTAATTAAGTTGGAAGTTCCTCAACAAAAAAAAAAATTAAATAACAATTTATTTACAATTTTTGACAGCTGATAAAAAATTGTTCTAATTCCTAAACATTCCATTTTACACTTTACACTTTTGGGACGCTGCCCATAGTTGCCAGTTTTGTGGGAAATTTCCCATTTGTGGGATATTTTAATTGCTGTGGGATGTGGGAATTCCCATGAGATTTTTTAATTCAATGAGGGATTTTTTAAGTCTTGTGGGATTTTTTTCCGATACATTTTTTTTAATTTAAATTAAATAACAAAATTATTGTTTTTTCCTTGAATTTACTCACTCATTTCACATTTTAATATAAAGAATTTTAATTAGTATATTATATAATAATATTGTTAACGTTATTGTTACGATATTTGATAACGATATTGTTATTATATAATAATATTGTTAATGTTAACAGTTAATATATATTAATAAAAATCATTTTCTGTTTGTTTGACTACAATACAAATCTTAACGGCTGAACGGATTTAACTCAAATTAGGCTCACATATTACTTGAATCCTAACTTAGGTTATGGCATACTAAGTTTTGACCACGCCTCTTCCGCCCCTTTACAAGTAACGCAAATCTAACTACTAGCGTATTTTTTTCAAGCGAAAATGCTCGACTTATTAATTTTAAGAAAATCCTGTTATTTTGACATCAAAAACATTCACATATCTTTAAAATTGGACAAACTTTTGGTACAACGTGTTTTTCTAATAACATCGTTTCCTTAGAATAACAAAAAAACTATCAGAAATTCGTATTTTTTACTTGCGATGCAAATAACTCCGTTGTTTTTAAATATATTTCATTCAAGTTTTTTTCATTGATAAACTCAATTCAAGCACTTAATAAAAACGATTTAAAGGGTTCCGTTATTTTAGCGGATATATTTTTAATATTTCTTATAAAAAACGTTCAAAATATTGACTTTTTACTCAAAAAATGACACAAAAGTTGTTTTTGTTGTTAAGATAATAAAAACTCAAAATTGCATTTTCGACTACCTTTTACATGACATAGCGTTTAATAGCAAAAATGCTTCAAATTTTACAAAAAAATTTATTAACTGTTTCTGTCATCAAAAAACATGACCATACGCCCAGTGATTTTTTAAAGAAATTAATTTTTTTCAAAAGTTGTTTTTATTCTTTTTAGAATAATTTATCTGAAAAAATTATACCAATATCTCTTTCCGATCAAAAGTTATCGCAATAAATATATTTTTAGACAAAAACCATGCTGATTTTCAAATGCTTATCTATTAATAAAAGATACAGTAGTTTCGACTATGTCGTAACACAAGACGTAGAATTATTCAATTCGCTTTTGATGACATCTTTTTTAAAAATATTTATTCCATACACCTGAGGATATGACCTTTAAGAGTGCCGGAGAGGGTTAATATGTATCACCAACCCCCATTACTTTTGCAAAAGGAACATTTTTGCCTTTGACACCTATTCCCTCCGACCACTCCTTAGGGGGGCTCCCATACAAATTTTATGGTTTTGTCGATAAAACCGGAAACTGTCCATAAATAGGTAGAAAACTTAAACAAGCAAACAAAATTTGTTCAATGCTATCAAGTTCAACAACCCATGTGTCAAAATTTCACTGTCGATAATATGCCCGGATATTTAATTGGCTGCGTTTGACATTTCAATAACAGATTCTGTTAAAAAAGCATGCCCCTCAAAATTACTCAGTATTACTGGGCTACGCGAGTCTGTTAAAAACAACATGCCCCCAAAAGTATGCTTTTTTTTAATTATAAGATTTATGTCTTCACGCTAGATGGCGCTGTCTTCGCCGTCGAAAAAACCGGAAGCCGTCGATGAATAGGTAGCAAGTTTAAGCAAACAAAAACATCAAATGTTGGCTTTATATTTCATGTAATTGTGTAAAATTGATATAAGTTAGACAGTTCTAACATGAATTTTTGTCGCATTGAGGATCAAGCAGACCAACAAGTGCTAAGATCAACATTGTACGATTAGTACTTTAGGCCCACCAAAGGCTCAAAAAGTAATGTAAATACCGACACCTGATCACTATCAACCACCCTACTTACCTCCGAGAACGACGTATTCTACGTCAAAAATAATTTTCTGTGAACATTAAAACTACTGGGAAACTGTAACGGGCAGTGGAAAATGATAGTGGTGTCAAACTATGAGTCTAAGAAAAGTTTTTAATACACCTTTATGTTCCCATATAGTTACAGGGTGCAGCAACGCGCGCCGGGAAAAGGCTAGTTACTTATAAATAAAATTTTGTATATTTTATTTTCTGTTTTTTATTTATACTTTAATTTTTAAACAATTAATCTCCCTTAAAAACATCTTTAGAGAAGTTCTCAATATATGTTTTATAACTTAAATCACTGATATATATTTTTCTAAAATTTCCCATACGTGGGATTTTTTAATGGTTGTGGGATTTTTTTTGGGATATTTAATTGCTGTGGGAATTTTTTAGTAAAAATATCCTACGTGGGAATTTTTTTTAATTGCTGTGGGAAAAAGAGAATTTGTATGGGAATATTAGCTGGCAACTATGACGCTGCCTAATTCAAAAAGCAACTTAAAAGTAGTACACTGTAAAAATGTTTTTAAAAAAAATAATGTGGCACGATTACGATTTCCGTGGCCCCAAGATCTGAATATGCAGTTTTGAAGAGCTTATTGAGAAAATAAGATTCACCGAAGGATTTATCGATATATCGATTAGTATTCGAGTAATCGATTTTTATAATAAATGTTTACTAAAAGAAGTCTTAATGTAAATTCAACTATTTCTATGCTAATATTTGACCGATCGGGATAATTTGGGTATCATTCGATAACAAATTTAAATATCTTCAAAATAAGATATAAAACATAAATTTGGTACTTAATCTAATTACACTACATATGGTTTTTCAGCATGATATATATTTTTTTTCATAAAACCGTTATTTTCTTAAAAAAATACGTAATAAAAGTAAGTAGAACATAACATATGGTAATAGCTGAAACATTACATTTTCGTTTGTTGTATAATATACTATACTTGTTTCCCCTATTTCTACCATTATTCTCGTTTTTATATTTAAAATATTAAAATATTTTAATATTTTATTTTAAAAAATAATATATATTGTTACAAGGTTAAAGAGAACAATCTTGAGGTTTTTATTTTGCTTTTTAAAATAACAATCAGTGACGCCTATAGTAGTCAACCATAGTTGAACGACTTAGTTCTTGAGTTCCACAATGGTGGCGAAAGTTTGAAAGGTGTTATGTTCATCACGAAGCACAGAAGAATCGCAAGCACATCGCACACCTATGTAAAATAAAAAAGAATATTCGAATCATATTAATTATGATTCGCATCGTGTTATTTTTAAATAAGAGATACGGACCTTATTTTATTTCACAAAAAAAAAAAAAAAAGAGTGATTGTGCAATTTGTAAAAGGCAGAGCCACTTTTTTTTATAAAAATTAGGAAAAATATCAACATGTACTTCAGAATACAACAAACAACCTTTGATAAAAGTCTATCTGGCTCCTTTTACAGAAAAAGTACATTAGGGGTATTCACGATCCGGAGCTCTTTGTAGAGCTCTTGTGCAAAAGAGCAAAAAAGCGCAGCAAACTGTGAACACACCACAAACACAGACCTAGCAATTGAAGTTAAGTTCAGTCAGCTGTGTTTTGTTTATTCAATTTATATTTATTCAAATAGATTTAGTTAAAAAAGAACACAGAATGCCAAAGAAAAGCATAAAATCTGAAATTGTTGAACATTTGATTGAAGTTGCTGCAGCTAAAATTCTCTGCATGGAAGGTATAAAACGGTGTGGCTTTAATTCCAAGATATTTGTTTTCATGAAAATATTTTCAGAAAATGCAATTGAAGCTGACAACAATTGTGACGATGATGTCGACGAGATTTTGGATGACTTAAACGAGGATCTTGTGTGCGTGTTTGTTCATCGTCGAAGTGCAGAAACACCACTTCCTAAATCAATAGAGTGGCGTGAGAACGTTCTCGCCAAATTAAATAATGATCGATTCCGTCAAATGATGAGAGTTGATCGAATGCAGTTCGACTACTTGGTTTCTCTTATACGTGATGACAAAGAATTTACAAAACCACACTCCTGTAAACAATTTTCAATTGAGCTCCAGTTGGCTATTATACTTTTTCGCTTGGGCTCTTCAGGCGAAAGTGCTTCTGTGCGAAAAATTGCCAGTATTTTTGGCATAGGAGATGGTGGTACTTTGGCCAATATGACTCACCGGATTTTCACCGTCATTTTGAAAATGCTCCCTAAATATATATATTGGCCAAGCAGTGAGGAACGTTCCCAAATAGTGGTTTCAACATATGAGGAATTACCATTCTGCATTGGGTATATTGATGGTACCGAGTTCAAGCTTGCTGAGGCACCGCTGAAGAACCACGAGTCTTTTTATTCCCGGAACCATATATATTCGGTGAAGGCTCAAGCGGTGTGTGATTACAATCTCAAATTCCGTGATGTCGTTGTAGGAAGTCCTGGTAGCAGCCATGATGCTAAAATTTTCAGGAACAGCAAATTGTTTAAAGAAAAAGAAAACTTTTTTTCCTCAGAACAATGGATCGCGGGTGACTCAGCCTATCCACTGTCCAATTTTCTAATAACTCCATATCGAACAAACTCACAGCAACTGGAGTTGTCGAAACGGAAAGCATTCAACTTGCGCCATAGCAAATATCGTGTTAGAGTTGAACACTGCTTTGGGTTGCTTAAGGAAAAATTCAGCAGCCTTAAAGAACTTAGAATGCGAATTGGTGATAAAAAAAGCCACAAGTTTTGCTGTGACTGGATAATGGTTTGCTGCATTTTACACAACATTCTTCTTACTGACCCTGAAATAGAAGAGTATATCAACTCTTTGGTTGATGAAAGCAGTGATAGCATGGATCACAGTGATAGCATGGAACAAGATGTAAGCGAAAGCAGCACACATAATAAACATTTCGAAACTAAAAGGCAAGGCTTGTACTATTTCATGTTTCCCTAAATAAATAAAACAAACGTAAATAAAAATATGTATATGTATATAATGCAAATCAAACATTAATTTTTATACCACGTTATCTTTTAATAAAAATAAGCAATTATTTAATTCATTAAATTTTATTATGCACCAATTCAAAAGTTATTCTTATTTAATTCTAAAAACATAAAAAAGGAACATAAAAGGAACATATGAGATCATTTTTAATGCACATGCAGGTAACACTTTAATAAAAGAAAAAAAAATTATTAGTTAGACTTTTTATATTTTAGTTCGGCCTCATATTTGGCAACTCTTTCATCCGCTTCCATTTTCAACTTCTTCAGTTCGACCTCCTTGTCGAACTTTTCTCTTTCAAACTGAAGTTTCCGATTTTCAATTTCAAAATCCATTTCAAATCTATCTTCCTCCAATCTTATTCGTTTTGCTTCTCTTTCGGACCTTTCTTCTTCTATCTTCAGTCTTCTTTGTTGTATATCTCGCTCATTGTTGAATTTATATTTTTCAAATTCTAGGTGTTTTTCCAGTAAAACCGCTCTGCTATTTTGCAATTCTGTTAATTGTCCAATGGCTGTTTTTGGAGCTGATTTTTTTAATTTTTCAGCAAAGGAACGTGCTGCTTTTTCACTTGCTGGTTTTTCAGCTGCTGGTGACTTTAGAACTGTAGCTGGTGGTGACGTTGGAGCTGTAGCTGCTGCTGGTGACATTAGAGCTGTAGCTGCTATTGTTGTTATAGGAAGTGGTGGTGGTGATGCCGTTGTTGAACCGGTTCTGTACTGTTCTGATTCATCATATAGTTCTACTATATCACAGAATGGTTGCATATCTATGTCGTCGTCTACAAAGTTTAAATTGCCAGCAACGTTGAAGTCACTCGACTCATACGCCATCACAGCTTCCACTTTGCTTTTATCTCCAAAAATTTCTTTGAGGCGCTCATAGTGTGGGCAAATTTTCAACACCTTAGCTGAAAGGACATATTAACTTTTTTTACTAATTGGCTTAACTTTCTAATCGAACTTCTTACCATAAACATTGCTGAGACCATGTTCAGCCTCGAGAAGGCCAGCTCCGGTGGAATTTTTCCACTCGATGGCTTTCTGGAAACTTTTTTTGAGGTAGCGCATCTTCCACTTTACCAAGTCCCACGTTGCGTCTATTTTTGTTTCCTCTAAAGCTTTTTTATAAAAAAATTGGGCCGTTGGTTTCTGCAAGATAGAATATTAAATATGATCATATGGAGAAAATTAAAACATATGCTTACCTCGAAATTTCCAGCCTGATGGCAATAGTCCAAAATAGCACAAATTTCAGAATCTTCCCATTTTTTTTGCGGTTTCTCACGTTTTTTTTCAATTTTTATTTTCGTTGTCATTTTGTTTTCTTTTTTTGCCGCCTTTATGAAGAAAATAATAAAATGAAAGTGCTTGGAAAGTGATGTGCAATTATGACATTCAAGAAGTTAGTACCTAGAAGTGTACACAATATACCATCACTATTTGTTTGCTGTCAAAAATTAACAAAATGAACTCAAGAGCTCAAGAGCTCTACAAAAGAACTACAGGGTATCGCCAGTGCGCTTGAGCAATAAAGAACAATTTTGACAGCACGTGTATTTTGTTATTGTAGAGCTCTTTTTTGTTGCACTTTCGCTATTTTGCACAAGAGCTCTACAAAGAGCTCCGGATCGTGAATACCCCTATTATGTTAAAGGCAGACCCACAAAAAAAAATTATTCAATAACTTAAAATACATCGAAAGTTTTATGAAGATCTTTTTTGCACCATTTACATTATAAATGCACAATTTATAAAGCAAATCAAATATATTCAGCCCAATTATGAAACAGTCTCCTATGCTATATGATTGTGCTGTTCACCCTAAAATATAACATTACAGCGAAAATCGGTCAAAATAAAAGAAAAAGTATAACATGTTGTATACCAAACAAAAGAATAATATTTCAGCTTTCAATTAATTATATCTTTATTAAATCTTTATAACGCATTTTTAAGAGAAAATAATGGTTTTATGCAAAAATAAAACATTTTATGCAGAAAGACAATCTGTAGCGTGGCCGATTTACGAAAAAATATTTTTTTTTATTTTTTATTTAACTAATTTAAAAAATTTTGGGTATAGAAAGTGAGTACTTGATTTCCCAATGACATTATGTTCAGCGAAGTTTTAATATTTTCAAATTTTGAAAAGTTTTTGATGATATCTAAGCGTGGAACATTTTATAGAAATGTATATTGAAACCTAAACTCGTATTTTTAATTTTATATCTTTATAAAATTAAAAAATATATAATTTGATGATGTTTTTACTGTGTTTTAGATCAAATTTTCTTTGAATGCATTTTAAAAATACAATTTGATCATGAAACACGTACATTTTTTTTTTAATTTAATTAGTTCTTTCGATCGATTTCTTTATTTAATTTTTATCAAATATGGATTTGTTGTTAAACTTTTACATTTTGTTCAGCTCAAAAACTTTTTTATCTTATTTAATAATTATATTTTACTTATATTTGGTGTTCTATTTGTATGTTTACGTTAGTTAATAATTTTTTAACTTATTTTCTTTTAAATTTTTTTATTTTTATTTTTATATTGTATTTATTTCTTATTTTTTTCAATTTTTTTTTTTATTTTATTTAATCAACTCGTTTTGTAACACTGATTGAGTCAAAAAAAACCAGAGCAACTTATTCTTTTAATGTTTTTATAATAGTACTTTAAGACTACGAGTTTAAAGAAACCAATTTTTCTTTTATTTTATGTTTCGAACAACTTTTTTGCAATACGTAAGGAAATATCAATATATACATTACCACTTTTACATTTTTTAAGGCCTCATCTATAATATCTTTCATTCCTTCCATATTTCGAACAAATTTTGCAACATATAAGTCTTCTTCTGTAAGTTCCATGTAATCGGGTATATGTTGGGTACCTTTTAAAAAATTTACAATTGTTAATTGAATATTTAGAGAGAAATGAGTTTAAGCTAATACATTATTTATACTGCTTATAAATTTAACTATTTTTTAGAAGTTAAATTAAACGTATGTAGAGTTATTACCTGGGACGCTATAGGCCTCTTGACGTCGTAGTATTTTATTTTTTACTTTCATTTTGAGATCATACCAATGCTGAAATCAGAAAAAATTTAAATTAAAAGAAACCGTTATTTTAGTGGTGAGTATAAAAAAAAATTTGTTTAGTTCGTGTTTGATGCAAATAGAAATAGTTTTATGCATAGAATTTACATCATACACTAATTTTTATTTGAGTGTAGTTTCATTTCCAGATTCGTTTCATTAGATTTTTAGTGTAATTTTTTAGTATAACTAACAAAATACACTTTAGTTAGTTTTCAATTCTCAATCTTTGTCACATTGATTTTACTTCATACCCTTTTATATTGATCCACGGTTCTATGGCGCACTCCAGGCATAGCATTGCATTGTTCTGTAATATTTCGCCAAACCTGTGCCTTTGCACCGTTGGTCATATCCTTATTGAATACGTCTGATGATTTTATTAGCTCAATCATCATGGATGTCTGTTCACGATACATGATAACATCTAAAAGGCCACTTAATATTTCTAAGGTAAACACTTTTGATAAATAAACACTGATTTTATCATATTTTAAGACAGCAAAGCAAATTTGATTTCTTTTCGTTGAGAAGAACGAATTGAAAAATTTGAAATGTCATATGTTTCAGTTTCGTAGTTCCATAAACCAGCAAAAGCAGTGTTGCTGTAATTCTAGCCTAAATACCATAATGAGTAGTTTTTAGATTTTTTAAGGACCCTTTTTTCACAGAGCTTTGAAATCAACAGGTTCAAAGTACAAATTATTAATACCAGAGACCGAAAATAACTTATTTTCGAAATTTCAATTCAAAAAGTCAGGCGGAAAAATTTGTTTCTTCTATATTTGAATTAAGCAGTGTGATGCTAATTAGCTAAGGAATAATAATCTTAAAAGCTTTTTATTTATTTGAATTTTTTAAAAAGAGTAAAAAAATAATAGTTATTTTTAGCGTTTGTTTTTAGTCAAAAATAAAAGTTAAAATTTGAGTTTAATTTTTACGGTCAAAAATAACAGTTAAAATTTTACTTTTATTTTTTCGGTCAAAAATAAAAGTTAAAATTTTACTTTCAATTTTTCGGTCAATAATAAAAGTTAAAATATAACTTTTTCTTTTTATGTCAAAAATATCAGTTAAAATTTTACTTTTTTTTCGGTTAAAAGTGTAAATCATAACAAAAGTATAAATTCTATTCATTCTACTCATCTTTACCTTTGTTTTGCTTGTCACTATACATTGCGTTTCCGCGTTTCCTGTCACTGTTGTTTGTCGAATCACTACACATTAGAGAACTGCAATGAGTATCCGACAGAATTCTGATACTCAAATTATATCCGAGTTACTTGTTATTCTCTACCCAGTCATACTCAATGAATTATTAAAAAATACTAGTACTCATTCGGCTCATTAGCATATTTTCGGGTGCAAATCAACGTGTGCCGGGTAAGGTAGTAAATAATATAAGACATTGATATTGACAGATCACTGTCAAATTTTTAACCTTTATTTTTAATAGAAAAAATAAAACGCAAATTTTAACTCTTATTTTTGACCGTCATATTTTAACTATTATTTTTGACCGAAAAAATAAGTCAAGTTTTAACTTTTATTTTTGACGAATAAATAAAAGTCAAATTTCAACTATTATTTTTGACCAAAAAATAAAAGTCAAACTTTAACTTTTATTTTTAACAAAAAAAAATCGGTCAAAAAAATATATATTATTTATTGACTTTTTTGAAAAAAGTAACGGTCCCTGATTAATGCATTTTCACTTTTGTTGAGTTTCCTTAAGACAACGCATTTTGTAATTACTTATTTGAAAGAAAATTTTCACAAATTGATTTATCAAATATATTTCTTTTTATAAATGTTTCATAAACTATCAGTAATCAAAATGGATTCATAATTAAGTGAAATTAAAATTTCCGTCCGAAAATACGATACATTGTTTTAAATTTTTCTAGTCAAATACTTACGGTACAACTTAAGGCCGCTTTACATTGTCCTACTGTGTGTTACGACATGTCAAAATTTTCATGTATGATAGAATGTAGAATGGTGTAAACAACGAAAAGCAAAGTGTTTTCGAACCTGTTTTGATTTTTTTGACATGTCGTTCTACATTTTAATTTTTATAACATGTTCACATTGAGCTAAAATTAAGTCATTTCGAGCTTTTGTGTAATTTCGTCTGAAATGGTATAATTTAAATGGTAATTTCCCATACAATTGGTTAATTTCGAAATTACCTCAAACAAGCTAATTTCGTTGAAATTATTCACGAAATTAGGCCAATATTTACTTGCAGCCCTGAAATCTGAAAATTGTGTGCATTGAACACAACCTTTTTGGACACAATAAGAATCTTGTTATCAAAAAGATTGTTGTTTTTAAATTTAATAAATTTTCAATATTAAATCTTGGCGTTTTCTTATATGTCATGGCGTTTTTTTTCATATTTCATCATATATCATTTATTACAGAATCTACACATTTTTCTGTATCTTCAAACTCATTAAAATAAAATAGGACAGCTCTTGAAATTTCCTCTGGATTCATGCTCCTGTATTGTGTTCAAACATTATGCATGATAATAATTGACAAAAAAAAATTAAACGTCAAACAAAATTATCAAAACCCATTGTGAACACTTTTCCACAATTTCGAAATTATCTTACGAAATTACTTAATTTTAGCTCAATGTGAACATACTATTATGTTTGTTTCTAATTTCATCACACATTCTATCCGACCAGAGATGAGTTTTATAAGATTTCTTCGAATTTAATTTATTGAAAATCACCAAGCTGCAAGTTACATTTCATCAAATGTTTAAAAGC
Source organism: Pherbina coryleti (assembly GCA_943735915.1). Taxonomy (NCBI): domain Eukaryota; kingdom Metazoa; phylum Arthropoda; class Insecta; order Diptera; family Sciomyzidae; genus Pherbina; species Pherbina coryleti. The sequence goes on along the minus strand of OX030951.1, from coordinate 39,970,022 downwards.
AAGCAAAATAATGACTGCTTCTATATTTAATGCACAATTGGCCCTTATAATGCTTACAATAGCTGCTATGTCCCGACTCATTTTAAGATTTTTCAATTTTTAAATTTTTATTGAATAAAAGTGCAATGTGACTTTGTGAGATAGTCAAAAAGAGAAAAATTAATTTCTTTATACAAAAATTAAAAAATGACAGTTTGATAAGATTCGGTTATACTTTCTATCTCACATGTCGTAACACACAGTAGGACAATGTAAAGCGGCCTTTATAACGCATTTCCTTAGGAGCTACATTAAGTAGTGAAATGTTTCGTAAGTATTGGTTTCTTAAGATGTTCAGCACTACTTATATTACATATTATACTACAGGAACATAAAGGATGTTTCTTAGACGTTCCATTTTTGATAAGGAGTTATCGAACCTCGAAAATTCTAAATAATACGATATATAAATAATAGCAGCACTTGTTGCTGTAGAGTAGCGTGTTTCAAACTTCCATCATCAGTGGAATCCTTTTTCTATATTAAATTTTATTATAAATTTATGTCATATTATGTAACATAAAATTAAGACAAAAACAATTCTAAAAAAGTAAATCACTTTGGTGTGCTTGCTTATATTCATGTTTTAAATCTTATTTTAGTGGCTTAAGGTAGTAATTTTTTAAAAATCCTTATAAATGAAAAAGTATGCCATGAAATTTTAAATTTCATATACAGAAAAAGTTTGGTTTACAAACCTTTGAACAATTTGATTTACTGAACATTTTTAAGGACTTTGTTATTTTTTTAAATAAAATTTTATATTTCATAGCCTACTGCTTCATTTCTTACATTTTCGCACGGAACCCCTGAGAGATCTCAGGAACACAGTTTGAAGTATAATAAATAAATGTGTATAAAATGTTTTTTTTATGTTTTTTAATGTATAGATGCGTACTAACCGGTGACGAAACGCCAACGACTGTTGAAGCCGGTGAAAATGCTGGTGGCTGTCGTTGCATAAAAATATGACTGGCTTTGTTGTCGAAAAAAATAGCTGCACATAATGGATTCCGAAAAACTAATCAAACTTGCGCTAATATTTTGGATTGATGTGTTTTTATTTCTTATTGCAGCCGTTCCGCTAGGTGTGCATTGAACACAACGTTGCCTTTTCATCACCGTTTTACAGTCGTTTTGTTATATGTCGTAGGTGGGCAGAGGCCCATACTGAACCGTTAAAAACATACTCGAAGTACTAAAAATTACTTACCAGCAACACTGATTATTGACATTCGCAATCAGCTGTTTTTATTTATACGCAATTAAGTACAACAAAAATAAAAACAGGATAAATGGAAAAGTGAAGTGAAAGCAAGTAAAAGCCTTTTTTACCTTAGATACAGTCACAGGATATACAAATAAACTGATTAAAAAATCAATAAATAAAAAGTGAAAAAGTTAGGAGCATCTAAAGGTTTCAGAAAAATATGGACACGAATATAGAGAATGCGTTGATACAGAAACAAACACTAAGTCCTGGAAACAAGTACGTTCCACTACGGCCGGGTACTAGGGTAGGTGGTGTCGTATCTATGGTGAACATAAACAAATAAACAGTTTTTCGTAAATTGTCAGGTTAAATTTCATTTCCAAACACGCAAAGTAAACGATGGTACTGTGTTGGATGATAGTCGGCAAATGGGGAATCCCATGGAGCTCGTTTTGGGTAAAAAGTTCAAGTTGGAAGTATGGGAGGTGATTGTGCAGAAAATGGCTCTGAATGAGGTGGCCAAATTTACGGTGGACAAAACGGTAGCGACAGCTTTGTGCTTGAAATATGAGCTAATTTTTTAAATTAATTTCACTCTAAAAGCTTGTAGCTCAATATCCGTTCATATCAAAGACATTGCGCGATGTCGGCAAGGGGCCAGGGGAACGCCGACATTGCTGCGGCATGACACTACAAAATGAAGGCATCGGCTATAAGGATCTGGATGATTTGTTTAATAATCCCAGCGACTTGGAGTTTATTATCGAATTGTTCTCCATTGAAATGCCAGAAGATTACAAAAAAGATCGCTGGCAAATGAACGACGATGAGAAGATGAAGGCCACAAAAGATCTCCGTGAACGTGGCAACCAGCTGTACAAAGCGAAAGAGTATGCTCAGGCAGAAGAGTGCTACCGCGAATCGGTGGGCATCGTGGAGCAACTCATGCTCAAGTAAATTTGAACATATCAAGTAATTGTTGAGCTAATTTATAGGGTTTTCTTTCTAAAATTTGTTTAGAGAAAAACCACATGATACGGAGTGGTTCGAATTGGCGGCTATCAAAGTGCCTCTGTTATTGAACTATGCGCAGTGTCGACTGCTGGATTGCGATTACTATGCCGTCATCGAACATTGCAACGAAGTGCTTAAGTTAGATCCCTCCAATATTAAGGCATTGTTTAGACGTGGCAAAGCTCACGCAGGTGCTTGGAATCCGACTGAAGCGCGTGAAGATTTCCTGCATGCAGCAGCATTGGATAAGACATTACAAGCTGCTGTTGCCAAAGAGCTGAAGGCACTCGAAGAAGAACAGCGTTTGCGCGATGTGCAAGATAAGATGAAGTTGCAGAAGTTGTTCTAGTTAAAATTAGTTTAAACAGATGCCATAGATGTTGTTTTGTATTTGTGTCGATAGAAAAATTGTATTTCCTCCCTGGCCCCTCCAAGTCAAACGTGTTACGAATTTAAACTAATTAAAGTCAATACTTAATTCTTTTTAACAAGCTGATATACCCTGCACTGTTGGGGTCTTACTTAACTTAAATGTATATTTTGTAAACGGTGGTATAGTCCCAATGTCCAATGCCATCCACATTATTTTTCGGTTATAATTTTTGCTAGTAATTTCGGAACTAATATTTTCAATAGTGCCTATATGTTTAATTATATTTATGGTGAATGCGCGAGAGGCACCCCCTTGTTTGTTCAGTCCAGTTTCAATCCGATTCATTTATTTAACGTTGATTAGTTTTATAGATAAAGTTAGTTTAAAAATTTGATTTTTAATCTAATCGGCTAAAATTTATTTAAACAATGAAAATTCTTTATATTTGCTTTTTTAATAGTTTACAGATAACTCATGAACAAACTTATATTTAATAGATTACAATTTATTTCTTAGTATTAATAAATCAGTTATTCTAACATAAATTTTTATATGTATTAAAAAAGAAAAATATTAAAATAATAAAATTCAAGAAAAAATTCTCGCTATCTTTATTTAATATCTAATTCCAATAGCTGCATAGTTTGCAGAGAAAGTTAAAGAATCACAAAGCACAAAAAGCTCTTTTACACCAAAATAATTTTCCTTAAGAATCTAAAGAGCACAACTACAATTTCTTTAACTGGCGCTCGATGACGGCTACTTCATCGCTATGTGCTGCTGCTTTGTTACCATCATCGGTGCGCCAAACGAACGGTTCCAGTCGATCCTCCACATCTAGAAAATTATTAATAGCCTCCAAGCTCTGCAGATTTTCGTTAAGCAATGAGTTACAGCGACTCAACTGCTGCGAAACCTGCCGAATTTTGGCAAATTGCTCGGCATATGAGGCGTAAGTCTTCTGCATGTCCACAAAGGAAGCGAACAGTGTTGTTATTGTATTGCTTACCATTTTTGTACGTTCAACCAGTTTGTTTTGATCGGTGGCTATTTGCGTGGCACACACATTGTAGTGTGTCTGCATTCGCGCGCAGATATTATAAAGATGTATCGATGGCAGGCGTTCCAATATTTCTGGATCACGTGTATGTGACGCCGATGTGACCGTATGACGTATTACGGGCAGGAATTGTGGCACACTACGCAGACGCGCCAAGTCGGGATCCAAGTCAAGCTCGTTGTCCTTAGTACCTGGCTTGACGATGACAATATTGTGATTGGATGTGCTCTGCGGTCTTTTTGGTTTGGAGCCGCCCGGATAGGATTTGCGTGCCGCTGCATTGCGCGCTGAATTGCTGCTGCCATAGAGCAGACTACTTGAATTTTTGTTTCGCAGTTTTGGCGAATCACCTATGGGTCGATCTGTGTACGAGACGTAGGGTGGCTGATCAGAACAAACACTGAGCGGCGGTGAAGGAACTCGCCCTAGTTCCGAGGTGGTCGGTGAGCTGGTGCCTGCCTTGGATGTTGAGCTAGCCGCGGTGTTTTGTCGCAAAACATTACGGCGTTTAACATTGTCGATGGGTGTGGCTGTACTGCTGCTTTTAGACGAACTAGCAGCTCTACGATTTCTGTCAAAAAACTCGCGTCCATTAAAATCCGTGCGTTGTTGCGAGTGCTCAGCACCCATTTTTATGGCTTTACAATATTTTTTTTTATGTACTCAGCACCAATATTTGGAAAACCAATTTATTGATTTTTTTTTTTAAGATTTCTTTTACAATTTATGTGCTGCTTAGTTTACTTAAAGTACTTAAGCAGCTGGTGTTGTTAGTGTGCAAAATATGTTCTTATCTTGATAATTTGTTTATTTGCTTAGAAGAAATAATTTTTCATGGTTTATTAAATGATTTCATTGCAAGAACAGCTGATTTCTTTGTTGTAAACACAAATAATAAACATCAAAGTCAAAGGCCCTCTGTCGGCAGCTAGAAAAACCAATAGCTTTGCTATTTCGAGAACATTCACAATAACAATAATAACTTGGTTAGAAACAGAATACCTAATGAAAGTATTGCTCGTCTAAACTCAAATCAGAATACGTAGATTTAATTTCACCTGGGAAGGAGGGATGTGATGATGAGAAAATAAAAACTGCTTTAATAAGAAATGTTAAGTCGTCGTTTTGGTAAAAAAGGAATATGTGAATTCGAGCGAGGAATCCTCGAAAAACTGTGAAAATACTTGAACGCGTTTTCATTGTCAAAAAAAGTCATATGTGACAATTAATAGAGGAAATATACCCAGAACTTTATTTAAAAAATTTTTTTCGCATTTTCTTAAAGCTTTAATTCTCAAGAATAATTGGTTCAAGTCGATATCTGAAAAAATAACAAAGTTATAGCCTAGTGAGTGAACCGCCTTCTAGAGAGCGCAGTATTTTAGAGCGCAAATAAGAGCCAATATTTTCAAACGCGTTTTTCTCGAAACCATGTTTTCAAAGTCGGTGACCAAGATCTCTCGAAGCTCGGTAAACCGATCGTTTGGTTTTTTTGCAGGCTTATTTTATTCATTTTTTTTTTTCGTAGCTTCGTTCATTTTTATAGACAAAATAATGACGAAGAATTTTTGGTCGAAAATCGTTAATATACGTTCGGAAGTCTGTTATTTGGTGAAAATCAATATTTTCAAAATCGGCTATGACAAGTACGAGTTTTAAGTATCTAGCTTAATAATATATTTCACTTTTTTGTTTCAGTTGAATTTAAGAGGAGCAATCTTGGTCACCGCATTTTCAGAGCGCTCTACAAAAAACGCTGTACCTACCTTAATATTAATTTTGTTTTAATAAAAAAAACTAAGCATACTCTTGAATGTGTATATTTTAAGGTATTAAAACCCTCATTTAAAAATATCCCTTAGGTTTCCTTAAATAAATGCATAAACATGAATTTTTTTCGGCCTTTGGGTATATTTCCCCCTTAAAATCATATTTATAATGGTCTTTAACAAAATAACTTTTAATTATAATAATAAAACATTTGTTATGAAGTTAAGAGATTGAAATAATTGTGACTAAACGTGCGTTATTTTTTGTGCAACCCACATTGTTGAGCATCTCAAAAAAAAAAAAAAAAATGAGAAAATCATCTTCAATTCTCTATTTCTCAAACGTTTATGTTTGAGTTATTATTAAATAAGTATTTTTCTAAGATTTTCGCTTATTAAACACACGTGAGCTTTTCGAAGTTATTTGGTTTTCACACCTGTATAGTAACATATATTTTGGAGTATTTTTCGCTACAATTCAGTATTTTTGGATTTCGTGATTTGTACTGATTTTCTGAGCATTTATTCGAACAATCAGAGTTAGTGGAATTAGAATGACATCATAAGGAATATTTTATATATTTTTTGTCGAATTCAAAACTTTTCGTCACACTGATTAATAAGATATTGCAAAAAACAGTGTTTTCCCATTGACCATTTCTAGCAAACGCAAGTCGCCTATTTAAGTGAACACATTTCAATGAAAGTGTGCCTAGAAGAGTTGAACTCTAACAGTATTATTTATAAACACATTTTAGCGCTTGTTTAACTTTAAACAGCATTTAAACATGAAAACGCGATTTATAAACATTTTTCATAGTTGTTTAAGAAGTGCGTAACTTAAACGCCAAAATGTGCGTTTAAAGACTGTGTAAGTCTAACCTAAAATTTTCAGCAATCAACTGACCTAGAATGGAAACGATCAGTCAAAATTACAAATTTTCGGTTGCATTTTCACTTAATGCAACCGATAATTGCAATTTCGGTTGCATTTCCTCTGAATATAAAAGATTCTTGTAGCAGAGTTTGTATATTTTTGACATAACACTTGCTTAGTTACACAATGAATATAAATAGTTTATAAATAACAATTTAAGCAAGGTTGCGTAACACCTTAAACAATGTTTAACTAAACAACTGCTTAAAGGTTGTTTAACGAAATCTAATAAATAAGACTTTTAGAGTTCCATGCTTTTAAATTAAGTACTATAGAGCCTTTCTTTACTTTAGATGTAGTTTTTGACAGAGCAAACTTATATCTGATAAGGTTTAATGTTATGATCACTATCCTAGTGATCAACTTATATTTTTTCTCACTGGTTCTTAACATCTTATATTAACATTTCAATCCGAGTTAGCCCTTTTTTTTCATTTGATATCGTTTCCCTTTAACATTTCCTGATAAAATTACTAACTTTTGGCTTAGGTGAGTAGATATTTTCTTTAATTTGGTAATCTAGAAAGCCATGTTGGTTGCTTGCTATGGTTAAGAGATTTTTTTAAACCCCTGTTAATGATAGTTTAAAATTTATGCTTAATTTTAAGTATTGCAACACTTCGCTTGTTACAATTACTCACACTGCTCCTGAAGCAACTTCAAGTTGACCTAAAATGGCAACGTAAACTGAATGTCTCCAAGTGTTTGTAATGTTTTTCTGATGAAATATCACTTTGAATTAAAATCCTAGCTGATTTCGTTTTGAAAATATCTCAATTTTTGCATTTTCACATGATTGAACCAACGTTTGCATTAGACAGCGCAATATATTCAAGTATAAAAGTGTTTATATATGTACGTATGTATATATATATATATATATATTATACCTACGTATATGTGTGTGTGTGTCTGTGTGTGTGTAAAATATTGAGTATTGGGATATTGTTTCCACACCATCTATTGAGATAAATATCGCGGCGCGTTTTTTTTAAAGTGGTATCCCCTGTAGGCCTATTCCACTATCCGGTCCCGTCCATAAATTACGTAATAAATACATAAATTAGGTCAAAGCCTTCAAAAAATATACATCTATCATATATTACAAATGTTGTGAAGTAAATGTCACTGCAGCATTTTTTAAGCGACTGGAGTATGATGAATCTTCGATAAGATTAATTTTAAATCTCTCACAAAACTTGTTAAATTCCCTGTGAATCGACTCTGCAGCCACACACACACACACACACACACATACATACACACACACACATGCACGCAATAAATAAAGAATGAGGGCTATATTAGAAAAAAAAATTATTTTTAAGTTTAAAATCATTAATTAGAACAAAAGTTCTAAAGTCAGTAGGTGGGTGGCGCAGGGAAATTGTGTTGACCTGCAAGTGAAAGCGTTAAGTTGACTATTTAGATACCCGAGTAATTTTCATTTAATTTGATTTCATTATTCAAAAGTTATTCAATATTGCATTCGACACTCACAGTATATATTGCTCAATTGCAACTTAAAATGGACAAAAATTATAATCTCACCCATGATAAAAATAGGGCAAAATTATGCGCACCTTGTGGTCGAAAAATCATTTTCGGAAAAAATAAACTCTCTGTATTTTCCATTACTGACAAAATAAATAATTTGATAAAAAAGCATATAAATGAAGAATTTGATCTCTCTAACGCTAAATTCCCTACAAGTATTTGTACCTCTTGCCGCCATAGCATGACTGAACATGAAAATAATATTGAAAAAAGGCCAATTTACGTATAAAAGTTATTACGTAATTTATGGACGGGACCGGATAGTGGAATAGGCCTACAGAGGATACCACTTTAAAAAAAACGCGCCGCGATATTTATCTCAATAGATGGTGTGGAAACAATATCCCAATACTCAATATTTTACACACACACAGACACACACACACATACGTAGGTATAATATATATATATATATATATATATATTATACTTGAATATATTGCGCTGTCTAATGCAAACGTTGGTTCAATCATGTGAAAATGCAAAAATTGAGATATTTTCAAAACGAAATCAGCTAGGATTTTAATTCAAAGTGATATTTCATCAGAAAAACATTACAAACACTTGGAGACATTCAGTTTACGTTGCCATTTTAGGTCAACTTGAAGTTGCTTCAGGAGCAGTGTGTACTGGTCATACCAGTAAAAATATCCATCTCAACTTCACAGTTAATTTTGTATCTAATAATTTTAAACATGAATGTATGAGTACAAAATCCTTAAATAAAAACAAATTTCATTGTTTCTGAATTTCAAATAATTTTTTTTTTAATTAATTTGACCGATTTTCAATTAGATCCATCTATGAGGCCATTTTTGAATATAAGATTACGTAGTTTTATGGATTTTATTTCATTTATTTATTTATTTAAATTCAGTTTAATTTTTCTGAAATTGAAATGATCGATAAATAAACTTGTTTCACGAATTTTTAATTCAATTTGACTATCCGGAAATGATAGTCTACTCTTAATTCTATTATTATTAATTCTGAATCAACTTGAAAATTATGAATTCAAATTGATGGTTTTTGAATTCAATCTGCCATTCTTTTTTTAAATCAATCTGCCATTCAATCTGAATTCAATCTGGAAAAGGGTGGATAAAAGACATTTTTTTAAGTAAAATTTCACTTCACAGCCAAGTCAGTTAAATATCACCAAGTAAATTTATAATCACCATGTATGAAAAGGTTAGAAGAGGCTTACATAACTTGGAATGGTAATTTTCACCAGTGTTTGAACAAGATTAAAATAAATTAAGAATGTGATAAATAATGTATGTATTGTAAGAATGATTTTAGCAAAATTTGCGGATGAATAATATTCTTATAATAACTGAGCTCAGCAATAAGCTGTAATGAACAGTGACCCCTATTGATCTTGTAAGATGATCCTTAAAATTGTATGCTTCCTATAACAGATAATTTCAAGAACTCCAAGTAAATGCTCAGCTTTATTTGATCGTGTGAGATAACTCACGCATGATTAATGAATCAGCAAGTTATGAAATGAGTTTATGAGATAATAAAATTAATAGAAAAACACAGATTTATTAATAAGGTTTTGGTTTTGGGCAAATGGGAGACATATCTGAACTTATTTTCACGAAGAATTCAAATCTGAGATCGAAATTGAGGCATCACGTTAGAATTTTTATGTATTTGAGATTGTATATTCAAATATGGCTTTTAGGGCAACTTTTGAGGTTACGTTTTTAAAACTATTTTTTACCAACAGCATATTTTAATACTACCTTTTTTTCGTTGTAATGGCATGTCGAATTTTCTTTGCTATGTGTTTTCTTGGCTAAGTTGTTGCCACTTTAAGATAATGTAAAAAATTCCAAATACTGCGAAGTAGAAAGGTAACAAACTTGTCCTGTAAATAGCTTGAAAAGTAGACCAAAAAAGCATTTTTCGTGTATACAACTTAATATATCCCAACATCCTGATATGATGTAAAAAACTACTTTTTCCGATTCGGAAATAGGAGGTTCCAAACCCGCATAATCAATCATAAAATCCAAGAAAGGAAAAGGTTTTTACTTTTCGGGCCTGGGTAATTATTAAATAACATAAAGTAAAAAAATGCACTTAATAAGAATATCTTAACTTTAACAAGATCTTTCGTGTTGTATTTGAAATTTAAGTAAAATTTGTTCAATGTTTCAAAATGTATTGTTTTTGACAGTTTAGTCTCAGAGCGAGAGAGAAATTTCAGCCGCGAGAGTACCTTCTTTATTCTACCCTTATCTCAAAAGACCCTTAGAAGTGAGTGCTCATAATTCAATTTTCAACTAATTGGTTTGGAAATTGGAAAATGTGAGTCAACAGTATTAAGACCGCTTAAAATTTATTCTTATACTGAATACTGAATAGACGCAAAAACCAAAATCATTAAATTATAAAGCTGAAGAAACAAATAAGGGGTATTCACGATGTGGTGTATTTGTGGTATAATTTTACAATATAAAACGTGTATATTCTAGACAGTCATCATGTTTATAGTAAGTTATTCTATGTTTGATATTGGCGTATTTATTTTCACGTTGTATATGAAATTTTCTTATTCAAAACGTTTTTTGTCCAAAATAACAAAATTTGCTATGAATACAATAGGAGTTTTTCGTTGTATATTTGATAAAGGTTTGTATTTAAAACTCAATAGAGGCTGTTCACGATTCAATGCAAATGGTATAGAATCTTAGCAATTCTTAAAAACAATTGAACTTTTTGCAATCATATTACTAATTGTACCTAATTTCATTTTGCTACACCTTTGCATAAATACTATGCCTTTCCATACAAAGTGACGTCATAACTAATTGCAACCTTCAAATTCCAAAATATACTTGTATTGACATGATACTTTTTTTTTGTTGTTTTAGCTTTGAGCCAAGAATTTCAGGTATTATTATTATTATTGAAAATGGGGAGATAGATTAGTGAGAAGGAAGAAACCCTTCAAACATTTTGTTACGATCAAAAAATTTTTACCATTAGTGAACAATGCTACTTGAGCGTATCATCTCATTTTTAGAAGTAATGTGACCAGGGACGCATGTTACTGGGCGTTTGACGCACATTTACCGCATTTGTGACCTAATTGTTACTTTGTGACCTTTCGGTAAAGTTTTGGACACATGTTTTGAAAATATTTGATGGAAGACAATCAAGTGAAACATGTGTAGGATACTCTTAGTGTTATAGAAAGCCGCAGAAATATTTTTATTTGAATCTGTGGCAAGTGTTATGCCATTACCTCAGTCAATTCAAGTTATACGGGAATTACTTCTACAAACTTCTCCACCACCTACTTTAATTTTTAAGTCGTAAATCATATTTTTTAATTTCAGTTGATTAGAAATAAGGATAGAAAATGCAAAAAGTTTAAAGCGTAGTACCATAGCTGGCCGGGATTTGAACCAGGAAAGTCGAAGGTGGCATTCGAGCACGCTACCTTCTCGACATGATACATACTTTGCTAAATTATTTAAATATTGTTAAAATTTATTCAAATTTCAAAATTTTCAAGCATTATTTTGTTATTGTGAGGGAACAAGATGAGGTCATTAGGTGCCAAGTCGGGATTGTGAGGCGGATTACTCATCAATTCCACGTTTTGAGTACTCAAAAACTCTTTTGTTTGAGCTGATGTGTAGGAACTCGCTTTGTCGTGATGTGAATGATCTTCTTTCGGTGGTTGATTTTCCACAATTTTCCGAAGACTTCTGGCAAGCAAATGGTTGTGTACCATTAAGCATTAACAGTTCTCAAGTTCTAGTTTAACATGACATGATCGCCTTTTCTGAAAAAACTGGCAGCCATTTGCTGGCAGCCGTCCGCGGACTTTTTTTGTCGGGTATGGCTTACTTTGAAAAACCCAAATAGTGGATTGCTGCACATAAGGGCTCGTTCATAAACTACGTTACCAATTTTTTGTTGTTTTTTGCCCGCCCGTTACTCTTTCTTAGTACATTTCAAGCCTCTCCGTTACTTATCGCAGTGCTTTTCACCACCCCCCCTAAATTGGTAACGTAATTTATAAACGAGCCCTAAGCATAGATTCATGATTCGTCACCTGTGTTGATGTCGTAGACGTGTTTCAAACCATCCCCGATGTATTTTTCCAACATTTCCTTGCACTAATCGATGCGAACTTTTTGTTTTGTTTTTTAGCAACCGTCAAATTATGTGATATCCAACCAGAACCAATCTTTCTGGCGCCTGAATGCTCATGTAAAATCGAATGTATGCTAGTCTCATTAATGCCCAAGGATGAGTCTATCTCACAGTATGTCACATGCCGGTTTTCTACCACAACAGCTGTTCTTGGACAAGCTTCACCAAATTCGTCTTGGATAGAATGATGACCCACTGTGCGTTGTGTTTGACCGAATAATTCTTCCTGCTTTTTGGAATTTTTTTCAAAATTTTTGTTTTGATGGTAGATAAGATTATATTGTTTATAATCTTAAAAGTATAAAATAAAAATATTATCTACATAAAATATGATCTATATATATACAAAAACATAAATCTTTACGAACTGTGACAATCGGTACAAATTTGAAATAATGACATTTGAAACTTACAAATCGGAAAATTATAATTCTCAGCCGTGAATTTCAAGCAACCAATCAATCAAGCATAAAAGAGCGATCTAATTCGTTTTCTGATTAATTAAGAAGAGAAATAATTTGTTTTCTAAATTTGTTTTCTAAATGTGTTTTCAAAGTAATAAGTAATAAAACAAAGTACATACGTTCTACCTTTATCAGATAAGCGGCGCTGTGAGTTTGCAGTTTGCATTAACCGGTGAGTAGTAATAGTCATTAGCTGGCTTTTAGCAGTGGCAGATAAAAACGTATTTCTATAGTTTAAGCGAATTTTATCCTTAAAAAAGTGAAAGTAAAAATGGCAAGTGCAAAAATTATAAACATTTTAATAAGTTGCAGTGTAAAATTCATGCATGAGCGATGTTGTTCCGAAAATCTACAAAAAAAAGAATACTCTTTAAATGGAGTTGGAGATAAGAAGTTGCAACTTCTTAGAGATTAGAAGTTATTTATTCTTGCCACAAATCCAGAAGAAAATTCTCTGGTCAAACAGTTGCAACAAACGTTTCAGTACCAACGCGTCAGATGATTTAAAGAGCTTCCTTTAAAGAGCAAAGTAGAGTTTTGACATAAAAAAGTGAAATATGTTCCTTCGTGTATCTTTGAGTTTAATGTTTATAGCAAGTTCTTCAACTTCTATGCTAGATAGTTCGATAAATAATGAGCTTTGGCGTTTTAATTCTTTTTTGGTATGTTTGTCATACGAGTATCACATACAGTAGATCACGCGTTGGCCTTTAAAAATACACGTTTCTAATAACTGAAAAAAAATAGATTAAAAGTCGTGAATGGTTGCACATTTTTAAACAAATTAAATTATTTGTTGACATTAATAAATACAAAGTAACCGCTTGGTTTTTATCTACAAATTACAGATAACGCTTAGGTGACATATTTTTTTTACGATTTAATTAAGATGTAACGTTAGATTGGCAATGATCTAGCAACTTTCACTATCATCTGCTGGTGCATTGAACTAAACTGTTTGATGAAGGATAAAAGAAGAATTTGTTAATTTAGTGGGTGAGAGCAGAAGCGAATTATTTGGAGAGATTGCTAAAAGATACTTGAGACGACATCATTCCAAAATAAGTAAAAGAAAGTTTATAATTTTTTGCGGTGTAGAATTCCAGTTGGGTAAATGTCTTTTATGCATATCATTGTTAATACGTTACGGCCAAAAATAGAATTTATCTTAAGATTGCGTAAAAGAAAAACAGAAAAAAATGTATGTCTACAAAAAAGTAATAAATCCAAAATGTTAAATCTTGTTGAAACTTACATATCGTTCAGAACCATATCTTCAATTTCAGGCAAAAAAAAAAACTAGTAAGAAATTATCTTCGACTGGGCCGAAGTTAAAATACCCCCACGTTCGAACCAAAGTATATTCAAAGTCTTAAGCAGTCAAAAAATGTTTATTTGTAAAAACATTTTCGTCATAGTTTTAACAGAAAATAGTCTCTTTTTTTTTTAATAAGGTCACTTTGTATGGGAGGTGGGTGTGGTTTTCACTCGATTTGGTTGAATTCCATACACAGAGTACATGTTATATTTCAAAGCTCATATGCAAAATTTTAAGTCCATATATTAGTTTTTGTGGAATTTATAGAGATTTTAGCTTTTTGATAATGTCACTTTGTATGAGAGGTAGGCGTGGTTTTCATCCGATTTGGTTGAATTTTATACTCAGAGTGTATATTGAATATCAAAGCTCATACACAAATAGTCACATTGACATATCAAGTCAGTATATAAATTTTTGTGGAATTCCAAGAGATTTTACCGTTTTGATATAGTCACTTTGTGTGGGAGGTAGGCGTGGTTTTCATCGGATTTGGCTCATTTTCGAACTTGATCTTTGTTTTTTAGATACAAGTTTAACAAGATAGCTTGAAAATTACGGCTGTAATCGTGATCACAGACAGACAGACAGACAGACGGACAGACAGACAGACGGACATGGCTAAATCGACTCGGGTGGTGATGCTTATCAAGAATATATATACTTTTCTATACCTACCACGCCTCCTTATGGGCGTTACAAACGGAGTGACAAAATTAATATACCCCGTTTACGTTTTTTAAACGTAGGGGTATACAAATTGGTTAACATACGACCAAAGCGCTCAAAATTGACTGAACGATTGTTCCTTCATCGTTTAAAAAAGTAGATAAATAAAAAAACAGTTAATGCACACCAGAAAGTCACTTTTGGCACTTTGGTCACACAATGGCTTCTCCAAAATCGCTTGGAGATTTTCAGAGCCCCATATATGGCAATTTTGCTTATTCGCGCATCCACGTAGTGCGAAATGGGAAATGAGGCTTCATTTGCTTCGAAAATTCAGAATTTTTTTTGTAGAACAATTTAACAATTTTAAGTTTAACAATAAACTGTACTGTCAAGATAGATACACACATGGTTGAATAAATAAGGTTGTCGCATGAGGTCCCATAAATGTCAAATCGAAGTTGACAGCTCATACAAAATTTGAAAACAAAAATTGATAACATGAAAAGCCGATGAAGTTGTTGTTGTTGCTTTTTATTGATTTTGACAATTTTGGGTACTGAGAAGAGAGAACGATCAGCCTCGAGACAACCTTATTAATTCAACCACCATGGATACACACATATATTTCTGAATAATTTTTGTGTATAATTTTTTTATTTGCCTACCATTTTTTAAAATCGGTTTTTATATTTCTGAATTTTATCCAACCATCATTAGAAATATGAGATGTCATAAGTATATCCGTATTGCATAAATTTACAGCCGTTTTCATAAAATATTTAATAATAGTTTTGATATGTAATAATAATAATAAACTGGCACATTTCAGCCCTTGAAAGAACTTTGACTGAGCTTCTTATGATCAAACTGTGTTGTGCGTGGTATTAAATGTTTGTACACAACTGATCGAGAACTGGACCTACTAGTTTTATGCCGATTCTGAATGGCTATAATCTGCATGTTCTCAAGAGAAGCTTTACATGGCTTTTATTTCTTCACTGAGGTTTTCCATTATCTGCAGAGAGGTGACGGCCGAACAGAAAAATTAATTCAACTGAAAAATCTTTCTGTGTCACATGGAAATTGAACCAGGGTTCTCTGACGTATGGGTCACGCACTCTACCCACTGCGCTACGGCCGCTTTGAAATGTTCAATATTTAAAAAGCTTTTAATTTTAAAAAGTCTTTTCAAATGGTGTTATTCATAAACATGTAGCTGCTCTGTTGTTAAGATGGGGACACTTTTGATTTGAGATGGGAAGAGTGTAAAGAATGCTTTGTGTATTCGATAATTTCAATGACTTTTTATTAATTTGTCACAATTTCGTAAACATTTTGTTATTCACACATCAAAAGTTTTTAGAAGCTACCCTCTGCCATGGTAGAATTATAAGGTAGGGCCGAGTCACTCAGTGCCCTCACGCGTCAACGAAGAGTGGAAACTAAAAAGGTTGGCTAATTGTCAAAATGGCGAAGTTCGTAGAAACCTCAAATGAAATAAAAGTATGATGTTTTCAAATTGTAAATAGTGCGGACACGTGTGTTAAATTTGTGTTAATTTGACTGGAAATATTGTAAAAAAAATCTATAAAATGCCGAGGAAGTGTTTAATTTGCAGAAAAGCTTGTAAAAACTTTAACCTAAAATTAACTGCGAAAAATGAACATAAAGAAACTAGAGATGAACAGCTGATTTTGACAACTAGCCCGCTTTTTGCTGCTTTCTAATCTATTCTTCTCCGAGTCGGCCCTACCTTAGGTCTGTTCCCGTACTTTTTGGGCGTAAAATGGTAAAACTGTCAAAAACGTGAGAGTAAGGAAAAATCTCTCAAAAATATTGAAAAACATAAAAAAGTACGGGAACGCTTTTTGGACTAAAATTGTGTAAACTGTCAAATAAAATCGTTTGTTTGATGTGAAGCATTGGCAATGCAGACGATATGCTAAAGATTTTGAACAATATAAAAATTAATTCTCAAATAAACATTTATATTTAGTATTTACACAATTTACCATGTTTTTGGATTCCATTCCAACAGTTTTTTATTTATTTCAAAGAACTTTTATTGTTTTGCAATTTCTTTGCTAACATGTAAACATATGAATTTAAGCAGTTTGACATTTTTACCATTTTTGCCAGAAGAAATTGCTCGGACTAAAACTTGCAGCTTTTGACAGGGAGGGGAAATTTTTTACTCTTTCGATTGCACTCTCATTTACCATATTTTCGAGTACGGGAACGCTTCTCGGACTAAAACCTGTAAAAATGGTAAATTGGACTAAAACTTTAGAGTACGGGAACAGACCTCTTATTATTCTACCATGCCCTCTGCACTGAAGGCTGAACAATCTTTTTTTGTAAATATTTCTATATATTTTGACAAAATTTGTTTGTTTTTATTTTCTTTTGAAAATTTTTTATGTATTTTAAAATTATTTTTGAATATTTTGTTAATTATTTTTGGCAAAATTTGTGCTCAAATGAGAGAAAACAATTTTAAAAATGCTTTATTAAAAAATTCCCAGTAGGAAAAGCGATCATCCCAAGATAGCTTCTTGTCACATCCTTTAAGACTCGGCAATCATGCCCCTTCACTACCAAATGCCATATCTTTTTTGTACGGAGCTGCTACGTAAAGGATATTAATCCTTTAGTCACATCTTCGAGGTGATTAGTCAAGACTTCGATTACCTTGTTTTAGCAATGAAGGAAGGATATGGATGTTGATAGTGAAGTGCTGTTTCGTTTTGTTTTGATTTTTACTTTTGCCGTTTTCGAATTTTCTTTCCAACACATCGATTTGTAGCTGCCGTGTTTATCTCCTAAGGTACAAGGGCAATTTGGGAAATTAGTGAATTTTTTAATTTCCCGCGTAGTAACTTTAAATGCAACACTGATCCTGCCAACTACCATCTGTTAATAGACTACTATCAAAATTTCAGTTCGCTGCGACGCTTGGTTTGTGTTGGGTTACCATTTAAAGCAGACAATCTTGTGAATTTTGGCAAAAATGGAAAAAAGTAAATTTCGTGTGCTCATCAATCACTATTTTTTGCACAAAAAAACCATCAGCCAAGCCAAGGAAAGGCTTGATAAATACTATGAGGACTCTGCACCATCGATTGAAATGATTCACAAGTGGTTTACTGAATTCCGATACGGTCGTACAAGCACAAGCGACGCCGAACGTTCTGGAATGAGTCCCAAATGAGTTCACCACATCAGAAATAGTCATTAAAATTCACGATATCGTGTTGGCCGATCGCAGAGTTAAAGTGCGCGAGATTGTTGAGGCCGTAGGCATCTCAGACGAACGAAATTTGGAGCATTTTGCGAAATCATTTAGATATGATCCAAATCACTTTCGACGTGTTTGGCGATGTTGAACAAAGATAAGAATGATTTTTCCGTCGATTAGTAATCGTGGAAGAAACATGGATCCATCACTACACATCAGAGACAAAGTAACAGTCGAAACAGTGGACTTCATCGACCGAACGTGCTTCGTAGAAGGCAAAAATGGTGCTATCGGCCGGAAAGGTTATGGCAACAGTTTTACCTTCCACCGAAAAGAACGATCAATGGCGAATACTATGCAGCTGAATTAGACCGTTTCAATGACGCTTTGAAAGAAAAACGTCCCCATTTGGCGAGGAAAAATTGCTCTTCCATCAAGACAATGCGCGCGTTAACACATGCCAAGCTCCCATGACAAAATTCCATGTATAGAAGTACGAATTGTTTCCTCATCCAGCATACTCTCAAAATTTGGCCCCCAGTGAGTATTTTCTGTTTCCAAACCTGAATAAATGGCTTGGCGGCAAGAGATTCACCACCAGAGAGGAGCTCATTACCGAAACAGAGGCCTATTTTGAGAACCTACCGAAAACGTATTTTTCTATATTGAGAAATAAAACTTTTTTTGCCGAAAAATCATTCCTTGTTTCATTTTTCACGGAATTATCAAACGGCCCTCGTTTAAGTGCCTTTTTCCAATATTTAAGGCAATAAGAAAAAATAGATCGCTTTAGAGAGTTTTTCGCCTACTTTCCGACTGGGTGTTTGAATGTGATAAATTTTATGACATTTATCTAAAAACCATAGAGAAAAAATTCCGTCTTTATATTTATTTCCCGAAAAATATGTAGCAATCCTTGTATAAGTGGATGTAGTATGGATGTATGTATTTGGGTGTGTATTTCAGGTATATACTCCGAAATCGCTGCTCCAAATTTTTTTAAAATTTTCAGGGAAACTGTATCAAAGTCTTGAGAGTGTGCCTGTGAAGTTTTGCGCCAATTAAGCCAATGGGGCGGGCACTGAACAAGTTGGTATGGCAAGTACTATGCAACCCAAATTTGCGATATCGAATAGCTTTGGAATTGTAAGTCGTACAACTCGGAATTCGGTATTCGGCCTCAATTATATGTGCTGTTTGACCGGTAACATTTTATGGGCATTGGTCGAGAGAGTGGTTCTTTTTCAGCAGCCCAAATTTTCGGAATAACTTTCGAACTATAAGTCACACATCAATGAAACTCGGCACGAACTTACTATTTAGTCGTTTCCTACGACTGACTAACTTGAGCGAGAATTGAGGAAGGTGGCGTGCCGCTGCCCATACAATTCAAATTTTAATATGACGCATAACAATGAAACTCAGTATGAAAGTACTAATTGTCCAGGCAATGTAAATGGAGTTACTATTTGGTGATGTCAGCTAGTGGAAATCTGTAACGGACAAAGCGGACAATTTCATATGATTTGTCAAAATAAGCGTCTAATAAAAATGTTGTATACTTATAATTTACCAATATAGGTGCCAATTGTAGCAACGCGCCACGGGTATCGCTAGTTTATAATACATTTTCCATATTATATTAAAAAAAAAATCAATTGAGAATTTTTCCTCTATTAAATCGGCGTTAATTAATTTTTTCGCTGAAAAGCTATTTCGGTCTTTGATTATTTTAGCTTGGATTTTATTTTCTTCAGAAACTTATTCAAAATATTTTCCAAATTTCATAAAATTTTTAATTAATATTTCAGGCTACCGAGGCACCCAAAGTACCATTAAATATTTTGGCTTTAACTACAGAAGAAAAACGCAAATTTCTGGACTCTATCGATAATGTTTTTTCAGATATTGATGGTGAGTGTGGAAAAGACTTTTAAAGTTATTCAAATTCATTTAATTGAGTTCAATTTCAGGAGTCTTGTGGAATCTGAGCCACAACATAGAGGGCGCTGCAGAAGGGTTTAAGGAACTACAAAATGCCGGCAAGAAAGTACATTTTATAAGCAATAATAGCGTACGTCCAACTAAGAACAGTGCCAAGCTTTTTGCGAAACTAGATCTCGATTACGATGTGGTAAGTGGGAAAAAAGAACAGACAATAATAAGGCACATATTAAAACAGTTCACTAACTTTAGGAGAATATTATACATCCTGTGAAGAGTATCGTTGAGTATCTCAACAATATCAAGTTCGATGGACTGATCTATGTAATTGGAGGATTAAACTTTAAGACGATCCTACGCGAGGCAGGCTTCCAGCTAATTGATGGAGTGAGTGTGACTATTGTAAAGGCGTTTAATTGTAATTTTTAACAAATATATTAATTTTCAAGCCTAAGATTATCCTTGGAGATTCTCTAAGTGAGGTGCTAAATACAGCTTTCGATAAGGAACCCGTGCGTGCGGTAATTATCGACCATGACATCAATAACTGCGCATTAATGCTATTGCGAGCGCAGAATTATTTGCGGAATCCTGAGTGTCTACTAATCGTAGGAGCAACTGACTTGAAGTTGCCATTGACCAAGGATTTACACATTTTTGGACCAGGAGTATTTGCCAAGATGCTCGCCGAGATATGCAACAGAGAGCCGATTACGCTGGGTAAGCCAGGCAAAGAGCTGGCAGAGTTGCTAATCAAGCATTACAATATAAAGAATACAAAACGTGCTCTTATGATTGGTGATATGCTGGAGCAGGACATTGGCTTCGGTAAAACATGTGGTTTTCAGACATTGGTTGTTTTTAGTGGAGGCTGTACACGTCAAGATTTGAACGCACCAAGCAATGCACAGCTACTGCCAGACTATTACGCCGAATCTATGGCAGATTTTGTGGAATTCATGAAAGACTTGCATAAATCTAATTTTTAAGACGTTAAGAATTTATATTAAAAAAAAAACCAATGATATACCAAATATAGCATTCAATTATCTAATTCTAACCGATCTAATCCTTTTTCAATTAAGCGCATTCCTTGAAAAGTTGTACAAAGTCACCCAAACAATCCAGAACATGGTCGGGGGCTTCATATTTATGCAGCTGTGCAGCAAGGTCCTGAGCTTTGGTGCCACCCGAAAGCACTAGCAGCGTTTGAAATCCGCACATTTTGCCAAAACTGATGTCGGAGCTGAGACTGTCGCCAATGAAGAGTGCACGCGAAGGATCTGTTAACGCAAATCGTTTCCTTAGACGCTCACACAAATGTCTGCCAGGCTTTCCGAGCACTGTCGCTTCACGCTTGCTTGAGTTCTCCACCACGCTGATGAAGGGTCCAGGACCTGTGTGTACTAGATTTAATAAAATTTATCCCACCAATGTTTAGTCAACCTACCAATAACATCCTCAGCACCAAATGGTATCAAGGTGTCAGCGGCACCAGCAATAAACAAGCAATCGGGATTCTTGAGATGCACATGGGCGCGCATTAACTTCGCTGCCGTCAAATTAAAGTCCACATCAATGATGACCGCCTTGACCGGGTCTTTGTTATAGATGGCAGCACGTAAATCATGCACACTTTCGCTCAAAATACGTGCTGGCTGTGGGTGTGAATGTGAGTGTTCAATTAAAAAATAATGAATATCTGAAAATAAATAAATCGACTTGCATCTTCGACCAACTGAAATCCGGCTTCACGTAAGAGCTCTTTAAATGGCGTCGAAGCAATGCAATAAATTAGCCCATCGAATTGAATTTCCTGCAAGTGTTCGCAAATTGTTTGCGCCGGATGCACGACATCACTCTATGAAGTGTAAAAATTGTAACTGATATTTTTTGTTTTTGTTTTTTTTTTGCTGATCTCAATAAACCTTCTCCACTGCCATATTGCAAAGCTGGAACTTTCGCAGCTGTTCATCGATTGTTGTGATGCTGTTGTTTGTGACGAAAGTCACATGTTTGCCATTATTGCGTAAAAAATTGATGCCTCCCGCTGAGCCTGGTATGGCATCGCGCATGGTTTGCCATATAACACCTATTGTTGTTGTTGTTGAGATTCTAATAAGTTTATTCTGGACTATTGGAATGAAATTATTTCCTTACCATCACAATCGCAAAAAACTTGATCAAAGGATTTCAAGAAATTCCGTTTTTCTTCCAGACTCAGATGTTTAATGTGTTTAATATCATGTCGAAAGGATGGATCTAGAATCTTGGTTGGGGGGAAAAAAGAAATAGTTTGGAATGTTTTTATAATTCAGATACATTAAAGCTTGATATTTTATCTTTGTGTTTTTGGATGACCGAAATAGTTCCGGCAAAGCACGTACTGTAGGCTTTAAGTACAGTTAACAAATAATCGAACATTTTTCTAAAGTAAGGGTCATAAATACAAATTACTTGCGCATTAAAATTTTAAAGTAAAATTAAATAAACAATGAATGCCGTTGATCCAAATACTTTTACATTTCTAATTTTTATATATGTATATCCATGTCCAAATACTTGAACCTAATCCTTGTCTAAATCCCTTTCCTAATCCTTGTACTACTTGGTGCAATCTTTTTGTAAATTCTTGTCTTTAGCGTTTTTCAAATCCTTGTCCTAATCCTTATCTAATTTTTGGTTCTAATCCTTGTTAAAATATATTTTCTAATTTAATTTTGACGTGATATCTATATGATTTACCGCGCACTTTTCCAATAAAGTTGAAAAAGGCATTTTTACTATAACGGCGTTGCATGGAATTGTTACTCGCTGAATGTAGGTGTTGAGACAAATGCTATGGTACGATAATTAAGTTTAATTCTTGGACCTTAGGCAAAAATTAAAAAAAAGACGAATTAGTTCATAGTTCGAGAATTATTTCTCGCTTAGTAAAGGAGCTACGGTTAATAATTTAATACGACAGTAAAAAATAGTTCTTGGTCCTCACGATACAAATAGACAAAAAAAAACTAGTAAGAAATGATCTTCGACTGGGCCGAAGTTAAAATACCCCCACGTCCGAACCGAAGTATATTCAAAGTCTTAAGCAGTCAAAAAAATGTTTATTTGTGAAAACATTTTCGTCATAGTTTTAACTGAAAATATTCTCTTTTGTTTTTTGATAAAGTCACTTTGTATGGGAGGAGGGTGTGGTTTTCACTCGATTTGGTTGAATTTCATACACAGAGTACATGTTGCATATCAAAGTTCATTTGCAGAAGCCAATGAACTTTGATTGAAAGCCAATCAAGCCCATATATTGATTTTTTTGGAATTTAAAGAAATTTTACCTTTTTGAAAAAGTCACGTTGCATGAGAGGTAGGCGTGGTTTTCCTGAATGTATTTTGAATATCAAAGCTCATATACAAAATTTTAAGTCCATATGTATGTATATTGATTTTTGTGGGATTCTAAGAGATTTTACAGTTTTGATAAAGTCACTTTGTATGGGAGGTAGGCGTGGTTTTCATCCGATTTGGCTCATTTTCGAACTTGATCTTTACTTTTTAGATACAAGCTTAAATATCGTGGTGATAGCTTGAAAAGTACGGATGTAATCGTGATCACAGACAGACAGACAGACGGACATGGCTAAATCGACTCGGGTGGTGATGCTGATCAAGAAAATATATACTTTTCTATGCCTGCCACGCCTCCTTATGGGCGTTACAGATGGAGTGACAAAATTAATATACCCCGTTTACGTTTTTTAAACGTAAGTGTATAAAAATCATGAGGCCATGAGTCCGCGGACAGAGTTGCTAGAAGATGGAAAATGCAACGCTGTTCCATGGAATTATTACTCTGTGAGTGTATGCACTACGGTAAATGTTATAAAATGAAAAGAAAGGATTTACAAGTACCTGGCGTTATGTCAAAAATAAAAAATACAAGGACGATGACAGGGCACGGAGTAAGCAGCATATGCAACAAAAATGCAATATTGTTGCATGGAATTATTACTCGCTCAGAAGTGCTACGGCACATTTTATTTTACGACAGAAAAAATTTTTGTCTTTGATTTCATAACGAAAATAAAGAAAAAAATTGTTCGCTATATCTCCATAAAGGTAACCGCTTAATGCAATGAAAATGCAACAACAATGAAAAAACGTATCATGGAATTATAACTCCATGACTATTGACACTACGGTAAGTTTAATAGAATGAAAATAAAGATGAAGATTTTGGGCATATTTAAAAAACTAAAAAAAAGTGAATGGGAAAAGGATTCTGACAAGAATTTGGACAAGGAATTTAGGGGCAGGAATTTGGACAAGACTTAAAACAAGAATTAGGAAGAAGATTGGAAAACGGCTTGAGACAAGAAGGGGACAAGGATTTGGTAAATGATTAGGACAAGAATTAAGACAAGAACTCCGAGTACTACTCCCAGAACGATTGGAATTGTTGAAGTAGAGCTTTTTTGGACGACATGGAGACATTGGAGGATGACAAACACACAGGAAGGCCAATTTCAGTTCGGACGCCTCAAATGATCCAAAAAGTACGTGTATTTATTGCAGAAGACCTCAAAGCTTCGATGAGAATGATGAAAGAGGCCTTAAACATCAGCAAAGAGACTATTCGAATAATCATTCACGAGGATTTGGGCAAAACAAAGGTCTGTGCAATATTTGTTCCAAACATATTGAATGATTCGTAAATTTTTGGCTCGAAATCAAGTGTGTGTGTGTGTTTGTTAAATCATCCGCCATATTCACCTAATTTGGCCCTGTGCGACTTCTCTTTGTTCCCAAAATTGAACACGAAGTTGAAAGGATGCTTTTTTAACGAAATTCCGGCCATCCAAACAGCTACGATACGGGCACTGAAGGCAATTCCCCAAAATGAGCTAGAGCAGGCATTTGAATCACTTTTGAATCGCTGTAACAAGTGTATTGAATCGGGAGGAGAATATTTTGAATAAAAACACCGAAAATAAACAGAAATCGTATTTTAATTATGTTTTCTAGAGCCTGTCTGGGCTATTATTCGATACACTTTGTAGTACAAATACACTTTTACTCTTTTAACTACTTACGTACAATCTTAATGTTTATATTAATGTTTAAATATCTTAAACTTGTTACTGTACCGTATACTTTTCGCCACAACATTTCACTTAATACTATCGGTGTAGAAAATATCAAAAGCAACAAATATTCTAAATTTTGTTGTTTAATGTTTAATGTAATTTTTATAAAACATTTTGTACTGTATGTTCCATGTCACTTTTCTAAGGAATAATTTAAACAAAATATTGTTAAACTTTTAAAATATATCATACCTGTGTATTCATTTTTTCGTGGTTCATTGAAAATGACTTAATAATTTTTAGAAATTTAAAAATAATTCTATTTTCTAATTTACATTAAAATGTTTTGAAAAACCTAAGCAGTGACTGTTACGTTCTATTATCTTAGTGTTACGCGTAATTTGAGGTTTGTATGCAGACTCGGAGCTGTTGTTCTTAACTGAAGCGCATCTTATCTGTAGATAATCCGTTTGCAACGCTTGAGCGCTAATTGGATGAAAAATTCAAATTATTTCAATAGATAGTATTAAGCTCAGCGAGGAGAATACATAGGTATAAGTAAATAACATACTAGCGAAACTTATGGTTATGTTGGTCCATGTCAAAGTGGACCAACATGAGTAGCTATTGTAGTTTATGAGTAGCTCGAATAAACATACGCTTAAGTGTTTTACAGGAGCTAGATAGATATGCTTGGGGCGAGCTAATTCAGCTCTGGCACTGCGGCATCTTGTGATGCCTATTGTGCCACTACAGGAGCAAGGAGGTTAATATAATTCATGGTGCATCTTTTCAGCCTCTTACTAACTGATTGAAGAGTGTTGCAAATCTTAGACCCAACCAAACCTTAATTCTATCTTTACTAACGAATTGCACAAAACCTTTTATTCACAGAACTTGAGTAGTGTAACACTTGGCTTATATGGCGTATATTAGGATGCAATGTATTTTAGTGTAGTCTTGGCATCGAATAAAAATGTTTTGTACGAAACGAAGCAAGCAAAACAAGCATTGCATATTTTGAAAGATTTTCGTTAGTGTCGAAGCAGTGCTTGAGTTGTATTATGAAGTAAAATATCAAAGTATAGAGCGACAACGGGAAATCATAGCGAGCACACCAAGTGCACCATCAACATCGAAAAACTTTCAGAAAATCTCTTGAAAATGAAGCAAGATAGGCCAAAAATATCGGTTTTACTGCGCACATGTAGCGATGTCGGCCGATGTGGAACAAATGAAAAAAAAAAGCAAAACATACAATGCATAGGTGTAGTGCATAACATTTTTGTATATTCTACTTCAGTTTGAATATACTTCAGGTTTCTTATATGCTCTTAGTTCTATGTTTTGATGTTATGTTGCTTGTTTGTTCTACATTTAAGTGGATATCAAAGAATCTTCTTTGTAGTACTGCTTGTTTTGAAATGCGACTGCGGAAGAGACGAAGTATCGGGTATTTTTTTTAGAGGTATTTTTGACATTTTTGTTCAGTTCCTTTTGCCAAATAACCATGCAAAAACTTTCACAGGAACAACGTTAACAAATCGTGGAAATGTGTTTCCAAAATTCGCGTTCGTTACGGCAAACTTACAGAGCACTTTGCATACATATATTGACTAGTTGGAAACAACATTCGAAGCGTTATTGGTGAGGTAAGTCCGGCTATTCTGGAAAAGTGCTGCAAAATTGGACCAACACACAGTGCGGTGACCAGTGGAAATAATTCGAAAAAACTTTTTTCGCAAAAATCAAAAATTTTTGTTCTTTCTCCTTGCCCTTGTATCAGTCCTTGTTGAAGTCATTTTTCCAATTCTTGTCCTAATTCTTGTCCAATTCTATACTCTAATCTATGTTAAAATTTTTGTTCTACTCCAAATCTTAATCCTAGTCCTAATCTTTTTCCAAATCCTTGCTCTCATGACTTGTCTAATCATTGCTTTAATGCTTAACCAAACCCTTGCCCTAATACCTATCCTTACTTTTTAATTTTAATTTATTTTTGTTTATATTTTTTTATTTTTGCTTTTCAAAGGGGTTCTCTGAGAGGCCTTATGACGACATTTATTTTTATACCCCCACTTTTAAAAAACGTAAAAGGTGTATATTAACTTGTCACTCCGTTTGTAACCCTCATAAGGAGCCGTCGTAGGTTTGGAAAAGTATATATATTCTTAATCAGCATCACCACCCGAGTCAATTTCAGTCGTAATTTTGAAGCTACCCTGCAAACATTTTCTTAGTGCCTTAAAAAAAAAAAAAAATTACTCTAAAAAGAATATTTCTTATGCGTGTTTTATGAGAACGCAATAAAAAGACTCATAAAGGAGTCTTTGATATGATTGTAAAATGATTGCTCAGAAATAGGGCTCTAAAAAGAGTATTTTTTATGCGTGTTTTGTGAGTACGCCATGAAAAGACTCATCAAAGAGTCTTTGATATGATTGTAAAATGATTACTCAGAAATCAGACTCTAAAAAGAGTATTTTTTTTATGCGTGTTTTATGAGTACGCAATAAAAAGACTCATAAAGAAGTCTTTTATATGATTGTAAAATGATTGCACAGAGATAAGACTCTAAAAAGGGTATTTTTTATGAGTGTTTTATGAGTACGCAATAAAAAGACTCATTAAGAAGTCTTTTATATGATTGTAAAATGATTTAAATTTTTCTACTATTACTTCTTATTTGAAATGTTTAAAAAAAGATATTGTTGTCATTTTTTTTTATTTTTCAACTATCAAATATTTTAAATAAATTTGAATCTAAAAATATATTTCAGCCTAAAGGGATCATAATTACTTCTATGAGTTCTGAAAGAGTCCTCAGTATGAGTCTTTAATACGATTCCATTCCATGACTCTGAAAAGAGTTTCAAATATGACTATCAAAAGTGTCTTAATTTTGAGTCCAAAAGACATTTATATGAGTTCTAAAAAAGTATTTATTTAAAGTCTTTATTATGAATCTTAAAAAAGTATTTAAAATGAGTCTTAAAATAGTCTTAATTTTGAGTCTAAAAAGACCATTTAACTTAATTATAAAAGAGTCTTTATTATAAGTCTTTAAAAAGTCTTTATTATGAGTCTTTAAGGAGTATTAAATATATGTCTTAAAAGAATCTTAATTTTGAGTCCAAAAACACTTATTTATATGAGTTCTAAAAGAGTCTTAATTTTGAGACTTAAATGATACATAAAGCAATCATCATTATTTATAATCTTTTTTTTTTTTTTTTACCTACGAAAATGTACTCATAAAAAAAGTCTTTTTTTGATGACGATAAAAGCTCATTTATATGAGTCTTAAAAGACTATTTTAAGAGTCATAATGTTTGCTGGGTATCATCACGAAATTCGATTTTGTATATAAATAAAGCTTGTATATAAAAAATAAAGATCAAGTTCGAAAATGAAGCAAATAAAGTGACTTAATCAAAACGGGAAAATCTTTTAGAATTCCACAAAAATTAATATATGAACTTGAAGTTTTGCAAATATGATTTCATATTTAACACGTACTTTGAGAATTCAACCAAATCGATTTAAAACCACGTCTACCTCCCATACAAAGTAACTTTATGAAAACGGGAAAATCTCTTAGAATTTCACAAAAATTAATATATGGACTTGAAATTGCAAATAAGCTTTAATATTTAATATGCACTGTGAGTATGAATTTCAAAGAAATCGGATAAAAACCACTCCTACCTCCCTTAAAAATCATTTTATTGGCTGCTTAAAACTTTGAATAAACTTTAGTTCGGCCGTGGGGGTATTTTAACTTCGGCCCACTCGAAGATTATTTCTTACTAGTTTTGTATTAAATTAGATAGTAATTCAAAATCCAAAACAAAATGAGAAATAATTTCTCCAAATAACTTATAGCTTAATTATTTAGTATAAAAAACAAAATTTTTTGAAAATAGCACCTAAAATGCACCTTCAAAGTTTTCATGCATTTAGAAAGTTCAATTTCGAGGCTCAACAACGTAAAAACATTTTTAATGATTATTTCTGAGATCTTTATCCAATTCCGCGTCAAGTATTTTGTTACGTAAAGTTTATAATAAAAAATGTCATTTATATCTGATAAACCACAAGAAAAAAAAATTAAAATAATACTAGAGATAAGTCAAAATTACGCATTAATAAATGCAAACATTTCACCGGACACCCGTTTCAAAGTTTCAATTTTGCTGAAAAAAGTGGTTGAGGAATATAGTTTTTACAAAAACTGTTCGCTTTTGTTTTTTGATAAAGTAATTTTGTATGGGAGGTAGGCGTTTACCTTTATTTTTTAGATAAAAGTTTTTTAAATATCAAATTTCGTTATGATAGCTTGAAAATTACGGCTGTAATCGTAATCACAGGCAGACAGACGGACAGACAGACAGACTGACAGATAGGCGGACATGGCTAAATTGACTCTGGTGGTGATGCTGATCAAGAATATACACACTTTTCTATACCTACCACACTTCCTTATGGGCGTTACAAACGGAGTGACAAAATTCTCACTCATTAGCTAGTCTACTGGTGTGTTTGGGATCGTCGTCCTGTTGGAACGTCTACTTTATAAGCATTTCTCAGCTAGCATATGGTTTGCATCCGTCAATATATTAATGTACACTGAATGATACATGTTGCCATTGATCACATGGAAAGGACCAACTTCACTGTAATGCCCCTTTTACGTTTTTTAAACGTAGGGGTATAAAAATTGGTGTCGTCATGAGGCTTCTGAGGGAACCCCTTAAACTAACCCAATTACACGAAATGTACTAGTAAAAGCAAAAAACAAAATAAATTAAAAAAAAAAATTCAAAAAAAAATTTAAAAACAAAATGCAAATAATGGACAAGTATTAGGATATGGATAAGGATAAGGATTCGATAAAGGGTAAGGGAAAGAATTTGCACAAATTTTATGATATGGAATAAGATAAGGGGTAGGCCATAGATAAGGAAATATATTCGAACAGAGATTAGAGCAATTATAAGGACAAGAATTCTCACAAGGTTCGGGAAAAGGATTACAACAAGGATTGGGATTGGGATAAGAATAAAGATTTCGACATAACTTAAACAATATTAAGGAAAATATTGGGAAAAGAATAAAAACAGTTAATGGGACAAGATAATAAAACAAGGATTTTAGCACACTTAGAACAAAAGTTAGGACAAAGATTGGAAAAAGAAGTGGGACAAGGATTAGGAAAGGGTATACAATAGGAAAGGATAAGGTTATGAATTTGCACTTAATTAAATTAAGTGTTAGGACAAGCGGTAGAACAGTAATTAGCACAAATATAAGAATACGGATAGGGATGAGGACAATTTGGGAGCAAATGAAAGGATAGGGACGAGAATAAGGACAAGGATAAATGTTCGCTGTCAGGTCAAAACCTACAGGTGTGTCCACGATACAGCCAACTTTTTTCTTTACTTATAATTGCTAGTTACCGTACCTCATAAACAGTACGCCATTGAAAAATTACATGTTTATGTGTTCTTATTAAGCAATGTGTATGAAAAAATCAACAGAAAAAATTGAAGTGGGCACTTCATTTTTTTTTGTTTTTAGTTTGCAACACAGTGTAATTCGACGAAAGTAACGAACAAAAGGTTAGGCCAAATGAGTTGTTTTTGAATACATCAAGATCGTTTTTCAAAAAGTTAGCCCAACTTATAATAATCCACATATCTTCTTTCGAGGTGACTCTTTTTGGATTTTTTCATCACGAAAAAATTAAATTTTTAATAATTATTGTCTAAATGATTCTCTGAATCAAAAATCGATAAGTACGGGAATAATAAAAAGCCCGTCAAAGATTGAAAGAATATGGAAATTGTTTTATGTAACGAGTCTTGTGTTTAAAAAAATTGGTTTATGCAATAATGGGTATCATGGTTTATTATTCTAATGAGTTTTGTGAGAAAAAGAATTAAATATTGCTATTTTTTTAAAGGCATAAATTATTTTAATCATAGAGATAATTATATAAAAGAAATTTTTTTATCTAAGCACCCTGTATCACTTATAATAGATGGGCGAAGCAACACATATTCTAGTTCGTACACATACAAACATTTTAAATAGTAGCAAATGCATTTTACTTTATCTTATTACATGGGTTGAGTAAGCTGTCAGCTGTAACAATCTAGTCACGTGGATTTAGCAAGAAAAAAATACCAATTTAGTATATTTGTCTTTTTTTATTAAAGATAATGTTTTCATTATAATTTCACTACATATTTTAAAAATAAATTGTATAATTTCTTAAATCTAAATATTTATAACTAATTCTCTCTACTAAATACAGTCTACAGAGTATCTAACAATGTAATTATATCTGCTAAACTATTGGCGATATAATCAGGCTTAACGGCATTGGGCAATCGAAGCATTTGTTCCATTGTATTGGCGCCTGACAGCACAAATAACGATTTAAAACCACAGGTAGCAGCAAATTGGATATCATTCACCAGGTTATCACCAATGAATAGAGCACGATTCCTATGCGTTATTTTAAACTGTTCGACAAGATCATCGCCCAGCAAGAGGCCCGGTTTGCCCAGTACTGTAGGTTCCTTGCCGGAAGCAGTGCGCAGAATATCAATAAAACCACCCGACCCAATGGTAATGAAGTCCTTGCTCACTGGCACGCGCACATCTGAAGCACCCACTAGCATGGGGCATTCAGGGTCGAGCAGATATTGCGCGGCGCGTGCCAATTGACTGTAGGTAAGATTAAAGTCCAGATCGATTACGACGGCACCAACTTTATCGGTGGGTTTAACTGTACGTAAGAGATCGGAATCTTTCAAATCACTAAAATGTTCCTGAGAAGGTAGTAGAAGTTGGCGGTTAAAAATAGTCGCATTTAGGAGTATATATAGATGGTGAGAATTTTACCATGGTTAGAATTTTAATGCCATTTTCGATGAGCACCTCATTCATTTCACTGCTGCAAAGACAATAAACAGGTTGGGGCAATTTGTGCTTTTTAATGTAACGCGTAATGGTCTTCACTGGATGCACAAGATCCGCCTTCAGTATAATAGAAGAGTTATGAAGAGGTTAAAATTGAGTTTATCGCATGAAGTGTCTAATATAGATAGAGTTTACCTTTATCACATTCGACACACCAATACTAGCCAATTTAGACAGGTACTCATCATCAGTGCGCATACTATTGTTGGAGACAAATTTAACCTGCTTGCCTGCATTTTTCAGTTGTTGTAGCGCTACTCCACTATTCGGTATTGGCTCCACTAACATCCAAATGACACCTTTAAGGGGTAGAAACAACAACATACAAAATGATCAAAATTAATGAGCGTCATAAATGAATGAACCGTATTTTATAAGATTTCACCATTCCTTACTCACCATCACAGTCTGATAGCACCAAATCGAAAGAGTCCAGAAACTCTTTCTTCTCCGCTGCACTAAGATCGAGTATATGACGCGCTTTCTTTTTGCCCATTGTTTTGTTGGCGCAACCGTTAATATTATTCATCATTTTAATATTACTCATCATTTTAATATTGTTCATCATTTTAGTGATATTCTTCTACGTTCTGATCTAAAATTCACTTTGCACTTGTTCTTGTTAAAATATCACCAGCTTGCTAATGTCCACCGGCTTCCACAAAATATAATTTAAATCTGTTCATCTTCTATGAGATTCGGCCGAATTTAAGCTTTTTTTTTTTGTTATTGAGTGCTTGGAAGAAAGCTTTGTGCTTTGGCATATCTAAGTATGAAGTATTAATTCATGGCAGGCATTTATTTGTTGCACGTTTTTTTTCGCTCCATTATCTGCATAGTAGTTTATGATTGTTTTTTTTTTTTTTGTTTATTTTTGTTGTATTTTATTAAAGTTATTCGCTTTAATTACATTACGTACATTCAGTATAAACAGTTGCACGAGATAAAAAAGCGAAAAAAAGCTCTGTTTATCATTAGTTCATGCATGTTAACTGCCAAAAAATCACAAACTTATAGCGTGCGCATTTTATTATTTTGCCTGATAAGGAGGAACTCGAGTATATTATTTGTTGATCAGAAAAATGATTACCCACTTGTCGATAATCTCCTTTTAACAGTTTAGCGCTTTCTTTTCGTGCGTTAGCAAATTTCATGAAAGTCTTTCAA
This sequence comes from Pherbina coryleti, assembly GCA_943735915.1. NCBI lineage: Eukaryota > Metazoa > Arthropoda > Insecta > Diptera > Sciomyzidae > Pherbina > Pherbina coryleti. The sequence goes on along the minus strand of OX030951.1, from coordinate 39,936,998 downwards.
TGCCACACACGTTCGACCTTGAAAACCTTGTCAACCCGATAGACATTTCAAATTAAAACAATTTTAAAGCGCATATTTAAAGCGTACAGTGGATTCAAATCAAAAATCTTTTCAAGTAATAAAAAATTTTAGGTGCGTTTGTTTTAACCCTAAAGCCTTGCTTGGGGACAGTGTCGGGTCTAGGATTCGCCAGAGGGTGGCTGGAACGTCTTTTTGGACTTTTTTAATTTTTTTCCCATACAAAAAATTCTCCAAGGGGGGCTAAAGCCCTTTCAGCCAGTATGTACATCCGCCACTGGGGAGCTGACGCCTCAATGAGCTTTTATGTTTAACATGTAAGATATAGTACAACTCAGGCTGTGTTCGGAAATGCAAAGAAATGCGCAGCCTGCAACAATGCAACGCGCAAAAACACAAGCGTACGCAGTGTAATCAAAAATGATGCATTAAATGCGCAACTGCTGATGTATAATTGACTTGACGAAACACATGACATGTGCAGTGCTGCTAGATTTGCATTTCAGAACGTAATACTCCGTAATGCATTTTTGCTGCATTTCCGAACACAACCTAACTTACTCCACACTTCAACAGTTAAGCATCGTGTCAAATGTGGATTTGTTTGTTATTTTGAGTTGATATTCGTACACCAATCTCTCTCTTAACGGCCTAGATAAGTTCCGAAAAAGTTGGCCGTAAAGCGAAAAGCCGTTTAACGAATCAATTATTTTCAGTCAGAACGGTTCAAATTTTTTAAAAAATAAATTATAAAGTGTGTTGTTGAACAATCATTTTATTATTTTTGTTTGCTTAAAAAAATTCTTACTTAAAAATAAAAGAAAACAACAAAGAAAAATACAAAATATGAACACATAACGTAGTTAAAAAAAAAACAAAAGAGATCATATACACATTAAAAGTATAAAATGTTTTAAAGCTGTTTAAATCTCATAAAATGCTGCTGTCGCCAATTTCTGTTGTTATTGATTGACTCAACTTAATTATTTGTCCAACTTTGCCTACTTCGCTCTCCTTTCTGCTTCTTTTTGCAATGTTTTGTAGCAGCTAATGGCTGAGTTTACTTCTCGAGATACTTTATCGCTGCGTTCTTCGTCGTGATCATTTTGAAGTAGAATCTTTATTTCCTTCTCGAAATAAGATAGCGCATTCGTCAAGGTTTTTTCTGTTAGCTGCCTGAATATATCTGAGGCTCTGGCTCCTCATTAAGTGTTTGTTCGGTTATTTACTGGATTGGCTCCTCGTTTGAAAGAGGTTCTCTATCAGAATTAAGCCAGTCAATCAAATCACCTTCTTCCAAATCTTCACAACCAATATCGTTTGCTAAGCTCAATATGTTTTGTCGAACTTCAGGAAGAGAACTAACTTCAGAATCTTTAGAGTTTTGGCATGCTGGTCATATTTGCACCATGCACCATTGCTTTGCTGAATAAGCTTACGAAAAGTTTTGCGTAAATAATAAGCCTTATAAGTTGCTATAGCACCCTGATCCATTAGTTGCATTAGAGCAGTTGTATTTTTTGGAAGGTACTCAATCTCCACGTCTTCTGAAAATTCGGTTAAATTAACCAGGTGTCCTGAAGCATTATTCAAAATGAGCAATGCCTTGTTGCTTAAGTTCTTTACCTTTAAATATTTTTTTACTTCAGGGCAAAAGTTATTTTTAAACCAGCCCTCGAATAGAATCTAACTCATCCAGCCTTTTTAATTGGATTGCCAAATGACGGGCAATTTATTCTTGTCCAGCCCTTTAAAACACCTTGGATTTTCTGAACAATGTAATAACAGTGGTTTTAGCTTGAAATCCCCTGCAGTATTTGCACCAAGAAGCAAAGTTATTCGTTCTTTACAGACCTTATATTCAGATGCAGAATTTTCAGATTTTGAGATGAAAATTCTTTCAGGCATTCGCTTCCAATAGAGTTCTCTTTCGTCTACATTAAAAACGTGTTCTGGTTGGTTCTCTCTTTCTCTAATTTTTAATCTCTTTCTATAATTTTTTTCAAAGTCTTGGGATATTCTTTGGCGGCGTTGTCAAAAATTTATGCAAAATGTAGCAGCTTTTAATTTTTCAAACCAACCTCTTCGAATTTTACATCAATCGAATCGGCTTGCTTCGAATTTTACATCTATCGCAGATTCATCTTTATCCTCCATATTTAAATTTTCAAAAATACTTTATACCTTTTCTTGGATAATCATCTGACTCATTGGCATCCTTCATTGATTATTGTCTTCAATCCACATAACTAATAATTTTTCCATTTTTTTCCATAAGACTGCTTCTTTGGCGAGTTAATTTTGATGACATTTGAAGGTGTAGCGGAGAGCAATTCAATTTCTTTTTTTCTATCACGAACGGAAGACTTTGGTAGTCCCATTGCATTATAAATTTGAACAATTTTCTCACCAGCCTCACGTAAATTTCTCAATATGATGTAAAAATTCTAATTTGGTCTTCTTTGGGACGCGGAAACTGCAAATTTGTTACATTGAATTATTAATTGCTATCTATATATATGCTAAAGTAAAACCTAGTTAACGCTGGTTACAAGCCCTTACGACAAAAATAAAGAAACAAAATATGACATCATAAGGTCGTGGACAGAGCTGCTATAAGATCGAAAATACAACAACCATGCAACGGCGTTGCACGGAATTATAACTCGGTGAGTATTTCCACTACAGTAAATGTTATAAAATGAAAATTAAGGATTTGGCCTCGCAACAGAAATCTTTATCTCCTTATCTTTTCTTCTTCTTCTTCTTCTTCTTCTTCTACTTTATATACATATAATAATGTCTGTGAGTGTGTATGTTAGGTATAGACTCTGAAACCGCTGAACCAATTATGAAATTTTCAGGACAACTGCAGCCTAAGTCTTGAGAGTGTTCCTGTGCAGTTTAGTGCCGATCGAACCAATGAGGCGGGCATTGAACAAGAGGGTGTGGCACCAGCCATGCAACCTAAATTTGCGATATCGACTGCCGTAATTTGGTATTTGACCACAATTTACACATACTGTTCCACTGGTCGATCTACATACGGGCTGAAAGGGCTTTAGTCCCCCCCTTGGAGAGTTTTTTGTATGGGAAAAAAATGAAAAAAGTCCAAAAAGACGTTTCAGGCCCCCTTCAGCCCTACCCCTTTGGCGAATCCTTGCAGCCCACATTATCGGTATAACTTTTGAACTCTAAGTCACACATCGAAGAATTCCAGTTCGAGCTCACTATTTCGTGGTGTCCTTCAACTGCAAAATTGAGCGAGCATTGGACAAGGGGGTATGGCACCACCCATACAATTAAAATTTTTGATATGGAATATCTTTGGAACTAAATGTCGCATAACAATGAAACTCAGTATGGATTTACTAATTAGCCAGGTTTTTCTACTAGAAAACTGGCATGGGCATTGGAAAACGGGACATGGCTCCGTCCATACAAGCCAAATTTTCGATACAGATTAGCTATGGAAGTGGAAGTATCAGAACATTGAAACTCAGAATGATGTAACTACAGGGTGTTTTTTTTAGAGGTATAGAACTTCGAATTGAAATAAAACACAAGAAAATCGTTTTAATGTCCATCAATTTGGCTTTATTGGAAGGATAATTTTATGCCATTAATGTTTAAATATGATTTCGGGCATGTGGCCGCTGCGGCTGGCTCGAATAAAGCCAATTCTACAGGTCCAATTTTCAACCACTTTTTCGAGCATATGGGGCCGTATGTCGGCAATAACGCCACGAATGTTGGCCTCCAAGTCCCCTAACGTTTCTGGTTTGTTGGCGTAGACGAGCGACTTCACATATCCCCAAAGAAAATAATCCAATGGTGTCAAATCACACGATCTTGGTGGCCAATTGACAGGTCCATTCCGCGAAATTATGCGCTCATCGAATGTTTCCTTCAATAAATCGATTGTAACGTGCGCTGTGTGGCGTGTAGCGCCGTCTTGTTGGAACCACAACACATCCACATTCATGCCATCCAATTCGGGAACAAAATAGTCGGTTATCATGGCTCTATACCGGTCTCCATTAACGGTAACTGACTCTCCAGCATTATTTCGGAAGAAGTATGGCCCAATGACTCCACCAGCCCATAGAGCACACCAAACAGTCATTTTTGTGGATGTAATGGCGTCTCAAGGATCTCATGTGGATTCTCTTCACTCCAAATGCGGCAATTTTGCTTGTTGACGTAGCCATTCAACCAAAAATGAGCCTCATCACTGAACAAAATTTTGCGATGAAAATCAGCATCGAGATCAATCTCATTTTCGGCCCATACACCAAAATCACGACGCATTGCATGGTCTCGCGGCTTTAATTCTTGCACAAGCTGGATCTTGTAAGGTCGCAAGCCAAGATCTTTGCGCAAAATCTTCCATAAAGTTGATGGACAAAGCTCCAATTGCTGTGCACGGTGGCGAATCGATTCATTCGGGTCCTCTTCAACATTTTGCTCTACAGCGGCAATTGTTTCTTCGGTGCGCACTGTTCGACGTCTCTGCGGATGCGTATTATCACATAGAGTAAACGTAGTGCGAAAACGACCCATGGTTAACCGAATTAATTGCTCTGATGGACGATTATGTCGACCATAAAATGGACGGAGCTTGCGGTAAACTTCGCGAACTGAACCATTATTTTCGAAATAAATTTGCACGATTTGCAAGCGTTGTTCTTTTGTCAACCTGTTCATGATGAAATGGTAAACCAAACTGAACATACATGACATTAGAGTTGCCAGATTTGACCACAAAATGCCAGTTTTATCTCTATTCGAAAAACAAACCCCTAAAAAAAACACCCATTATTTGGTAATGTCCAGCTACTGAGAAACAGTAACGGACATGGACAATAAGCGGGGTGTCAAACTTAGGGTCTAATAAAAGTTTTGAATATGTTTATTATTTTTCATTATAGTTGCCGGGTGTAGTAACGCGTACTTCGCTAGTAAAAAATAAATGACGTTATGAGGTAGCGGAGGTAGCAGTGTATGCATTAAAAATGCAATATTTTTTACATAGAATTATAACTCGCACAGTAAAGGTGCTTCGGCAAATTTTAATTTACGACACTTTGGTCTTTGACCCCATAACGAAAATAAATGAAAAATTTTAGCGCCATAACACCACACAGAGGCAACGGCTTAGCAGCAAAAATGCAACAATGAAAAAACGCTGCATGGCGTTATAACCTCAAGACTATTGGCACTATGGTTGATTCTATGGAAAGACAATATAGGAGAGGTTTTCGGCCACATGATAAAAAAAAACAAAAAAAAAAAAATAAAAGAAAATTGCGTCATTTGACTCTTAACCGAACCGCTGAATTTAACACACGTAAATGCTCTACTGTTGCATGAATTTTTTGCGTGACGCTAAGGTAAATACTAATGCAGCACTCAAAACGAAAAGCAAAATAAAAGTTAATATTATAATATGACAAATCAAAACAAGGACCAAAATCTACACAAGAATTAGAGCAATCATTATAATAAAATTTTAGAAGGGTGAGGACAAGCATTTGTACTACGATTAAGACAAAAAAAAAATATAAGGCTTAGAAATAGGACGAGAAAAGGAATTTTGTCAAGGATGTGGAAAAGGATTCAGTTTGGATTCAATTTGGGCAAGGATTAGAAAAACGTACGAGCACAAGGGTTTGGTCGAGAACTAAGAAAAGAATTCAGACAATGTTTTGGACAAGAATTAGCTTAACGCTGAGGACAAGAATTGGGAAAAATATTAGAGTAAAGATTATGGAATGGATTCAAACTAGGACTAGGGCAAGGATCAAAACAAGAATTTGGACAAGGCTTAGGACAAGAAGTAAGACAAGTGCATGGTAAAAATACGAATAAATATACGTTTGGGGACAAGTTTAAGGACAAGCGAAAGGGTACGAGATAAGAATAAGTACGAGTATATAGATCCGTTTTCAAGTGAAAAATTACGGGTGTGTCCAAGACAAAGCCAACCCCATCCGTATTTGGACTAAAAATGTTCCAATTTTTATTAGTGAAAGAGATGCAAAAAGTCTGTAAGAGATAGAAAAAACTCAAAAAATAGAGTAATGCTTTTTAACCAAACTAACAATTTAGCAAAGCAAACACTTTTGCAAAAATCGTTGATGCCAAAAATTAAAAAAAAAAACTATTTTTAGGTAAGGTACGTTTCAAAATCATAAGATATCTATGTTCATTATACCGTCTCGCTTTAAGGCAAAAAAAAAAAAAAAAATTGTCGCCGTACACCAGCTTATCTGAAGCATTATTGAAAGAAAGTTCAAAAAATTTTATGATCGACATATCATGATTAAAGATCGGACGATAAATTCCGAAGCTAGAAAGAAAAATGCAAATGGGCGACCCTACGTTTGGTAAAAATTTTTTTTTTGTCAAACAATTTGTTTTTTAATTTTCTTGCAAATATGATTCGAAAAAAAACGTTTTCGGTGCATATTTTATAAAAATAATACGATATGACGAAAAATTTAAAATTTAGTCCTACGTTTTGCAAAAACGTGAAAACATTTTTTCTAAATATTTTTAGTGGAAATCGTTAGTGGAAATAACCTCGACTTATCCTAAACTATATAAGCGCTATATAGAGCCCACGAGAAGAGTTATGATAAGTGCATACTTTCTATAGATCCTAAGAATGATCATTAATGGTAAAGAAACTCAACTCATTTTCTAGTTTGTTTTGAGCGCATCCCAACTCATGTATTCGAATCCTGAATTTATATTTACATCCTTTCGGCTATTTAAAATTTCAATTTATATACGTAATTTTAAAGTTTAATTAAAAATAAATTTGAAAATATTAATTATATTTTTTATTTATAAAATACAATGTATACATTTGCGCGGATATATTTTACCATCAAAACTTAAATAAAATTAAAGTCATCCGTTTATTGCCTACCTTCAAATATGCTAATTCTAGTAATTAGTAAATTAAATAATCTTTAATTTAAAAAAAGAACTTACTCATTAAGCTTCTCAACCGTGTAAAAAATATGATTTAAAAAGTGCAGACCTTACTATAGCTAAATAAATTTATGACAGTTCTTTTTTAACATTCACACTTTCTCTGTACTTCATAATTTTTGTTTCTCTGTCCTTGGCATATTGAAAGTATTTTTTTGTTTTATCTTCGAATATTGAATATCGATCGAGAGGGAATTTCTTTTTAAAAGCACCTGCAAGTAGACAAGGTTTCAATTAAAAACTATCGGAATACGAAAAAAAAAATCCATACTTACTGCTCAATGCAGCTGTCGTTGCCAACATGCGAACAGTTCCTTTTTCAGTTGTACCTTGCCAAGAAAAACGTTTGGCCAGACCATCAACAAAGATTTTTCGCCAACATTTCGCCACAAAATCACCGCTGTGCTTAGCAGATATCTTACTAAAATCTTTAACCTATGGTTATAAATTAAGTATTCGATGAAAATAAATTTAATTCTAAAATAACTATTTGAATAACTTACTAAAGCTTGAAATTCATAATCATTTTTTATTTTATCTTCAAATTCGAGAAATGAATCGACATCGCCAAATGGAAGTGGTGGCAAGATGGAATCCCCGGTATTGTCATGGAATGTGAGCATTTCTTTAGCATTACGACTTGGAAGCACGTAATCTTCAGTCAGTTGATGAAGCAAATTTACAGCGGAGGTTAAAGTTTTTTCTATATTAGAAACTTTTTCTAAAAGAAGATCTATTTTCTCTTTATCCGATCCATTTTCTACAAAAAAGTCAACAGTTATTTTTAAAAATATATTGTTAGGAACTGATTGGTCTTACCAATGGCTTTAGTGATCTTTCCGACTTTACTTGTAGATGGCATTAGTAATGGATCTTCATTTTGCTCTTTTCGCATGCGTTTCATAGCGATCTATAAATTAAGAGTTTCGGAAATGGAATGTGTTAATGCCTTGTATTGTGAAAAGAATATATGTAAGTAAAGAATTAATGTTATATTCTAATTGAAAGAGTCTAATGAATAAAATCTGGTCAACTGGAACAGAAACGAGCGAAAGCAATCGAGCTTCTTGTGAAGCTTGTGCATCTCACTGAGTCTTCCCAAGTGTGGATTATTAATCAACAGATGCATTGATAAGTAATGGTATATATTTGAAAGTTCACCCAGATTAACCAGTTTCAATTCATGTTTTCGCTCCATCTAATCTATTAACTTGTAAGGTTTTTTAAATTCTCTTATTTTTTGAGTACTTGCCTGTTTGCTTAACGTTAATTGCTGAAACTTCCTTTTTTCCCCCACAAAATTTCAAGAATATTTTTATTAACGATAATTTTCCGGAATAGATTTTGATTTAACTTATCCAGAAAACACTGAAATGCGATTTGTTATGCTTGATTCCGCAAAATTATCTAAAAACTATCGAATTTTTTACAGATGTTTTGCTTTTTGTAGGGTGGGCTGTTGTCATAGAGCAGGGTTCCATTAGCATTGCAGTATTTAGTACTTTTTTCTTTTACCAATACCTTTTGGTGGTTTTGGTTAAAGGCACAATATGAGAATGCAAAATAATTTATTATTATCTTATTTCCTTGTATGTTCTTATCATATTGTACATTTATAAATAGATATTGTAGTTAAGCCTTTGTCCATCATAAGAAAACGATTTTGAAAGTGATCAATCTTTTGTACGAAGCCTCAAGTGCTTTAAATGCCAAAAATTCGTAATTGATGAAATGAAGACTAAATAAAAAAGAAAAGTTAAATCAATTTAACGAAAAACAAGCTATAAGAAAACTTCTACATAGTAATCAAAAGATGGTGCTACTTATCAATTCTGTTTGGCTTTCTGTGCGACACTTAAAAAAATACCAAATTAAAAGTAGAAAATTTTAAAATTAGTCTGAGTGTGATTATCTATGGTTCATTCTATGAAAAACATAATTCGAAATACGATTCCTTTCGGTTTAAAGTTGGTCCCTCGATACTCATGGTTTTTGCACATGCATCTGAAATAGCTTCTTAATGTATTGTGCTGTTTATTGACTTTGCGTTGAGAAAAAAAAAAACAAAAGGATTTGCGGATGAATACAAGAAAATTAAATTTGCCTGACCGAAATATACAAAGAGTTTTTTGAGATAAGTTATCAGTAGTAAAATTGAAACTTAGGTTTCTTGAATTTTGATCAAGCTAACTTTTGTTTAAAATTGAGATGAGTTAACAAGCCTAAGCAATAATTATAATTTTCTTACCTCTCCGTTTTACTAGCACAATTAATACACAAGACAAAATTTTTTATGATTATTATGCTAAGTAAATACCATATGTGTATTGATACTAAAGTATTTAAATCATCAGAGTATACTAAATGTGTGCCACTGTATACTAGCTCAAAAAGTAAGTATCGCACCTCATTCATGATCTAATAAATGAAAAAAAAATAAATAACTGGCCATTTCAGCCCTTGAAAGGACTTTGACCTAGCTTCTTATGATCAATTGTGTTGTGCGTGTTATTAGGTTTGTACACAATTGACCGAGAACCGGACCTACCGGCTTAACGCCGACTCCGAACGGCGATGAACGGAATGTTCTTGTTCTCAATAAGCTTTACATGGCATTTTTGATTGCTCTATGATGTTTGCCATTGTCTGCAGAGAGGTGGCGGCCGTACAGAAAAATTATTTTAATTCAAATAATTTTCTGTCGCTGCTGGGGTTCGAACCCGGGTCTCCAGGTTCGTTGTGCATAGAGGCCACACAATTTAACCAACTAAGCCACGGACGCCACTCATGATCTAGCAAACACAAAATTTTTCGTAGTTTCACCATACTAACATACCTTTTCTAGACTTGCAACCTTGAAATTACTATAGTTCAACTGATATCAGTGCTATTTTTTGATAGCGACAAAAAAACTTACTACGTCAAAGTCATAAGAATGAAAATTTTTGACTTTAAAAACAATTAAATTTAAAATACCCTCAAGGAAAAATTTGAAGACTTCTATATGGAAGTTATGGGGAAACATTCCTCATCGTATATTCAGGAAACATGGGTAGTTTTGAATTGACATTACTCCGAAACCGTTTCCTTTAGAATGTATGTAGGTAGAAATTTGTAAACTACAGACAACGCATATTAAAAAATTACTGTTTCCAAACTGCTTCTTTAGGAATTCATGTGAAAACGTTTGCTTGTTGTGGTAATAGAAAATAGTAAAAATCAAGCATAAAATCGCTTTCTCTAGAAAATAGAAAATAGTAAAAATCAAGCATAAAATCGCTTTCTCGAGCACACAAAGTGCACAGAGAGTGCTAGAACGCAAGACTTCGAGTAAAGTAAGAACAAGCATCAAGAAGAATAAGCATAAATAAGAAGAAGTAAATGTCAAATTACATTTCATAATTGCTTATGCTTTGCGATAACTAAATTCACAAATTGTGTGCCTAAACGGAAATGTACGTACAATAAATAAATAATAATAAATAAAAATTAAGTAATTGTTCAATTTTGCATTAAAGAACGGATTTTAATAATTTGAGTTAAAGTGTTTTAAATTTTGTGCAATTTACGTTTGACACGTCTGCAGTCAAAATCAACTATTTTTTAACCGACTTCAAAAAGGAGGAGGTTCTCAATTTGGTTGGTTTGTCCGCTTTTTTTTTTTTTTTTTTTTTTTTTTTTTTTTTTAAATGTATGTACATCGATAACTCCTAAAGCACTTGCCCGATTTCCGTAATTTTTTGTCAACAGATAGATACCATGAACGCGGAGGTCCTTTTTTGTGGGCGATATTCGACAAAGGGGCGTGTCAATATAAGAAAAACACTGTATTTCAGTTAATATTGACACTAGGGTACTGAAATTTACAGTAAAATCACTGAGGTGGACACAATTATTAAAAATTACGATCAATAAAGTGGGCGTTATATAACAAAGGGGTGTGGTCATATTAAAAAAACACTGTATCTCAAATAGTATTGACACTAGGGTACTGAAATTTAGTACAGGGGTAGACACAATTTTAAAAAACTACTATAAAGAAAGTGGGCGTTATTCGACAAAGGGGTGTGGCAATATTAGAAACACACTATATATCGAATAATATTGACACTAGGGTGCTGAAATTCAGTACGTGGGTAGGCATAGCTATTACAAATTACAGTCAATAAAGTGGGCGTTGTTTGACAAAGGGGTGTGGCAATATTGGAAAAACACTGTATCTCGAATAGTATTGACACTAGGGTACTGAAATTTAGTACAGAAGTAGACGCAATTTTTTAAAATTACTGTAAATAAAGTGGGCGTTATTCGACGAATGGGTGTGGCAATATTAGAAACACACTATATATCGAATAATATTGACACTAGGGTGCTGAAATTTAGCACATGGGTAGGCATAGCTATTACAAATTACAGTTAATAAAGTGGGCGTCATTTGACAAAGGGGTGTGGCAATATTGGAAAAACACTGTATCTCGAATAGTATTGACACAAGGGTACTGAAATTTAGTACAGGGGTACACACAATTTTTAAAAATCACTGTAAATGAAGTGGGCGTTATTCAACAAATGGGTGTGGCAATATTAGAAACACACTATATATCGAATAATATTGACACTAGGGTGCTGAAATTTAGTACATGGGTAGGTACAGCTACTGCAAATTACGGCCAAAAAAGTGGGCGTTATTCAACAAAGGGGCGTGTCAATATTATAAAAATACTATATCTTAGTTAATATTGACACTAGCGTATTAATATTTGGTATGCAGGTAGATAGGTAGGTTGAATCATTAAAAAAGTGAGCGGGATTGTACACAGGAAAGTACTATATTACGGTTAATATTGATACTTGGAAACTGAAATTTGGCACAGGGCTAGCTAGAATCATTATAAGGTACGGTAAATAAAGTGGGCGGGATTATAGAAAGGACGTGGCACTAAAAATTGTAAAGAAACAGAAATGGAAAATACCCAACAAACTTTCAGGAATTAATAAAATAAATTTTATAAGAACAAACTTTCATGTTTGAAATGTTCCTCAAAAATACTATTACATAAAATATTTCATATTCTCTAAAAAGGAAGAAATAAAAACTTTTTAACAAAAAAAAACCGACTTCAAAATCACTACAAAGTAAAAAATAATTTTAAATAATTTTTCCTATTCATTTCTTGGTCATATTTTAAAAGCTATTTATATGTATTATAATATTGGAAATCTTATCATTTTCATTTTTTCTATTTTGTTTTATTATCATCAATATATTAATTGCTTTATGAACATAAAAGCTTTGAAGTCGGCGCTCATCTTTGACACACAATCATGATCTTTTACCATCCGTGCACTATTTGGTGCCTTGGTGACACTGTAGTAATTTTAAAAGCTTTGTACACATTAAAATTCTCACTAAACTGGTTTGGGTGAGCTTGTAAAGCTCATATTGAATATGACATAGTGTGTAACAGCTGCACAAATAATGCATGGAACACATTGGCTACATTCAGCGTACTCAAAAATTGCCAATTGAAAGAAAAAAAATCGCTAAGAAGCTTTTATATTCATAAAGTTAATAATATTTTTATGATAAAACAAATTAGAAAAAATTAAAATAAAAAGATTTCGACATAGTAAGATAAGCGCCGACTTCAAAGCTTTTATGTACATAAAGCAATTAATATATTGATGATAATAAAACAAAATAGAAAAAATGAAAATGATAAGATTTCCAATATTATAATACATATAAATAGCTTTTAAAATATGACCAAGAAATGAATAGGAAAAATTATTTAAAATTATTTTTTACTTTGTAGTGATTTTGAAGTCGGTTTTTTTTTGTTAAAAAGTTTTTTTTTTTGAAACTTACTGGAAGCTGATTCCGTACTTTTGCAACTATTCTCACATTTCATTTTTACTCTCTCAGTTAAACTTACACAAATCTTACACAGTGTAGAGTAGGGAAACAGACCTAATAGAAATCAATACAAAATAGCATACTTTAGATTTGCCAGCTATGTTCGTTTTTAACAAAAAATGCATTAAACCTGGCAGCGTTTTCAGATCAGAAATAGAACCAGGAAAAGAGCTGGTTCTTATTTTCGTTTTTGCTTCGTAAATTAAATAGAGCTGCGCTTTAGATCAACGACCACGGGAATGCAGTTAATATTGACAAAATTGGCTATAGGTAATGCACGTTCTTTTATTTTAGCTACCAAGTTTTTATTGTTATTTATTTTTTTATAAATAAATAATAAAATCAACGGGTATTGTTTTCACATTCCCTCCAATGACTCGAAAAAAAAAAATGGAGTATCCAACAAAAGGTAATGCTTTCTACATTACATGAAATGCTTTAGTTTATATTTGGGAATATTTCTATTTTCGACTGTTAAAAAAAAAAAATGGATAAACAAGAATATGTAACAGAATAAATGATGAACGTGGTCATTGAGCTTTTCTTCTACTCTTGATCATCCATACTTTAAATTGCTCATTTCATATTTCTTTTACTCACATTTTCTCTTTTCGTCTTGAAAACAAAGGCAAAATCTGTGTTTTGTTTAAATGAAAATAATTTTGTACGCAAATGTCAAACTAAACTTCTTCGATATGTGTGTTATACCACATAGTATAAAGTCGTTTATGGTTTCAATACCATATTTGTCCTTAGCATAATCAAGTACTCTTTTTAAAACGTATGCAATAACTGTAGTGTAAGAACACTTTAGCATTCAATAAACTCTGTTTTGCAAGTCTGTTTTTGTTATTGCCGTTTGAGTGATGTTTCTTTGGTTAATCGTTACTTTTACATGGGTTGCTTTATTGGTTTATTTTGAACGGTTCAAACCACCGTTGCCCGATTGGGCAATTTATCGCCAATTGGGCGCTTTTTTCTTGTTTTTGAGGTCAAATTTTTAGGAAATCGCCTGGCGATTTTTCGGGCGATTTTGAGAAAACCACACTTCTTCATAAACTCATCTAATGTGTGTGGGAAAAATGTTTGGCGATTTTGGACGATATTTTTATTAAATCTCGCGCTTTCCTCAAAAAAGTTCTGGCAACACTGGTTCCAACACATATTTGGCTCTCTTTTTTGGTGAAGTACTTGGTCAGGTCCGGGTGGTTCTCCATAAAATCCATTTTGATTGAAATTTGGGTTGCGTTCTTATGTTTTCTTCTAATTCAAAATACAAATAAGTAAAAAACTAAACAAACATTAATTAAAATCGTTCACTATTTAAATTTTTCTAAATTTTTCGCTACTTTGAAAAAGCTAGCACACATACTTTTCAGTAATTCTGATAACTGTCATCAATAAAATAAACAACCAAGCCGATAAATCGGTTTCTGTAACATCTAATATCGACACAAAACGAATTTCGAAAATGAAAGCAGTTCCAAAATCGATAGTCGGTTCCTATAACACCAAAACGAAATCTGTTTCGGTCAGTTGTCGGTTTTCATAACACCCCTGATAGTTTTCTTCATTCTACAATATAGACTTTTCTATTACATATGTATTTTGAAAAACAACAGATTTCACTTCTTCAAAACATTAATAATAAATTTTCTTTTAAAATTTAATAAAAACAACCATAGTTACATTTATATTCTCTATATTTTAAGAAAGCTCATTCATTTAACACCTTGAAAGTTTTCCAGGTTTTAATATTTAATACATTTTTACAAAATAGAACATACACATTACATAGCTTCCTCTACAAAATAACATTATTAATGTGAGCGCTTCGATTGATGCGTTAAATAACTTTAAAATATTTATAAATAGATACAAGTTAGTAAACAGTTATATGTTAAAATAAATTATTGCAGCTTTCTACAGTTACAAAAAAAAAAAAACTATTGATAAAAAAAAAAAACACAAATGCTTTCAGAAAAACAAGCAAAATACATGCTTCACTTTGTATACGTAGAAAATCTTCTAAATACACTTCTTAATTTTAATACATAAATCTTCTTACATAAATGGTATTTAGAAAAAAAAAAAAAAAACAAACTGATTGTGTGCTTGCGTGTTTTTGTGTGTTATTGTGTATTTGATTTTATTATTATCATTGAATATCCTAAAACATGCTATAATTTTTTGCAATTTTATTTGGATGCCACAAAAAAGGGATAAATTTAAGACTCGATGTGAAAAAGATTTTTGATCTTGACCCTACTTTTCTTTTGTTTTTATTTAATTTTTATTGAGCCTCAAAAATTATTTAGCTATGTGTTGAAAACATTTGCAAAATATTTTTAATTCACTTAAAGAAAGTTTTGTAAAAAAATATTTAATATCTTGTAAATGTTTTGTTGTAATTTAGTAAAGGTACACGTGTTCAGTTGTTGATTGTGGTCATCGTTTTATTTTTAACATATTGTTTATAAAATTTTAAATTGTAGTTACATTGGTTTTTACATATTTTCAGGTAATTAATTTATAAGTTTTGATCATTTGTGTGTAAGCTTGTTTTCTCTCGATACAGGTATGTTAATTATAAATGTTAAAAGAGTGTCATAAGAAATAATATAAAATTGAAAATTGTACGAAAAATTGTTGTAAGATATAAGAATTTGTTTCGTTAAGTTTTTCTAAAAATCACAAATTTTTATAAAGTAAACTTTAAAACAAATTGAAAACGTACTCTCTGATGAGATTCATGTGACACTGTTGTTTCTTAAGACTATGCCTTACGACCTTCATTCATTGTTTAGAATTTTTGATAAAAAGTAAAAAACAAAATTAACTTTTAGACTAATTTGACTTGTTCAACAGTATTTTTAGTATACAACTTTATATTAATTATAAATTATTACCTTCTAAGTCTTTTAAAATAAAACAAATTTTTTATTTGCCTATATATTTATGTGTATTTGTGTGTCTAGCTTGTTTAATTAAATGTTCTTTTAGGCATTATGGTGCATAAAAAAAGTGTGATTTCGTTCAACTATTGTAATGCAGCAATTTGTATATACATATCTATTCATAAACGGACGTTATTAAGCGTAATATTTTTTGATGTTTAAAAATACAAAATTAATTTATTTTTGTTTTTTTAATTTTTTTTTTAGCTTTTTTGTTATTTTTGTTTAAGAAATATTTGTAAAAAAGGCGGCAAATTATTTCAGATTTGGCAGTTTTTCTGTTAAATATGCAAAAATTTGTTGTTGTTTTGATTGCTGTTTATTTTTTAAAAGTTAATTAAATATTTCAATGGCTTTAACAGTTTCTTTAGACTTGTGAAATTCTTAACAATTTACAATTTTCTCTTGTATGCTATGTATTTTTTTATGGACTTATTTTGTAAATTTATTTTATTTTAAGGTTTAAGTACCTTCACATAAATACTACTATTTGTGTTTGATTTTTTTTTCTTTTTTTTTTTTTGTAAAAAACATATACAAAATAATTTACTAACATGCACACACTTTTGTAATTTACAGAGATATAAAACATATTATGCATTGACTTTACGTTATGTTTATTATTTTTCATTTTGTGTATTCTCTCTTTAGATTTTCGAGCTTTTTGTTTTGAGTACCCGAGCCTCTCAGGCTGCCTTTTGAAATAACAATAAAGTTTTTATAAATTTTTAAAATTCAAAATTACCCGGAGAACTCGAAAGCTCAAATCTACCCGGAAAATGTTTAAAAAATAACCCATGTAATTTTTGAATACTGAACATTCAAGCAACCCGAGTGTTGTTTCAAGTTTTAACTATTCGGTTAATCAGTTACCCGGGTGTCCGAACAAATCTCAAAAAAAAAAAAAGATTGAGAGCTCTTTAGTTTTGTTTACTTTTGATCTTATCGTAGCTAGTTATAATTTTTTTATGAGTAGCTTTAAATTTCTTTTCACACAATTGTCGTGCGATCGTTGTAGGCTTCCGAGGTACCACCAGCTTGGCGCTTACGCAGCACAACTTCTTCTTCATTGTCCGTAAGTTCTCTGCTATCACCAGCAGCTCCAGCGAGACCACCGCCACTACCATTACTGCGACCATTTCTTTGATGCGCTGGTATAGTGATATTTGCATCATGTCGTTCCCGCTCCTCTGCAGCTTCGGCAATGCATTTAAGGCCAGCCGTTCTTTCGGCTAACAATTTTCTGCCAGTTTCAATAATGTGTTCACGCAGCAAAAAGTCTTCACGCTTGACGCGCTTTCTTAGCTTGGCAGGCACATCCGGTATGGCCCAGGCAATGACCGCTTGTATCATACCAATTATATTCTAAAATCATTGGAAAACGATAATAGAAAAAAAAACTAGAATTTTTCTCATTCAGCCTTATTGTGAATTCCGCCCGGATTTTTTAATTCCCCGAAATTTTTCTGTTCCCTCAAATAAAAAACTGCGATTGTGAATTTCGCCCGAGTTAAAGTTCGCCTCGAATTTTCGAACATGCTTTTGACATAAGACATCTGTTTATTTAGATAGCAAAAAAAATGAAAATTGAAATTAAAAATTCGTTCAAAAACATAAATTGGTAAAATTATAAAATAAATAAATAAAAATATCGATCATGCGCAGCATTGGATTATGAGTTCTCCTTGTAGAGGAGGATTAATCGGAAGCGAATCGGGTACGGGTATCGCGGAGAAGGTTTCGGGACAATTGCAATCCCTTGGAGCTGTATGAACCAATGTAAATGTTAAAATATTTGTTTAAAGGCATATTTTTTGTAAACAATTTGCACATTTTTTTAAATTTTTACAGAATTACCGGGTCAACAAAGAAATGTTTAGAATTCTTCTAAATTTGCTGACCAACTCCTTACCACCATCCAAAAAATCTTTTTCACATTTTTAATCTTATTCGCCAGCAAATAAGAAATTAACTATTCCGCCAAAAAATATGTCATATTCGCCAAAAAAAAAAAGCATTCACAAGGAATTTTTCGAACGTGCGAAACATTCCGCCCGAAATTCACAATAAGGGTACAATAAATAAGGAAACAATTACGGGCGAAATGGTTTCCACAAAAAGGCTGATTATAAACTCACCTGGAAGATAACAATAAAAGCCAGGCGTGCGGTTAAAATTTTCCAATATATCATGGGACGCTTGTAAGGATGCGGATCCCAAGGTGGATTACGAAATTCTGTATATCTGCAGGAGGTTACATTTACGTAGGGACTTCCCGATAACAGCGGCTGTACCTGCAAATGATTCAACAATTAAATAATTAAGTTTTTGTATCTCTACTATTGCCAACACACTTGAAAGTCGTTTGTATGGAAGAAGGCCAGTGTAAAGTTAAGATAGCCGTTGAGGGACTCGTCGTGTGTCGCGGTTTTGTACACAAGTTTCGGTATAAGATTTGTGGAGAATGCAATGATCATGGCCTGCAAATGTAAAAAGAAAAAAGTTTAAAAACTGATATAAAACTAAAAAAAAAAATGTTTAAACTCACGCTTGAGGCAACAGCTATACGCGTTACAATCGTCATAATACTAAACCAGACACCAATATTAGCTGCACGTTGAGCAACTGGGCGTCGGAAAAGGCGCAACATTTTGATTGCATCCAAACGCACTTCGATGACATTGTTTATTAGTGCGAGGAGAGGAGCCAAAGGAAAGGCGAGTCCAAACAGCGTGATGAAACCAAATTGCAGCACTAGTTACAAAAAAAAAAAAAAAAAATTGCATCTACATCTGACAGCAGTTATCTACCTATCAAAATAACTTACCCATTTCAAGATATTCTCCAAACATTGAGCAACTTGTCCATGGCGTCAGATGATAATCCTCGGTCCACTGATTGCAGGACACCAACTTTTCTTTGCTGCCACGCTTACGCATGCCAAAACGCATACTTAACACCTTGAATTTGCGCATCAAATAGGGCAGCAACATTTCAACAATTGCGTTAACAGCCTGTTTGCCCACCATGATGATAACGAGTTGCATACAAAGCTCCATTAGGCAACCGCCAGGATTACATTCTTCCTGACGGAAGCCCAATATACGATTATACTTGGCTGGATAACCAACGAATTTACCCTTCAAAAAGGCTATATAGAAAAGTGAGCTGTAGTAGTTCACAAACTGGAATATGTAATTTTTGATTGTCAGGCTTTCGTCGTATTCAGTCTGTGTGCGACAGTATTCGAGATTGGTTAAGAAGATGGCCAAGTAGGAATAGGCATAGTCAAGTAGTGAGATAACAATCAAATCGATTATGCCCGCCGTCATGGGTAGCACCATTATTTTGTAGGTCATCGAATCCTCATTACCGAGTATGCTGTGTGAAGCTTTTTGCGCCATGCGATATACCACAACGGAAAATATGGCAATCAGTGATATGCAAATCTAAATACATAGTTGAGAAAATTTATTGATCAAGTGTTGGTTGTGTTCGTTAAATTTCAGAACTTACAAATAACACCATTATTCCGTAACTTGTGAAATTCGATAGGAACTTTGTTCTCCAAAAAGGCACATCCGGCTCCAGGATATTGCTTGCGCCGCTAACCTTGTCATCGTAAACTGTTGTCGATTGACGTACTTTGGCCAGATACTGTGGTCTTGGATGCTCAACTTGTGGCGAGAAACCAGTTAGACCCCAGCGATGCACCAGACATGCAGCGTAACGCTTCCAGAGCTCCAAATAGAGCACGGCTGAAAGAGAAAAGATAAAAGATTTAAAATAATATTTGTTTGATTCGGTTGTGTTGAAACTTATAGCATTTTATTTCACTTTTGCGTTCACTTTGATATCTTGATATAAATTTCACTAGTAACGAAATTAGTTTTTTTTCTTGGCAAATGGAAGAAGGACAAACAAGTAAGTAAGACTCAAAAACCACTAACACTTGATGTTAATGAACCGTTTCGTTACATCGGTAACAAAATTGAGAAATCAAGTTTTAATGAAAAATACTCGAATAGACTTCATACGTGATCAACGACCCTAAATAGTCCAGAGTAATAAAACGTATGCCAAAATATTGAGTGGAAAAATGTGTAACTGAAGGGTTATTAGGCATTAAAGGTAGATCTACTGGATTTTCATATACCTGGGTATCAGTTGTTACACTTTTGTTGTGTTTATAGAAGTTCGAATTTAGGTATCCCACTTTTAAAAGATAAAACTCTCTGATTCTATTATGCACATTTTTGGGCTGTTCCCTAACAGCAAAATCGTTTTTACCAGCTCTTTTAATGGCCGCAACTTGGGACAATATAGTGGGGTTTTTCAAATCAAATCAGTAAGGGAACCAATCGTCATTCCTAGAATGGGTCTGCAAGCCAAAAAGGCCGAAACTTTTTGATAAGTCTTTTTGGCTTATCAAAAAGATGAGATAAGTTAATCAAGGCGTCCTCGTCGATTTCATATATTTTTTTATTTTTTAAACAAATCTTCAGAGACTCGCTTGATAAAGCGAACAGGCTAGATTGTGTGCATAGAACATCCATCTGTCGCTGATTCATAGCCTAATTCATACAGTTGCAGAAGTCAGCAGCATAAGTCATTTATATTCTTTTCAAAAACGTCCGAGTTCTTTCGAGATTGCGAGAAAGAGGCAAAATATGCATGACAAGCTCCAAGTGTAGTCTTATTATCTAAGAGAAGCGTTTAATGCTAGTTTCGGAACCAGTGTTGCTTGTTAACTCATAAACGAATGAATTGCCCCTAAGCTCCCCTCAGTATGAACTATATGGCTCTTGAGGAGTCAGACTTTTTTTTCTTATTGATTCAATCTGGTCTTGAATCAAAATTTCTGGTTAAATTTATAACATTTTCGATGAGTGGAAATAAGTGTCTATTGCAATAAATGCATTACTTTAGCTGATCTTTGCCTCATCTGCTTCGCCTTCAGCTAACTTCGCACGATCTTTACCTCATATCAGGTCGAAAATTGAGTACATTTCCACATTTAGCCTGTATCTTCAAGATTTTATTTTTAACTTCTCGACCGATTTCAACGGTCGTTGACACCTTCTCTTTTGGTCGTTGACACAATGTTGGTAGCCGAAGCCTTAAGTAAAGGTACTACCATGTTTAAGGACTTCCGAAGTATAGCTCGGGGAGCTCACCAAACCCGTCACTTAGTCTAAGCAAACCTGCCTAAGTCAGAATTTAATACCTCCCAAATGTGTAAGTTTCATTTTAATTTTTATACAATTTTTCTTAACTCACCCCACATAGACATGACAAAAGCAAAAATCACTGTAACATTATTATCGATCAAATAGTTCATCTTCGAGGATTTACACGTTTCTTGCAGCTCCCAATAGTCACAACTTCGATCACATTGCGGACACATGAGCGTCGTTTTGTTGTCGTTGCAGATTTCATTGCTGTTGAGAGGAAAAATCGAGTCATTAGCAAAAATAAG
Organism: Pherbina coryleti; assembly: GCA_943735915.1. Classification (NCBI taxonomy): domain Eukaryota; kingdom Metazoa; phylum Arthropoda; class Insecta; order Diptera; family Sciomyzidae; genus Pherbina; species Pherbina coryleti. The sequence continues at coordinate 39,915,625 of OX030951.1, read as the reverse complement.
AATTTAAGCTCTCTACGAACCTTATAGGGTCTGTGTGCCATGTGATAAAACCATAGATAAAACATAGTAAGCCAAAAATGCTAACTGGTATCAGCATATGTGTGTAGAAACCTAGCCAGGCAAAATATAAGGCAACTTTAGGTCCAAAATATTCCTTAATATTATCAAGAGGTTGAAGACTGAAAAAAAAAATATGGAAACAGGTGATACAAATTGATATACTTAAATTAATATAAAATAATATACTTTTTCCATTTCTTCAGCTTGGCCCATTCACTTAACAACAAGTCACGATCGGTGTCCTGGAAGAGTAGAGGGAAAAGTGTTATGTTTTAAAGAAACATGAATACGAAAAGGGGAAAAAAATGCTTGTTGAACGGAATATCTTACATCATGCAGCGTATACGCGGTTTCGTAGACGGAATCCTCGAGTAGCTTTTCTATGCCTAAATTATCTGGAGTCTCTTCACCTTCGACAAAATGTTGTCGTTCGAGTATAAAATTTATTATGGAAATTCGGGTCCCCGCATCGAAAAAATTTGACTCTTGCCAGTCGAATCTGTAATATTTGCATGATTTAAGTTAATTAAGCATGTTGATAATAATGATGATGAAGTATTTTTTCAAACACTCACAAGTGCTGATAGGCACGTGAAAATTCAGAGTGTATGCGTAGTGGACGTGGTGGAAATTTCTCTGGATTTAAACGGATGGAGGTAAAAACGCTGGCACAATAACCGCTAAGTGAATCATTGAAACCATCATCGCATAGCAGATCTTCGCCGGGTATCTATGGAATTGTATATAAAAAAAAATTGATTTTTTTTCTATTTCTTTCTTTTATTGGTATACAAACCTTTCTAATGGGCATTTTAATTTTGAGCACCTCGCTATAGCGACATAGCACATCGAGAGGCGCATGCAACTTGACAAAATGTATGCGCTGCGTATTATCACGCTCCAGATGCAGACCCTCTTTTTCCAGATTTGCCTCAAAAATTTCGCGCTTTTTTATATTCTCCAATTTATGATCATCTCCATTGTAGGCAAGCACAAAGTCAACGCTGCGAATACCATCCTGAAAGCGGCGTCGAGTCTGAAAGATACATATATACTCGAATGTTAATAATTTTTTGAGAAATTTAAATTTCTATGATGTCTTTGGACAAACTTAATTTATGCAGAAGCAGGTAAAAATACAGACAATATAAAAATATTCTATAACAAATACAAAAGCTGCTAAATTCAATCAAGATGATATTATAGGTCAAAGCGATGAATTTTATATAATTGAAAAATTGGGACAATTGTAATGATTCTATTTCGATTATAAACAATATGGACTTAAATTTGAGAAGACTGAGGCTTCGATTTACATATCTGTGCATTAAGTTAACTCCAACACTTTGGATTTGCACTTAAATAAAAGGTTTGTTGCGATGGGCCCGATATGTGCTATCATGTGCCGCAGTGAAAATAATAATGTATTCAAATCGGTGATTTGTACTAACTTGAAGTGGGTATAAAATCTGAACATTAGCAGTTTAACTCACGTATTATAGAAAAATTCGGCATCTTGTGAAAAAAGTATTTAACCCTCTATTGCATAACAATGCCTTTAGGCACACTTACGTTTGTATTCAAATCTAGAACTGAAAACCTCTTTTCCAAATACAGAAGTCAAATTATAGATTATATATCGGTTCTATGCACTTCGGGTAACATTTTTTGTAACGGAATTTTTTTCTAGCTTAACGCATTTTATAATTATTGTCAGTTTTAACTGTAAAAGTGAGTGTTTCGCACGCAAAAATCATGCATTAGAGGGTTAAGTTTCTAAAATTCAAAAGTCTGTTATATTTTTAAAATTTTTCTGCATCACATTGCAGCACAACTCGAGCACATTACAGCACAATTTTCAAATGTCTCAATCGAAAAAGCACTGCATCATGAAAATCATAATCATGGTAAAATAAAGAAGGTAGTCTCGCTGCTGAAAATCCTCTCTCGCGGCTGAAAATCCTCTCTGAGTCAAAAGTGTCGAAACCAATACAAATAATTCTATGTTTATTTTTTGCTGTTGTTGGTTATTCGGTGTTTTTTGACAATTCTGACTCTTGGCTTTCAGCTGCGAGTCTACTTTGTTTATTCTACCATGGTCATAATATAATAATTTTCTTTTTTCAAATGCATCATATGACAGCACACATCGGACACATTACAGCACAAGTGTTTTTTTTTTTTAATTTGGAAATGGCGAAGCTAACTTCACATAAATTCACTTTAATCCAAAACTAAAAATTAAAAACATTGGGTAATTTCTAGTAGTAATAAGATAAAAGATACATAAAAATAATTTGAAAAACGCGAGACTTAAAGTGATCGACCTCATTTCTTTATTGGCGAAGCTCTTAAAAAAATATAATTCTAGCAATATTTAAACTGATAAAATAATCGTTTGTCCATAGTTATAAATATTTAAATACACATGAAGAATTTTGACAGTTCCATTTGAAATTTTTACCTTTTCAGCATAAACGTACTCACAACGAGAGCTTCAGCTCAAATACGTATTTCGAACTACAAGTGTTCACGGAAGTTCAAACTCACTTTTTGAAACACGAACT